>OY986043.1:22485735-22895639 GCA_963920215.1 Nineta flava | reverse complement strand
GAGATTTTTGCAATTATGTATATTGAGATGCATAGGGAGGAGCAACTAGGAGAAGGAGGAGTATGTAGGCACTGTTTTGAACTTTTTGGAAAGCTATGATATTCCTATTGACAGGATTTACGAGAGCAGAAAATATGGCTGGAATGTATGCTAGTCTTTAGGTGAAAATAAAAGAACAATGTTTATTTGTTATATTCTACTGCTTCTGAAACTTATACAACTGCCTGAACTCCTGCCAAGTTAAGTAAATATTTCCAACTCGTCCAAAAACTGCCCAATTTTTGTCTTGGGTTTGAAAATTCGATGGAAAATATTGACAGAATTTTAAGGTGCAAATAGAGTTCTGAAGTCTTTCTCTTAAATCAAATAGTCTGATTGCGCTATGCTGTTAACGCTATGCGTAATGGTTACAATCATATGTTTGAAGCTTCAACATGAATTCGTCCAAAAATTGTCCTTTTTTCTGAGATTTAAATAATCGATAACAGAACTGTTGACAGAATGTTTAGGTCCAAATAAAGTTACGATATTCCTCTCTAAAACCTGATACACGTTTAAACGAGTGCCAAAGGGGGTCCCCTGCTCGACCAGAAACGACCGTGTCATCTACAGTCATCCATTAAACTACTTGTAAAGCCTTATATTTACAAGAATTTACTTAATTAATATTGCACGGTGTATGTTTTGATATTTAAATAGCGGTATGTTATACTGGGTCTGTAGGTAATCTTAAATAATATATTTAATACAATGTATTTTAAGGTTGTTATGAAGAAAATTCAATTCAATGACAGGTTCTTCCAAATTTGGCAGCTTATTATTTCAATAACAAAGAATATCTTGTCAAAGTTTGAACTTGATCCTGTTTTTAGTTTTTGAGTAAAAAAATGTTAAAGTTCTACCCATCACCAACTTTAATATGTTTAATGGTGATATCAATGGTGATAACCATTACTACGTATCTTAAATGATGTTGTTTGGCACACACATTATAGATTTTCAAAGTGGTTATAAGAATCTTTATTATATTCACGCGTGCAATTGCATATAAAGTGCATATTAATATATGAAATAAAAGTTCAAATTAATTTAGGCCAAGTATAAAATGCATAACAAACCTGACATTTGAAAGTCAATATTATATACTATAGTCAAACAAAAATATTTTGAAATACAATACTTGTATAAATTGTACTTACAGTTTATTCTTTTTGTTATGAAATTATTAATTTTTATAAAAAAAAAAAATATTGTTTATTAAATTATGTGAAACTAATTGTTTCCTGCGGCTTCGCATAATTTTATTTTTAAGCAACAGGCGAAGTTTTTATTTGTTACTAAAATTTAATAATCATAAGAAATACAAATTTTCGAGAATTATTGGGGAACAATTTCGTTCCCCCATAATGGATCTTATTTGTTTTACCCATTCCAGTACAAATGGTTGAAAATGTGTGGAAATTTTTGGGAAAGACCACAGGATGTGATTCCGAGATGGAAAAAGTCCTTTTTCGTCCTTGAAATCCTTAACCTAACCCCTCGATTTTTGAATTTTGATCATCGAATCATCGAATGCGATGATTTTCTTTAATGAAAGATTGTGGGAAGTACATGTAAAATTGGCCGCATTTAATTTTGATACAGATCTGATGACAGGTATTTTTCGATTTACGTGAAACAAGTATCTATAGTAATGATATTCAATATACTTAAATAAATTGGAATTAGATAGATAGATAGATAAATCTTGGGGTATGAAAAATAATGCACTTCGACTTTATGGACCATTGTACTTTAGTTCTACTTCAGTCTGATAAGATTCGCTTCTCTCATATGTTGGCAATAGCCAGGAGTATTTTAATATCAAAAATGACCATCTACCAAGAAATTCCATCTATCTAGCAATTATGTATCAGAATGGAATACTTCAATCTTTTCCATGCAAATTATGTTATATAGTTGTAGATAATCTCTTCCGCTTATCCCATATACAAATTAGCTTTTCAGGTTCTTTTATTAGCTTTTATCACAGCGTCAAAATGAACAGTAAAAACAACGCTGGTGCTGAAAGCGTGTAAGCACCAAAAGCGAATACACCCCATATGTGATCTCTGCTTTATAGTAAAATAATTTGAGGTTTAGATAGATATATAGATTGTAGAGGCTGCCCTGGACGGGCTACACTTCGACCATAAGGTCCACTGGTATACCTGAAGATGTGAGGATGTGAGTGGAATGGAAAGAATCTTTGTGTATAGATTAGGAAATGGTACGATATGCGGCTACAGCCGACTATGATAGGAACTATGCCGATATTCATCTGCAGTTCGTGAAAGAAACTGCAGAAAACCTTCTCAAGCATAGCCGGTTACTTCGTTCTTGTCCATACGCCGACAGTTTAGTCAATTAACCGCCGCCCCTTTTTTTCTTAATAATTGACAAACTGCCGAAGCCGGGATGCGAGCCCATAACCTCCCAGTTTCCAAGTAGGCATACTGCGCAGATATACCGCCTTAGACCGCTCGGCCACTTGGATTGGTTTGAGTTTTGTAATGATATGTAAATTTATTACTTTAATTTAAAAAATAAAAAAATTGATACTTTCTGTTGTTGTGTAAGAAACGGTACATTCAAGACTTCAACCACATGTCAACAGTGTTGCTTTTCAATGTCAGTTAAATAAGATAAAACTGATTATGATGTAAATTGTATTTCATTATACAAGAATATATCCATAACGACTAGTATAGAATATGCAGCAATTCGAAAATTTCGATTTAATCTTATTAAATTTTTACGTTGATATCCATCGATATCTGCAGTATACAAGGCCGGTGTAGATTTGGGGGTGAAGAAGTGGAGGCCGCGAATATTTATTGAAATCAGACAAACAATAACTTTTTCATTTTTTTTTCTTCAATAATTTATTCCAAGCCAAAGGGATTTATCCCAAGTCAAAGGAAATCCAGCTTTCGAAAAATTTTTTTATTTTAATTTTGTGTGTGTGTTACTAGGAGATTGATTTGAAACGAGTATGATTTAAAACAACATAAACGGAGTATTCTAGAGAATACTGATCCTTCGAATAATAGGTCATTTAAGTTACGGGTAGCCAAAGGAGTTACTATTGAGATATTTTATCACTTCCCAACACAAACTATTAATTTCTCCCCCATGTTTCTTTTATGTAGCCATATATGCGAAAAGTTTATTCTCCAGAATGTTATTTTTGCTCATCTATATAAAATAGAAGAGCCTGATATTACCCTTAAGGATGTACCAGCTCTGTATTATGCAATCAGCATAACAAATCGGTTTGATTTTATTAAAAGCACAAATACACAAACACACATACACAACACATAGACACAAACACTGTTCACATATACAAAATAATGTTGATTTTAAGAAAATAAATCTAGAGCACGGTTGTGCGCAAGGCCGAGTTTAAATTTTATATTTCGAAAACAAAACGGTAACACACGATTTAAAAAAAAAATTTATATAATAAATATTTAGCTTTACTCCTAGTTTTTTTTTTTAAATTTTGTCGATTATTTTTTCTAATACAACTGATAATAGTTGGGCGGGCATGAAGTTTCGCATGCTTCTAATGAGAAAGAGTGAGAGAGAATGATAATAAAGATTATTAAAATAATCAAAGAGAACTCTAGGTTTTTTTGAAATTATATTTCAAATTTTGCCCCTATTCCTAGAACATTTGTTTGTATTTTATAAATACGTATTTCGACTACAATGTAGTCATCATCAGTATGAATTAGCTAATCGTAACTATCTCTGGGATATGGATTCAGAGATATGTTGCTTGTTGCTTGGTGACACAGGCACCAAATTAGCAACAAGCAACATATCTCTGAATCCATATCCCAGAGATAGTTACGATGAGCTAATTCATAGTGATGATGGCTACTTTGTAGTCGAAATACGTATTTGATACAATTGACTTATGCGCATAGCGTTACTTATGGCGCATAACGGTACTTATGCGCCACCCTATATATTTTAATGTTAGACAGAATATCAGACTCTAACCGTCTTACTATCAAGCAATTTTGTTTTAATTTCACTGAATTATTATTGACTTGTTAATTTATAAATGAATATAACGGATTACATTTCATAAAATTGTATATAATTTTATTTTTTATTATTGTTTAATTAAATAAATTGATAATAATTTATGGATATATTAATTATATTTATATTAGTCCAGAATAGATTCTACGTAGGTACTAACTTCATAATAAATTAATATTCATAACAAAGTAATAAGTTTTATTATGATTAAGTAATAATTTTTAATAATTCAAAGTTTACACAATCTGGTGAGCATTATTCGTTTGCAAAAGTTGGCAATATTGTTAATTCAATAAAACATGACTGAAAAAATATTATTTAATGATACCATATACAAAGCACTAAAATACGCTAAAAATGATGAAAATAATAACAAATTCCTCATTATTACAGACTCCATGAGCGTATAAAAGCCATAAACAGCAATTCAAACAACATATCCATAAAAATAGGGACTACAGACGTGCAACCTGCGCAGGAACATTTTAAGGAAAAATGAATGTTCGGTAGTAGGTTCCTAGTCTGTAAAAGTTGTTGCAGAACAAAATTACATGTCCTTGATCTGGTTGCTGTATAAATAAAAATTATTTGATATTTTGTGGGAGGTGTTTAATGTTGCTCGTGTGTAGCGATATTTGCAACATATCTAAAATTTTATGTTTTCCTAATATTTTTTTATGTTTTATTACATAGATTACTTTATACTTTATTATTTTTATACTTTATTTACTTTATTTTTTGTATTTTGTATTTGTACACAACAAACTTGAAAAAACTGTAAAGATACATATAAATAAACTAGTAGATAAATAAACTACAAATTAAATGAGATAGACACAGACAAGATGACAAGTGATTGAATTTTTAAGATAGAGTAATAAAGAATGTTCCTAATTTTGGTTGCACATTTCAGTTGTAGGCAAAATATTTTTTAAGCGGAGTTCAATGTTGCTGCACAATGTTCCGCGTTTGTAGCCTACTTATTATCCAACAAATCTAATACCAAACACATCAAATACTCAATAATGATTTCTCCATCACATTTCTATGGATCCTAGCTCATGCAGGGATCTCTGAAAATGAACATGCTGATGTAGCAGGGAACGAGGCTCATAAAACAGAAACATCAACAACAAAAATGCATAAAATACGACATTCTTTACTATCTAAAACAAAAATTCAAAGAAAAACGCAACAAAGAACTAAAAAAGCGCCATCAACAACAAACTTAAAAAAAAAGCGACAAAAACTTGTGTAAAACATCAACACAACTCTGTCGATAAGAACAAATATTACTGACACGACTGTGACTCGGCCATACAAAAATAACGCATCAACACTTGTTATTAAGACGTCCAAACCCTGTATGTTTAAGTTGTGTTGAACTCGTCACCGTAGAAGACATATCAGTCGACTTGCAAAAATTACACCAGGCAAAAAGCAACAAATAATAGAACAGGCCACATCAAAGACATCTTAAGCGACTCCATCGAAAACACCACACAAATGTTAACATTCATCAAGCAAAAACTAAAGATTGAAAATACTGTGTGTGTCAACCAGCGTCGGACTGGTATTAAGGGGCCCGGGTAGCATTATGACTTTAACGGTCCTCCGACCGAACAAATAGAGTTTTTTGCTGTTTGATCTAAACCATCTTCGTCGATTTATTACTGCTCTTCTTACTTCTCCGTATAAAAACTACTTTGCATGTAAGTAATAAGGCCCACTTAAGTTAGAGTTCGGGTGGCAAACGCCACCTTGATTCTATGGCCAGTCGGACCGGATGTCAACATAAAGATTTGTTTCGAAGAGGCAACGTTGTTTATCTACTATCTAAATCTACTAAATCCTGCAAAATTTAGTTAACTTTAGGAACAAAACTCAATTTTAGTAAATTTACTGTTTATTTTAAATGATTGAAACGTTTTAAGGTTGTTGTGAAGAAAATTCAATTTAATGACAGGTTCTTCAAAATTTAACAGCTAATTATTTCAATAATAAAGAATATCCTGTCAAAATTTGAAGTTGATCCTGTTTTTACTTTGAGTAAACCAAAGTTACGGTTTTTAAGAGATTTTTACATAGGTTAAATGGACTCGTCGGTAAAAGCATGAATACAAAAATCTATATCTCGACAACAAGATATGCCAGTGTTATGAAAAACTCTCATAATATTTATGAAAAGTCTTATAAATACCTGGACAAAATTTCAAATTAATCTTATTTTTTGTTTCTGAGATAATCAAATTTGTAGATCGAAAAATGTTCTACATCTAGTTTTATTTATTTTTATCGAGTTTTATTTTTAGTTATATTTATTTTTATCTAGTTTTATTTAGTTTTATCTAGTTTTATCACCATGAAACTTTTTTGAAATACATAAAAACATGTTTTTAATTATTTAAAATCTTCGAAAAAATGAAATTTAGGATTTAAGTTTTAAACAATATGTTTTTTTTTACAAATATATATGTTTTTTACAAAAATTAAATTATTTGAAATGATTTAATTGCAAAATTTTTAATTATTTAGAGTTGGCAATGGATGAGATCAATGCATTTAGTATAGGACAAACTCACCACCCCTACTTTCCCTCACCAGTTTCACAACAACCTTAACTGATTTATTCTCGTTATAATACAATTCTGAAATTTGGATTTGACATCGTTTTTGGAAATGCTATAAAATCTATTAAATACATTGTCTCCTTACCTATACACATTGCGTATACACACACAGTGGTATAAGAATCAATAAAACTGGTTTGTTTTTTTTTTCAATTAATAAAGTAAAATTGAAATTTAACCACACCGAATTCATTTAAATTTCTTATTCATTAACATACTTCAAATTATCAGAATCAATTTAAGTTGTCAGTCATATAATCTCGCATCACTTTTAATTTTTTTTTAAACTCAACATGATTTAAATTGTGAAAGAATCTTAGTTATAAGTATTTTATAGCAGATGTTTATCAATATACAATTCACGTTTGTACAGAGTTATACAAGTGTGTACGAATCTTTATATACAAGTAATTTCACTTAATTATTTTGTGAAGTTCAGTGGTGAAAATTATTATTAAACTACACAAATGATATCATTATTCATTTTATATATTTTACTATCATATTATAGCAGTTTAACTAAAATGCATGGTCTAGATAAAAAAATTGGAATCCATTTGTGTGAATAGAAAAAATGTGTAATAACAAACTGAGTTAAGCCCATTACACAATGAAAAAAATAAGGTATAAGAAATAAGATATAAGGAATAGTGGAATCCAGCAGATAAAAATAAGGAATAAGATATAGCAACAGAATTTCCGTCGTGTTGGATGTCTATTCCTTATTCCCAGCCAATCACAATGTTATGCGCAGTCGACTCTCCGACTAATGTTTTTGACATTTGTACATACACCAGCAGCTGGCATTCAATCGCTGTGATTGGTTGAATATTATATCTTATCGCCCATTGTGTTTTGGTCACTGTGCTATTTCTTATATCTTATATATTATTCTTATATCTTATTTCTTATACCTTATTTTTTCATTGTGTAATGGGCTTTATTTGTTTATTATTAAACAATTTGTACACACTTAGGTATTTACCAATATGTGTACTGTTTACTTCTAAAAACGCATAGATGTATATAATAATAATAATAATCATAATAATATATTTTTATTCAAAAATAACGTGTCAAAAAAGAATAAAAAAGGGGTGTGGCTATGTTGTGGACACGGCCGTGTGTTTTACGTAAATAGGTACGTGTACGTAACGGGAAACGGGTAACGTAACGGGGTATCACTGGATTATTCTTTAGTAGTCCTTTCCAACCGTATATGATCTCTATATTTTGATTTGGCTTTTCGACGAGTATAGGCCGTCATTGTATTATTTATATTCACTATATTCAATTATTTATATTCACCATATACCGTCTGTTTTGGACAGTTTTGCTAATAGAGAATCAATGTTAAATATTATTTACTATAATAATTACACAATGCTTCATAATGAAATAAAAATAGTGGGGATACTCTGAAGTCTGTAGTGAATGAATAATTATAAATTATTCTGATGCCCACTTAATTATAAATTAAGTGGGCATCACTAAATCCCCACTCTTAAATGGCATCAAACAAACATCAATTTACCACAAGCAGTTAGATGTTTGTAAGTATATGTATGTATGTATGTATGTATGGTTTTATAGTAAATATTTTATTTATTTATTTACTATTAGAAATGATTTTGAAAACAGACTGTAAATTCACTATAACTATTTCACACTAATGTTTTGTATACGCAATCGATAGATCGACGATTGAAATTTAAAGGAATGTCCTAGCCGAGTCAAAAGTTATTGAAGAAATTATGTGACGCAGCGAAACGATCTCTAAATGGCGGCACTTCTCCCTGCACCGCGTGCGGTGCGTCACAGTCCTCACTCAACGTAACGTATTCTTTAATCCTTTAGGCTATCGAGTGGTGTAATTAAATTTTGGATGTAGATGATAGATATGTAGCTGCAACACCAAACTGTATCTCCCGATTTTGTTATCATCAGTTTTCTGAATTGCCTCCCACAATGGAAGCAATTTGAAAGACGTATTCACGTCAAAACAAAAGTAATAAGTACACATCACAGTAAAAATATTGCTGCGCACATGAAACGTATGCATCATGCGTGCGCAATCCATAAACCACGTTACACGTTTTCCGTACTTTTTTATAACACCTCCCCCCACCCCTTCCACGTTACACTATGTAGATATTTAGTTTGTAGATGTTTTATATACGCAGTTGAAACGCAGTTGAGTTGGTTTTTTTTTGGGAAAAAGTATTTTCCACGTTCTATCCTGGAGGCAAGAATTTTGTTACCCGCCAACGCGCTATTAGTCAGTTCAAGAAATATTTAACAATCAATCACATTTCGTCAGGCTTTGAATCACGTCAATTATATTGTCCGTTTTTTATTAATTTTTCTTAAATATTATCTGATCAAACCAACTATAACAATTTTTGCGCTACTTTTGTGGCCATGTGTACAACTAATAAAATGGACTAAATAAATGTATGTATTTATTTTTTCACACATTTTATTTCAAACCGGTTCAGTTTATTCAAACTTTGACAGTACCTGTCTCTTTATAGCGACTAATATACTATATTTCAAATAATATTTATATATTTTTTTATATTTCTTAATTAATTTAACACATGGCAAAGAAGACATAAGTGAAAATTTTTTTAAAAATAAAATTTATTTGTAAATTGTTTTTTGTAAACTAATGTCTATTTATTTTCATTATTAGTATGGTTGCCTTTCGGTTATATTATACCAACGGAAGCGACTAGCATTTACTTGATTTGACATTTAAGAAATATGTCTAAACATTTTTGACATCAAATGCTCCAAAATTTATTTGAATTATGTGCAATTCTTTTCAGGGTTTTGTAGAAATTGGACATATTGGACACTTTATTTGACTATAGTTTCGGACCACAGTTCCTTCTTCAGCAATAAAATGAAATGAACAATTTATATGCATTTTAATACTGTAGCAGTAAATACAAATTATTCATTTTATTGTTATTTCTGAAGAAAGAACTGTGTTCCGAAACTATAGTCAAATAAAGTAATTTTACGAAAATTTCAAATATTTGTTTTATTTAATAATTATAATGGATTTTCGTCAAGCAACGACTCATTCACAATTAGAATATATACAAAATTAGAATATAATCAGGGATGTGTAAAATGCCTTTTTTTACATATTTAAAAAGAAAATGAATCCATTATGTCCATGGAAAATTGTACATAATTTTGTAAATTTTTTGGCGCTGTATATGGTGACAAAGCGAGCTAATGGCTGAGTTCCACGATAGATACCACGCTTGCAGCCGGTTTTTCTAGCGAGGTAAGGCAGCAAAAGCGTCAGCGCTAAATCGTACTAACCTCCAAAACGAACACTGGATAACTGTTTGGTTATTTATCTTGGTTATGTATCCTTGTGTAGTATCCATGGATTCATGCTTGGATGAACTTTTGATTAGACTTATTTTTGTGTAGGTATACATGATATTATAATACCCGTTTTACTCAATGGATGAATCAAAATGTTTGCTATTGTGAACTGAATATAACTTGTATTATAGGCACTTTTATACAGGACAGGTGGAGAACGATTTAATATATTTTATTGAAAATATTATATGAATGTATTTATCTCTTTTGCATACATAATTGTATCGATTATATTGGCATACAAATAGTTTGCATTTGTATTGAACTTACTGGCAATTTACAATACAAATAACGTCAGTTGAGCTATTCTGTTGCAATATACAGACCGTTTTCAAAACCATTTCTAATAGAGAATCAATAAATAAATAAAATATTTACTATAAAACCATACATACACGTACACTCTCCTTCAAAAAAATGAACAGACCTGAAATGCAAATTTTCTTACATTTCATAAAACTCCCCACTTTTGTAACTCTCTGTATATTATTTATTTATTAACAAAGATAAGTAGTATATTTTTTAAATGTGAAAAAAGAAATGGAAGTTTTATATTTTTTATTCATGTAAACAAAAACATTTACAACAAGAATAATCAAAATTGTGAGAGACTGATTCGATTCAGGCCTGTTCTTTTTTTTTGAACGGGAGTGTACATACTGAAACTGAATGTCTGGACTGGAATATTGGGTGACCATATTATAAGACCATTCTTCATTGATGGATCTTTAGATTCTCAAAAATATTTGAGTTTGTTATGAAACAATATTTTGCCAACTGTTAGAGCTCTTCCTAATTTAGACCTGAAATCTGTGTGGTTCCAACAAGATTGTTGCCCTGCACACAATGCCATGATAGTAAGGCTGTTCTTGGAACAAACTTTCTAGGAACAAACTTTCTATAAGTGGTTTTGGAACCTTCAAGTGGCCAGCCAGATCGCCAGATCTATCTCCTAACGACTTTTTTGTAGGGTTTTCTCAAAACACAGAACTATTCACGGAATAGGTCTGAAAATTGGCAACAGTTAAGGCAAAGAATTGTTGACAATTGTGCGAATATTTCTCCTCAAGTGCTAGAAAATACCCGGGTAGATTTATACAATCGACTCGGATATTGTTTAGCAAATAATGGAGGAATATTCGAACCGTTGATTTAATTTTTTTTTTGTCGGAATTCTATTATTTTTTCTTTTTGGGTTTTATTTTTCTTTTAATTTGTGTGAATTGTTGTTTTATGTACCGTTAATAGAATACTATCATTTGTTTTCAAACATTCCACATACAAATAATAAGGGATATTCAAAAAAGAGAATTTTCAATTGTTAGAAGTAATGCTAAGCTTAAGATAATAATGAACATATTAAACCCATTCTCATTACATTTTAATGCAGTACAAAACATTCCAGCAAACATACACAACAGACCCCCACTATTTTTATTTATTTATTAAGCATATTGTGTATAGTTATTATAGTAAATAATATTTAACATTGATTCTGTATTAGCAATGCTTTCCAACACGTATAGTCGAATTACCACTAACATTATTTTATGTCAAAGGATCCTGCACAAGTCTTATAGGAAAATACTTTCGGTGGATTCGAATTAAATCCTGGAAAATCGGTAGTTTATAAGATAGTGATCAAATGTTTCAATGACCACCAACTCCAACCCTGATTAGGTGTTCAAACTTTTTCTTAGGTTTTTCTTTGTTTGATGGTGGGGGAGGTATGAAGCGGAGTCGCTTCTAAATCTCAATATACTTTAGTTTATTAGAAACTTTGCATTTCAACTACCTAGTCTCTCTGTTATTATTTTACGTAACATATAAGCAAACCAGAGGGACAACATAAAATGAAATGTCTTCATAAATATAAGGCATAAATATATATACACACATATGTACTAAATAAAGCATATGAATTATAGAATTTAAATGACTTTTATTCTCCAAAGTGCCTATTTTTGAACTTTGATATGAAACAATTTTAGATATATTATTTATTTTTCAAGTATTATAATTCTAACTTTATAAATTCGATTTCTAAATTACAAGAAAAAATAACTATTTACATTTCCAAAATTTGTAAACATTTAGGAATTGCTCTATCGGTACTTATCATTTCTTCTTTGTTGATTATATTTTTTCTTACCTGTTTGTGCGACGTTGCGGATGTTTCGATAATATAGGCCCAATTACACCTACTTCGATGCGGTGAGTAGGTGATTACATTCCAGCTGATCAAGGCGAGACAGTTGTCAACAAAAACAAAACAAAATGAAAGAAAGAGGGACAATAATTGACTGATAATGGATGATGATAAGAAAGTTGCAATAAAACACGGGCACTCGGCAGCCGCAAACGTGATTACACTGGCCGAGTGGCGAACGACCGAGTGGATGAGTGGTGGGGGATCCCTATTCGACCGAGAAAGTAGAAAATGGTTCTATTCACTGACTCGCCAAAAATGCGTGCAAACAATTATCGCATCAGACAGCGTTAAATTTTTAGGGTTATTTCTTGACTAACATTTAAGTAGTTAAACATATATAGAATATCTGTCAAGAAAGTTGTCAAAATTAACCTATATTTTGTACAAACTTAGGGACACGGTGTCTCTAGAAATTATGAAACAAGTATATGCGATTACGCTCATATACATGCAAATATTCGGTATGGAATATTGTTTTAGGGAAACTCTTCTGCTATTGATCGTATACTCATGGTACAAAAAAGATGTGTAAGAATAATAGTTAATGCTAAGCCTGATAAACATTACCCATTTTTCAGAATCTAGAAGTTCTAACGGTCATAGACGCTTATATTCTAGAATTTGCACTTTTTGTGAAAAATAATTTGAATCTCTTCGAAAACCAAAAGTTTTGCCACACAAATATCACACAAAAAATAAACAAAATCTAGTCGTTATACAAACTACCATTTATAGCACAATACCAAATGAATTGGAACAACTCAATTCACTTAAGGTAGTACCACAGATACCACAAGGGTCAAATTTATGTTCTCTGAGATTTGACTTCAGTAGTATTTATATTTGGCAACGCCGAGTAAAAGTAAGAGAAATAGAAATAAAACTTATGCGCTAGCATCAATGAGTTACATGTGTGTTTACTAAAATGTCTGACTCAAAATTATTAATATTTCATTGGAAAGGCTTTATGTGATAAATGTAACAGTATTAATAAAAATTACTTTATATATTTTGTAATAAAAAAATTGCTTATAACATTGATATCCCCACATACCACATTCGAGGTATGTTTGAATTTTGCACGCGTCATAACCTCATTGATGGCGTTGCCACATGTAATTAACATTTACATTTTTCGTAATTATTTGCTAATTACTCTTATCACACTCTCTGAACCTGGATTTGTGAGAAACTAAAATGTCCAAAATTTTGTTTATACCACTTTTATTGTAATCTGAACGGTACTTTTACTTTTTGTGAAATAAAATAAAATCTGTGATTTCTAAGGATCATTGGATAAGGCAAAAATTTTCTTATATTAATATATTTTCTCTGCAGCTCTTTAAAAATTTAAGTGGCTCATATTAAACATCTTATTATAATGTACTAGTATGCCAAGTTTCATTAATTTTTGAACAGTAATAGGGAATATGCATGAAAATTTTTGTTCACTTGAATTGAAGCATGTTTACTTGACAAATATCAATGTAAAATTACTTTTTAAATAACTTTAAAAATAAGCGAGATATGAATGATTGAAAGTCCCGATTGGACAAAGAGGGTGATAGCCCTCTTGATATGTTATGTGACGTCATATTACACTTTCACCATTTAAAATACACGCAAAACTCCGTTTTTAGTATTTTTGCAAGAAAGAGACTGATAATAATCTTTAAAAGCTTATAGCTTCCTTGATATTTGTCGAATTTTAATTTGGTTTTTAAATATTATTACAGTATTAATAGTATTTTCATATTCTGAAAATAAATGTGAAAAAAAATTTTCATGCATATTTCCTATTCTATAATCGAGGGTACTAACTTAAGTTTAAAAAAGAATTTTAAAAAAAAATTTGATATTCCAAAATTGTTACTCGATACGAGAATTTATGAACTAAGAAATTTGTTGGTAGTCTTGACGCCATTCTATGTACTATGTACTTAGTCAAATAAACAAAATAAAGATTTATTATTATTATTATTATTATAAGACTCAAAGTTGGAAAATTCTTTTTCCATAGGAACCGATCAAACTTCCTTAAAACTTAAAAATCCGGTGAAAACTCTCCTCGAAAATATAATCTGTATATTACATAGTACATTATTGTAGCCTGTATATAGAGGTAATCATGTTTATAAACGAATGACAAAGAGAATATTCTTCTTTTTTTATTTTTTAAATCCATATTGTAAATGAAATTATTATAAAAACAGGTTTTATAAAATAATTCATCAATTTATAAAAACAATTTCCTGAATATTTTTTATAGCCAACAGTTTCAATGTTAAGGTTACGATTTCACATTGTTTTGACGTTTGAATGAATTCTATAATTAATACTCGATACTTAATGTCGTTAGGAAATGAATAAAGATGAGAGTGGAGAATATTAAAAATGGTAAACATTTAGTAGAAAAAAATCAGTGAAAACATGTAAATATCTGAATGGTAACCGATTAATCCATACTAATATTATAAATTCGAAAGTAACTCTGCCTGCCTATCTGCATTTTACGTTTACATGGCTAAACCATCCAACCAATTTTAACGTAATTTGGTATGAAGATGTGCTTTAACCCTGAGGAGTAGGCAGATTTAAAAAATCAAACCTTAAAGAGAGTGAAATGAAATAAGGGGAGGATTGTATAGGTTATACCGGGTATTGTGAAATTAATTCAAGAAAACTATACCACGGTGTAGAGCTACAAAAAACAAACAAAAAAGTATAACAAAGTTTTTCGATTTGACGCTTTTTTTTAAGATATCAATTAAATACAATCAATAAAACATTGATAAATTCAATCAATCACAGAGCGCATAGTGTAAGGAGACGGGGCCTCTTACCGCCATCCAGCCTTTAAAAGGTAAAGCATCACGCTCTACTGTTGAGGCCACGCCTTCTTACACTATGCGCTCTGTGTCACTGGTTGAATTTGTCAATGTTTAATTGATTGTATTTAATTGATATCTTTAAAAAAAAGCGTCAAATCGAAAAACTTTATTAAACTTTTTTGTCTATTTTTTGCAGCTCTAAACCATGGTATAGTTTTCTTGAATGAATTTAAGAATATCCTGTATAATATTAGTTATTGGTTATTCTAAAATTTTGTATACTTTTAAACGTCAACGACGTACTCAAAATCTAAGCTAGATAAGACGGCTTATACTCGTTTTGCAGGAGAAGCAAAATTACCAAAATAAACTGCGCATGCGTCGATTTCAAGAGAATTCAAATCAAGGACTGCTATCACTAAATTTGTACCCCAAAATTGAACCTGCTTTCAATATTATTGTTGAATTGCTTACGCCGTGAAATACAATACAGAAACATAAATTAATTTTGATTAGTATAGTATTTTGACACTTAACTCGGAGAATCTGGAAATTTAACTTTGAAATCTGGAGTTTGGAGAAACTGTACGATTTCTGGAGTCTCTTTACGAAGTCTAATGAGCTGGTAACCCTATAGAGCTTGATAAAGTATGAATATACTAAATGTTTCTCAAAAGAATTTGTAAAGTAATTTAACTTATTTCTCGATCATTTTCCCATAATACTTACTCCTTATTATCAGTTATTTATAATAATGGTGTTGAATGATCGTTCAACACCACATTCAAAGTTTATTATTATACGACCCCCAATATGATCTGAAGCCCATTACACAATGATATAAGGAATAGTGGAATCCAGCAGATGACAGAACCGTTGATCAATTCACAATTCAAAAATAAGGAATAAGAAATAAGATATCGCAGAATAATAAACAGAATTTCCGTCGCGTTGGATATCTATTCCTTATTTCTTATTCCCAGCCAATCACAATGTTATGCGCAGTCGACTCTCCGACTTTTGTTTTTTGACATTTGTGCACACACCAGCAGCTGGCATTCAACCGCTGTAATTGGTTGAATATTATATCTTATCGCCCCTTGTGTTTTGGTCGCTGTGCTATATCTTATATCTTATTCTTGTATTTTATTTTTTTCATTGCGTAATGGCCTTCACTTGTGTTCGTTATGCCAGCTGTACACACTCGGCGAAGCAAGGCGAGACATAGCGAGCACGAGTGTGCACTCACAACGCTCGGCCTGCCTTGTGTCGAATCGCCACGCCTCGCCATTACTCGGCGAGTGTGTACAGCCGGCATTAGTTGAATATTAAATATTGAATCTGCTAGTTGAATATTAAATTATAATTTTACTTATTACAGATGTACGAGCATTGATGTATAGTCCATTTAAAAATTCTTCAAAATCGTATATAGTACATTTATAAAAGTGCACAATAATGTTTATTATTTTTTGCCGGAAGTTAAAATTAAAATTTAATTTAAGCCCGCCATTTCGGGCCTAAAAAAAGATATTTAAGAAAAAAAAACTGAGATTTCGGGTAATTAAGCTACCGCCGAAAGAAATAAAATTTATCCAAAATCTCAGATGTTTTCTTAAATATCTTTTTTTTAATCCGTTATAACAGAATTTTATTGGATCAATCTCTTTATTAATATTTCTATTACGTAGTTTTTTTTTTATTTGTCTTATTTTATTCCTAGTGAAAATTATCAAAATATGTGTGAAAATATGGGTTTCTCCATAAGAGCAATGCAGTAAAACTCGAACTTTAACATTAAATAATTAATTCAAGACCCGCGTAATTCCCCTGAAACTTTTATAATTGATTTATATGCACTTTAGCTACATGTAAAAAAAATCAAGCCTTAATCTTTTTGAAGTTCCAATGCTCGTACATCCTTAATACTATTCGTAGAGAAATTAAATAAAGTCTTTACAGAGTGTCGATCAGTATAACAACATTAATCACTCTACTTGAACTAATAATCACCTGCACTCGTACAAATCAAAGTGTAAGCCGACTCTTATGTTGCGTATGTTTTTTTTTCTTAATTGGTTATATATTCAGTCGATTAGTATCAGCAGGTAGATCCAAGTCTCTGTTAGTTTTCATTCGTAAATATCTCCTCACTAATTGAACTAATTAATAGAACTTCGTATTGAAAATAATTGAGATATAAATACGCACTTTTTTGCAATAGACGGATAAATTATAGAGGCTGCCTTGGGCGGGCCACACTTCGACCATACGGTCCATTGTGATGCCTAAGGATGTGAGGATGTGAGTGGAGTGGAAGGGATTTTTGTGTATAGACTAGGAATTGGTTGGATATACGACTGCAGCCGACTATGATAGGAACTATGCCGATATTCATCTGGAGTTCGTGAAGGACACTGCAGAAAACCTTCTCAAGCATAGCCGGTTACTTCGTTCTTGTCCATACGCCAACAGTTTAGTCAATTAACCGCCCCTTTTTTTTTCTGAATAATTGATAAACTGCCGATGTCGGGATTCGAACCCATAACCTCCCTGTTTCCAAGTAAGCATACCGCGCAGACATAATGCCTTAGACCGCTCGGCCACTTGGACTGATGTTTTGCAATAAGTACAATATTCAGTTTAACCTATTAATGTTTGGCAATCAGTGAATGGAGAAATAAAATTTTTGATCTCTCAAATAACTGAATCATTCGTGTACCTACTGAAAAATCGGTTCCATATGGTAAATCCAAAAAAATAAATAATGTAATTAGATGTTAAACAATTGCAATCAACTGACCATGAAGAATATAACCACACGTTGTAAATGTGTAATATGAATTTCCTACCACTTAAGGACGTACCAGCACTGTGTTATGCAATCAGCACAAAACACCGGTTTGATGCACAAATATATAAACACACATATATTACACATAGTCAAATACACAAAATAATGTTGATTTGAAGAAAATAAATAAATTTAAACTTTTATATTTCGAAAACAAAACGGTAACACGATTTAAAAAAAAAATTTATATAATAAATATTTAGCTTTACTCTCCTAGTTTTTATTTTATATTCTGTCGATTATTTTTTTTAATACAACAGATAATAGTTGGACGGGCATGAAGTTTTACATGCTTCTAATGAGAGAGAATAATAATTTTGATATTAATTATCTCGTCTTCTAAACGGTCCAAAATTCTGAAAGTTCGGGATTTATTAAAAAAGATTATTTTTAGTCTGTGAAAAAAAAATGAGCAAAATCTGTCGAAAAGTGGTAGTATGCTGGTACTCATCCTTAACTCATGTTTAATTTATCCATTCAACCAATATTAAGGAAGACTTATGGAGACGCTTGCTTTGCGAAGGGAAACGTATCATGTTAATGTAAAGACCATGTTAGTTATAACAAACTTTTTCAAAAACAAAATTTACACAAACAAAATTTGATATTCATTGCTAATAAAGAGTCAAAGTATAGCTCTATTTCCTTTCAGGAAATTTGCTAAAAAATAATAAATAAATTTCGTTTGATTATAATTAATTTATCCTATATTATATTTGATTGATCATTTTCAAGTATGGTAAATTTTTGCTTAGGTGAACTAAAATTGGCACAAGAATATGCAATAATTTTTTTACTTTTTAGTGCATTTTTTGTTATAGAATATTTGATTTTTGAAGTGGGGTTTCTATTTTGTCAAAATAGGTTTTATTTTCTTACAATATTATTATATTTTTGTGATTATGACCTTATAATGTGTTCATAGAAAAATTTTCAGCTCTCTTAATAAACCCTTTTGTATTTTTAAACCATATTTTTCACTTTGTACCCAGTTCTGCCCCAGGTTCCCTCATATATATAATAATCCCTATATGTATAAAATGTATAAAAATCTATAATCTATATAACAACGATGATATAAAAATAACTCTTTCTTTTCGCTTTTACGTTCATTAAATTGCAACGAATAATAATTTCATAAACGCATTTTAATTTATAATTTTTTTTTTATAACTAACTGAAGTTATTGCATATATTTTCCAGTATTTGAATGTGCTAAATAATATAAAACATTTATATAATTAATAAATAGACTATGTACAATATAAATATACATTTATACATATATTGTATAGATATACTGAATGTAACAAATATCATTGGCAAAAATATTTGTGTATTTGATTGATTGATTAATATCGGGGTAAAAACTATTGTACTTCGACCTTATGGTCTATTGTGCTGTCCCTTCTACCTCAATCCGACGAGATTGCTTCTCCCATATGTCGGCAATAGCCTGGAGCTTGCTTATCAGGCCCTCCCGAATGTTCATATATTCGGGGTGAGATGCACCAAATATCCTGTAACCTAAATTTTTGAGGGAGGATAACTACATAACTGAGCTATTCAATTCACTAAAAAAAATTTTTAAATCTACTATCAAGCCTCATCATGTATGAACGTCCTTAAGAATATTTCTTTATAGTTTATGATGACCCGCTCAAAAGTTGCTAGATGCAAATGCGAAAAATGATCAGTTTTTGAATCAGACAAGATTAAATATTCCATATCAATATTAATTAACAATTCAATGACCAATCTATATAGTATACGCTAGTTCTTTCATACTATGTCTGCATAACCTCAATGGAAATAGACATTAGTATAGTATCGTAATTAGTATAGTATATATATATATGTACTTTTTTAAAATGTCTGTGGACACTTTAGCGGTCACAGACAGTTTTGTTCCGACGAGGAGAAAGAGGGTTTAGAGGGAGGGGAAAACATAAAATTTGACTATCTCCCTTAATATTTGAAAAATCGAAAAATTTATCTGGAATTAAATTGTAGGTACTAAGTTTTACTGTAATTTTGTTTCTTATCATTTTTCTGTTACACTAATATTTACAGAAATATTTACAGTTAAAGATTGAAAGTTAAAATTCTAAATATCTCTGTTCACATTAGAGTTTGAGAAAAATGATCAGGTAATGAATTTTAGCAAACTTTATTTTCTACAACTTTACTCCTTATACATTTTTCGATTATTCTAATATTAAGAGAGATTTTTTATCTTTTGTGTTTGTTTGACACTAATACATGAAATATATTTTATAAAAACTTCTCAAAAAACTTCAACCGACTTAAAAAAACACAAAAACTCATTACACTAAAAAGCTAAAAATAACAATATACAGATTTAATCCAAAAGACAATTCTTGTCCAAACCTATTGCGTATAGTTTTTATACCCAGTAAATGTAAATGTATATGGTATATTAAGTTTGATCCCGACTTTGTACGCTTAAAAATATTTATCGTAGGGATGAATGTTTGGTATAAGTTTGCAAAAAATTCGGCCATTTCCACATGTCCGTCTGCCGGACACGATAACTCAAGAACGAAAAGAGATAACGAGCTGAAATTTTTTTCAAAAAATAATTTTCATTTTAAATTAAATAACTTTTGTTTGAAATTTTTTTTCATAAACTTTGTGATTAAATGTTCCTCGGAAAGCGAATTGTTAATAATTCGAATATGCATACTTGTTAACAATTCAATCATTAATACACAACTCAGTATATACTGGGTATTCAAACAATTAACTCAGTTAGTTGTTACACTACTTGTAATAAAATATTATTATTGGTATGACGTGCTACCTACTGATCGGTTTGAAGGGATCCCCTCATCAGATTATGACTTGATGACAATGGGACCACCTCGAGAGTATATTCTTTCATGAAAAACAATAATTTTCAAAATCGACCCACAATTGACGGAGAAATCGGTGAACATACATTTATAAAAAATACATATAGTCGAACATAGAATCTCCTCTTTCTTTTTTTGGAGTCGGTTAAATTTTTTGTTGATTTTCTCATTTCCACAGAAACTATACCTTACTTCTAAAAAATAACTATAAAAATATTTTAAAGAAATTTTGTTTCAATTTTGATTGTCGTTTCCATAATAACTTTAAACTACAATAGCACACTATTATTAATCGTTGTTTATGGTTGTATTTTGGCTATTAATAAATTTAAAATTTTCAAATACTAAAATCATGTCAGATATGATATTTCATTTTGATCACACTAATATTCTGACCGCTAGAAAGTGATTTGTGTATTCTAAGGAAATTCGCTAAGTTGACGCAGCTTCCTGTGTAACGCCTTTTTATTGTTATGTAATTATTTTACGAATTTTTAACTATCACTTACTTCAACTAATTACTTTATTTCATTTATTAAAAAAAGTATTTTATTGGAAAAATACTTTGGCCGCAAATAATTTTTATAATACTACATAAATGCGTCATGTTTTTCAAATCAAACTAGTGCCTTATAATCTCTCCACTGTTTCCGGGATAGAAGGAACACTACTGACATCTTATTTGTGTCAATTATTTGTTTACATGGAGTTCGATCTCCTTGTGTAGTCTCCATGGTTCTAATGTTGATATAAAGAACCGTTACGCTATTTTAACTTAAATTGTAACACGCTGTAGTATATTTTATTTTATTAAAAACCCATATACATAATAGTTATCATTTTTACTTTCTAATTTTTGTTTTAATAAATTTGAAACAATTTTCAAAAAAATAAAAATAGGTAAACAATATTAATTTATGGATCTTATAATTTTATAATAAAACATTTTATTGTGTCAACGATATCGCTCAAAGCAGTCTTATTTAACTTTTTATATTTTTTTTAAGGTCGCTTCAACAATTGAGTCAATAGCGACCATATTATCACTGTACCATTCACAGATAAAACTTTACACACAAAAATTAAACACTATCACACATGATTTTATATTAAATTATTTCGATCAACTTCGTCAATTTGAGAAACACCAACACTTTGTTGACATTTTGCACATTATTTAAACATTGATGTAGGGTATTGGGTAATTTTGCTGATCTTCATTCTTGTTCCAAGTTGGCACATTCCAATAGCCAGTGTGTGACCGATGCCATTTCTCTTTGGCAGAACTGACATGATGGTGGAGGTATCTTCTCAAAGAGATGTTTATGCGTAAAATTTGTGTGTCCGATTCGTAGTCTAGTGAGTAAACATTGGTGCTCTCTTGTAGACATATGAGGAGCTATCTGCCAAATATCGTCTCTACAATTATTGATTGCAGATGGCCTTGCCGCCAACCAACATGTATTCCAATAATTGTGTGTATGTTTGTTTGTAAGGTTATTTAGATCCTTTGGTGGTACTTTCGTATCCTGGAAGTATCGGTAAAAGTGTTGCCTCTTTTGCGAGAGCATCAGCTCTTTCATTACCTCCAATTCCTACATGTGACGGGATCTAGGCAAGGACCAATTCTTTTTTAATCATAGAGTACTCGAATAGTTTTTCTTGTATATGTATTATTAGGGGATTATTTATTTTAATATTTCCTAATGCTTCTAATGGGGAGTCGCTGAGAATAATTCCTTCATTGTGTACTGACTTGTTAAATTTTTGGACTGCTTTCGCTAAAGCGAATGCTTCACATGAGAAGACTGAGAAAGCCGAAGGAAGTCCAAATAGTTCTTCCTCTTCATTGAAAACCATCGAACATCCATTGTTTGATTCACTTGATGATCCGTCAGTGTAGATTTTTACATGGTTTTGATACTTGGATATCATCTCGTTATACAGGTCAATATACATTTTGGGAACTGTAGAATTTTTACCAATCGAATATGCTTTTACATGCCAGTCAATATGCATAAAATCGCTAACTCCCGACAGAAAGTTAGGTATTTTTCTCTTTAGGGGTTGATATTGGTGAATATTTAGTTTGGCTTTGTACTCTTCGATCCTGTATTTCAATGGTATTTTATTTTGTTGCCAGTTATATCGACGATGTTGTGCTGTGTTGTCATTATCCCATAATTTGTTACTATTGTTGTTAGCGTATTTTATCGCCAAGACGAGTCTGTGTATATTTAATGAGGGTAGATTAGCTTCGAATAATATACTGGTTGTAGGACTAGTTTTGAAAGTTTTGAATTTTGTTCAAATCAATATGGCAGAAAAACGTTGCGAACTCGTCTCTGCAGTTTTCATGTTTGGGATAATTTCCATAAATTTATTTTATATCTCGGCTAACCTATAAACATTTTCGGTTATTTTAAAGCATCAAATTTGGTAAAACAGACCCTTTTTGAGAATGTCTTTTCTCTGTTTAGTTCGTGGGAAGTAAAAATAATGTGTGTCATACTCAGAGCTATCATTTAAATTTCGTCTTACACTTTTACACCCCCTTGACGTGTTTGATACAAAAATTTAAATCTATTATGAAAAAAATCTAAAATGTTAATATCTTGGCCGGATATTGGCCGGTTTTAATAGAATTTAATAATTAAATATGGTCTTTGATTCGAACTATTACCAGGGCGTTTCGCAGTTGAATTCCGGAATTAGCTATTTAATCTTTTTTAGGTTACTTCGCTTTTATTCTTTACAATGACAGTTAAAATTAATATCATGAGGAATAAAGAAGCTAGAGAGCTTATCGCAAATCTCTGTGAAGTTTAAAGGTAGCACGAACGGAATAGCCGTTCAAAAAAAACACTCATATAAGTGTACGGGGGAAATGATACTTCTTAGTAATTAGTCTTTAGTTTCATTATATTTTTATTCATTTGGTTTTGGTATTTGGTATCAATATCAAATTTTAAAATTAATAATAATTTTATAAGGAGTTTTATAAGTATAGGATGGCGCATAAGTAACGTTTTGATTTAATTATTGAATACATTTTTGATATATATTTATTTTGATATATAAATGATATATATTTTATATATATTTATATATATATATATATATATATATATATATATATATATATATATATATATATATATATATATATATATCGGTAAAAGTGTTGATTTGAAATGAATTTACTCAATGATTTTTATAAAATATTCATATATGAATTTCTGAAATCAAACTCTAATCAATAAAAAAAAAATATATATATATATATATATATATATATATATATATATATATATATATATAATCTGCAAGATGATAATAATAAAAGTTTTATATATTTCAAATATATGTTATTATAAAAATGAAATATTACGACGTTAATTAGATATTATGTTATTTAACTTGTATAATTTGTTGCATGCAATTTTTTCGTTTATATGAATAAATTTTCCACATTAAAGCAGTCACACATAGTACTCAATGGCAATTATTCGAATTGTAAGTATAATTTGCTATAAATAGAGAAATCTTATTATAATTAGTTTCTGTGGTGATATTCGATTAAACTAATATTATAAATGCGAAAGTAACACTGTCTGTCTGTCTGTTACGTTCTCACGACTGAACCACTGAATTTTGATGTAGTTTGGTGTAGAGAAGCTTGAACCCTGTGCAAGGACATAAGCTACATTTTTGTTAGGCTCTTCACATTCTTCATTCCTATGTCAAAAGAATCTGTTCTACCGAGAAATCGGAAAAGGATCAAAACACTTCTCTGAATTCTCTGTATTAATTGAAAAATATTTAGTAAATTAATGAATTTTATAAATTCATAAATTGAAAAATTATTCCACAATTTCAGCTCAAACATCTATAATTACTCTTGATTATAGCATTTGTGCAATTCCTAGTGTATACACAAAAATTCCTTCCACTCCACTCACATCCTCACATCCTTAGGCATCACAATGGACCTTATGGTCGAAGTGTAGCCCGTCCAGGGCAGCCTTTACAATCTATCAATTTAAGTGGATAAACGACACCGTGATCACTGTCTCTCTCTATGCACTCCACTTGAACAGGATACAACTTCGGGTCTGTACACAATAGGACTGCACAATGGATACATTATGTGAAGATACAGCCACATCATCTTTAGCAAAGAATCTCTTAGTTACAGCAGATACAAGATATTCAGTGAATCTCACCCCGAGTATATGCACCTTCAGGAAAACCTGATAAGCAAGCTCCTGGCCATTGCCAAGATATGGGAGAAGCGAATCTCGCCAGGCTGAAGTAGAACGGGGAGCACAATAGGCCATAAGTCCAAGTAGCGGAGCGGTCTAAGGCGTTATGTCTGTGCAGTATGCAGTACTTGGAAACTGGGAGTTTATGGGTTCGAATCCCGACATCGGCAGTTTGTCAATTATAAAAAAAAAGGGGCGGTTAATTGACTAAACTGTCGGCGTATGGACGAGAACGAAGTAACCGGCTATGCTTGAGAAGGCTTTCTGCAGTTTCCTTCACGAACTCCAGATGAATATCGGCATAGTTCCTATCAGAGTCGGCTGCAGCCGCATATCTACCAATTCCTATTCTACTCACAAATTCCTTCCACTCCACTCACATCCTAAGGCATCACCATAAGGTCGAAGTGTAGCCCGTCGAGGGCAGCCTTTACAATCTACCTCATGGGCCATAAGGCCGAATTGCAAACTTTTTATACCCCAAGATAAACCTATCACGCATTGACAATGAATTCGGTATAAACAAAATCAGCAATTGATTCAGTTGTTGTTTTCATTTAATTTATTTTACCTTTATTACTGGCATTAATTAATAAAATTTAATATCATGGTCAACAAATGCCAAGTTTAGAAATAAGAAATGCATTTAAAGGTTAGGTATTATTTTATAATTGACGCACACTTTTGTACATGATTTCATAAAACTAAATAAAATAATTTAATATGTTTTTAGTTTTCATGTTGTAGACTGAACATATTATTTTTCATTTATTCAATAATATGTAAATGGTGTGAATATTATAATACTTGATACAATTTTATTGTTTATTCGTCTTTAAAGAAAGTGAATTTTATACCTTTGCATATACCTATATAGTAAAATAAAATAAAATTTAGTATTTAGTTCCCCATGACTGGCTGTTCAGACTGACGATTGACTGAGTGGTTACGATCTAATGGCCCATGCGATAATCATCTTACTTATTTATAAATAAATCATATCATTATTATATTATTTGAATTCATAATAAAATTTTATTATTATAAATATATTACTTTTACTTATTACATATTCATGATTTTGACATGATAATGATGCGTAGGGAATATCTTTACATTGTTTCATTTTTCTTAAATACTTTTATATTGTTTCTGTTATATGACTGTCATGATCAGGAAATATTATGTATCCTGAATAGTTAATAAATCAATTTTACTGTCTACGAAATTATCAACGTCTTTGAGATGCATTATATAAAACAGTTTATAAAGGTTAAGCACACGACCAATTTCACCTAAGTTTAATTTTTGTCTTAAACCACAATCATGTTGCATTTGGTTATTCGAACCATATTTAAAGCATTGCAAAATAGTAATACGTCTTGAAGATATTTTAATTCCAAGATACGATTGAGTTGTCGTGGATATCTCGGCAGACGCGGATCCAGCCCCCAAAAAAGTTTGTGGTCACAGCCCACCCGAACATCGGCCAAGTGCGAGTCGGGGTATAAACTCGCTCATGATCGATATAATGCATTCCTACAAAGGAGATGTTTACAAAATATATGACGCCCAGACCAAGATTTTGTACAGTCTATAGTTCCACGTAGGCAAAGCCGTGGGGCGAACACTAGTAAATTAATAAACCTGTAAAATATTAGTTTATTCGCTCATAAAAATTACAAAAGTAAATGTGTATTTGTTTGCACATCACAGTGTCACATTTAGACTCTAAACTACTGAACCGATTTTGATGAACTTTTAACAACTTCAAAGGATATCAAATTAAATTAAACGCTAGTATACATTTTACATTAAATAATTTTATTTAGGTGCTTACTTAAATTACAAATTCAAGCTTACGTTTCTTTTTCGCGAAAACGTTGATAATTTCATCGATATCCAGGTTCATATCTTTGTGTATATTTAGGACAGCTAGGTCATCTCTTTTTTCCAATATAAGTATTCATGTGCCAAAAAGAAACAGATAATATGTTGTCAAAAATGTGACATAACGTGTCAGCATGTCGTCTATGATTACTAAGTACTTCGCTGCGTTCCGAATCACGCAGGATTCATTGTTTTTTTTAATTTTATTAAAGCATTGGGTATAATATCATCAGCCTATCGACCTCAATAGACCGTGAAAGTGTGACGTCACAAGTCAATTAGGGTTGTGGGTATGCCCATCATGCCCACAACGGTAGATCCGCACTTTTATCTCGGAAAATATGTGTTTTGGATGGTAATACTCTTATATAGTTTGAATACGAATTAATATAAAAACGTATCATTTGAAACTCTATACAAAAATACTCGTTTTTATCACTTTTTCTCAATTTTGGGTTCCGTGTCCGCAAGTAACGACAATTTTAAAACGATATAATACAATTTTGGCAAGAGCCTGCGATACGTTGGGTTGCATTAACACTTTTAAATACATTACTGTCAAAATAAGTTGAGAGTACCTAATGACACATTTTGATCAAAACGAAAAATTGAATACAGCGTTTTCAGAATATTCTAATTTGCTCATTTCTATAAACAGTTTTCAATATAAGAAGACCTTTAAATGACAAAAGTTCAAAAATGAGTCTCCTCTCAACCCATTTACGTTCTAAACATATAGGAAAAGAAATTCCAATTTGCCCCTTGCCCTCTTCCAAAGTGTATTAGGTGAAGCGATGGCCACTCGAATACTGGGTATTCAGAGAACTCATTGAATATAACATATTTAGAGCATTCAGAAAAACAATTTTTTTAGGTTAAAGTGAATTTGAACAAAGTTGACACTATTTCAAAATGGATCTTACATTGTGAAGTGATCAAAAGAATCATTCTTATATTTAAGCTTTTATTAACACACAAAAACGCTGTCATAATAAAAGCTCTGATGATTTAAGTCGACACGTCACTGTCATAATAAACATCAAATGTCATCGTTGTTTTGCATATTCCTTAAATATATTGATAAAAAACAACGATGAAATTTGATTTTCATTATGACACTGACTTGTCCAATTGAAAACAAAATGTCCGGAAAGTGTTTTCAACGATTTGAATGGCAATTCAATTTTAATAATATTTGGTTCTTATATTTTGGTTCTTTGGTTCTTTTAATCTTTGGTAATTTTGGTTCTTTAAAAAATAAACTATATTAAAGTAGTTGCCTCGCAAAAATTGGACAATTAACTAGTAATTAAATACATAATACATGTGATAATAAAATTTAAAGACTTAATTTACTACAGCAAACGTGAGAAAATTTCAATTAAAAAAAATGTTTTTTAATTGAAAAAAAAAACTTTTCAAGTAAAAAAAAAATACTCTTTGTACATAACGTATGGAAGAAGCGTGGAAAAATTACTAATTTTATTTATTTTTTGTTTTGAAGAGAAATCACCACCTTTATGATAAACTGATATTAGAAAAAAATTAGTAATCTTTTACCAAAAAGTTTTGCTGAACAATTCGAACCAAATAACATATTTAGACAAGTGAAAAATATATGAAGCTTACAATCTTAGTCAATCTTGATATATTTGTGTGGGATCTGAGCTAAAAATTTTTCCTTAATATTTTTAGAGTCAACTACCCTATGCCTGAGTGTAAAATGACTAAATGATTAATAAAACAATATAATTTGTATAATTGTATGTTGTATAATATAATATTACAATTAATAATTACTATTATTCATGAACCATTAAATAAAAAAAATAAAAAATAAACAAGTAATGTAACAACTAACTGAGTTAGCTGTTCGAATACCCAGTATATACTGAGTTGTATACTAATGTTCGAATTGTTAATACATTCATTGAATATACCAATAGTATATGAGATGTTATGTATGTACATATGTCCACCTTCGTTCGCCAAAAAATAGTATGTCATTTGCTCTTTGAGCACAAATTATGAGAAAACTATTGAGTTAATAAAAATATTTTTATTAACTAAATACTTTTATTAACAAAAGTTGTTTATTTTAAAAAGAAGAAGATTTTTTGTTTTCTAAATTTTTTTTCTATCTTTTACGGTTTCATAGATGTATATTTTCCTCTCTGGCGGGAGGAAACAATTTCCGATTTTGCCAATTAATCAACTTGACCTCAGTTTTTTGCTATAGAATACACATACAAAATATCAGCTCGTTATCTCTTTTCGTTCTTGAGTTATCACGTCCACGGACAGGCAGTCAGACAGACGGACGGACATACGGAAATGCACTAATTATGTAATTTTATTAACACCTCTGGAAAATTTTTGTTTCTGCGATCGATATTTTCAAGCGTTACAATGTCGGAACTAAACTGAATATACCTACCCTGTATATTTACATAATACTGGGTATAATAATAACTGATTAAAATTATAATATCTATATACTTAATATCAATTACATATAAATTTATATAAAATTACAATTTAATAACAATACTTATAATTTTTTATTATGTATAAATTATAATAATAATTTAAATAAAATAATGGCTGTACATAAATAATAGTAAAATGTACTTATTATTGCTATGATTATTATATTATCGGAACAAGTAAGTCAGTTTATTTATATATGTAATAAGATTATTTATGTTATGAATAATTATTGTAACAAAATAATGTAATTATACTTACTGTACAATTAAAGATAAGCGTGTGTGATTTTATTGATATAGAATAGGGTTTTCCAAACTATGTTTGGCGTATTGAGGACGCGAGAGATTAAAATTAGAATTCTGATGTTCGATAAATATTCGAGAGGCAGGCAGATAATATTATCCTTTATTTAATTATTTATTTTTTGTTGACTAGCGTCTATTTATCCATTGTTATGGCTGCCTTGCCGTTTTTTATACCAAAGGAAGTGACAAGCGTTGACTTAATTAGACATTTAAGTAATATATCTGAACTAGTGTTTCACCGAGGCTACGAGGTAACCTCGCCTCGTCTCGGTCCTCGGTTACGAGGCACGAGGCGAGGTATATTGTCCCAAAAACCTCGCCTCGGCCGAGGCAAATTTACAAAAAGTAAAAAAAAAAAAATAGTAACATGTATTTTTACAAAAAACATAAAGCAATAGATAGATTAGATGCATTTTAAAGGAAAGGAAGAAATTTAATGCCATGATTACTTTTTATAATAATAATCATAAATTTGTTCATCGCCGGTTTGCAAATTTTATAGAGAAAAGTAAATGTATTATTTTTATTTTGTTGATCGACTGCATATTCTTATTTTAGAGAAAAAAAAAATTGTGCGGTCAAGGGACCCCGTCAGGAACGAAGTTCCTTACGTTATTTTATCAACTCTAAACGTGATTTAATATGTAGATTTCTATTGATTATATTTGTGTATTTTTGTCACGCCAAAAAGCGCAGTCCTCTTTAATTCAACTCTCTCTCTCTAATTTGTATATTGTATTTTATTTTAGCTAATTTCCGGAAAGGAAATAGAGCTATTGGTCTCGTACCAAAGACAAAATTTTGCAAATATTTTTTCAAATGTCCATCGATCCTACCTAGTAAATGTCGAAAATCATCATCTCTAAAATTTATATGTATATATAAGTTTTTTTAACCATATTATATACATTCATGCAAAATAATGCATACTGGACTAGATATCCAGAGGCCCGAGGTACGATTCCTGGTTGACGAGTTAATGTTTTCATATCAGTATTTAATTTAATTAAAAATTCAATGACAATGAAATGTGTCGGAGTATACGCTAAAGTCTTCTACAGTTTGTCATACGTAACCGAAAGGAATTTGGACAAACATCGTTATGTTGACGCTTAAGTATACACAAATAAACAAATATTAAATAAATAAATAACTTCAACAGAAGTAATACTGTCTAAATAAATAAAAAATAAGAATAATATGGAAAAGTTGGCTATTACGTCACAGTCGTCTTTGGTGTAGCGGAAGCATACTGGACTAGATATCCAGAGGCCCGAGGTTCTATTCCTGGTTGACGAGTTAATTTTTTCATAACAGTATTTAATTTAATTAAATATGCAAAATATGTCAAACATGCAAAGTTAGTAAACATTTTCCCTCGCCTCACCTCGCCACGACCGAGGCGAGGTGATATCAAAACCTCGCCTCGCCTCGTGCCTCGTGAAACACTAATCTGAACATTGATAACATTTTTTGGCATCAAATGCTTATATGAAAAATCTCTTTTTCAATCTCTATAGGTTATTAATAATCGATTTTTAATCTCTATATGATGAATCTCTTTATAGGTTCTTATCAGCGATTCCACGAGAGACACAAGAAACGAGACGAGACGAGAATAAGTCAGCGAGAGACAAAAATTCGAATCTTGATTTTCGATAAATATTCGATAGACAGACAAAATTTCTCTCTTTAAGTCTATATAGATTATTAATCTGTAAAAATGTACTAATCACAAAACAGAAAATCATTTTGGGTGGTCATGATTTAATTTTTTCTATTGTCTTTATTGTTATAACTATAAAATAAAAATAAATAAGAAAAATATGAATTTATATGAATAGAAAAAAACAGAGGTGGGCACAGACAGCTCGTCTGAGCCTTACGGGCTCTCTATAAGCTGGGTGAGAGTAAGTAAAGAAGGTATGTTTTGAAGCAAGACGGAACGATGTTTCAATACAGGTTGGCCTACCGATTATTGACCAATAATTATATAGTATCGTCTATAGTATAGTCAATATTTTATTTTTTTTGAAAAACAAATTATGCGAAAAATAATTTCCACTACTACAAAAAGTACTTTTCACTTTTTCAATTCAAAGTAGACTAACTCGAAGAACTCAAATTCCCACTTTATGTAAAATTTAACTTAATTCATCAAATTCCCATGACATTATACTGAGCATACTCCATACGAAGAAAAAATAATTAAATCAGGTAAATAATTCTTTATTAGTTCTCGGATATGAATAGTAAAATATTTAGACAAATTATTTGGAATTTCCAAAACTATATTTCTATTTAAATTATCCTTTGCAAAAATTTCCCTCTTTTATTACAATGGTCCAGCGGTAAACTTAAAGGTTCAAAAGATTTATGTATATTTTTTATATATTTTTATTTTATTCATACACAAATATGATATATACTAAAAAGGTACATTTTATGACTCAAATTACCAGCCCAAAATTCCAGAGTATGTATTGAATGATTGTATGTATTATTTACTTTGTATAATAGTGACCATAAAAAAGATTTGGTATTATTATATTTTTTTCAGAAAATGTTTTAATTAAAAAAAGAAAATATTAATAATTGGTAGATTACCCTGTATTAACTCTATCTCTCTTCCCTACCTCTCACTCAGAGCTTGGCGGAGTCAACTCCTGCCCACCTCTGGAAAAAAAGACTTTAAAGTTATATTTAAATATCTAAAGTAATTTCTTTTATCGAAATAAAAAAACAAAAGCAAATATAATCTATTAATATTAGATTTGGTATTATATATTTTTAATACGAACAAAGAAAATCTCCAAGCATTTTTAGAGAACTTAATTAAAATGTACCCATCGATAGAATTTACAACCGAAATAGAACAAGGAGGCTCGATTCCGTTTTTAGATATAAAAATTATGAAAAATAACGACACTAATAAATTAGAATTCGATATCTACAGTAAACCTACACACACTGAACGATACATTACAGCCGATTCGAACAGCCCACCTCAACACAAAATGGCTGCTTCAATTTTTTGGTAAACAGGCTACTGAAAGTCCCACTGTCTAAGAAAAATTACTTTAAAGAAATAAACCACATTAAACAAGTTGCAATCTTTAATGGCTTCGACTCTAACATAATAAAGAATTTGGTCCGGAGAACTAAATTTAAAGTTTCACGAAGCACTAACACCAGAGACTGGCAACGTTGAACAAACAAAATGGTGCAAACTAACATACTTCCACCCATGCACAAATAAAATCACTAGAGAATTAAGGGACCACAACCTAAAAACAGCGCTTGTTAGTAAAAATGAAATCAAACAGTTACTGGGCAACCCTAAGGATAAAATTAGTAATGAAAAACAATCGGGCATATATGGTGTCAGTTGTCAAAACTGTTTGAAAATTTATGTTGGTCAAAGTCGTCGCCAAATCGGAATTCGAATCAAAGAACATCTGGCTCATGTGAAATTTGGGAGAACCGAAAAATCGTATATAGCTGCGCACGTTATTGAGAACAATCTCAAAATTGATAAATCGAATCTAAAACTACTGAAATCGGTACAAAACCTCACAGAATTAGCTGCATACGAAAGTATATATACAAATTGAGAAAACATATAATGAATTTAGACAATGGCCCAATTCCAAATTCTGATTTAATAAAATGAAACCATTTTCAAAAACAAAAATCCAATACCTGAACATCAAGGTTAGCTTCGATACCCTCACTTTAGTGACAAAACAAACGCCGCATAGTCACCAAAGGATACCGTCAATAAATAGGTGGAGCTCTTCACACACTTAATCCGTTAGTCAGTCAACTCAAATAATCCTCAGGTCATATTATACCCTCAGTCAAATCGTATAAAAGACAAAACTTTTTTAATGCCATTGTGAGACACCCACCAAATTAGCAACAAGCAACATATCTCTGAATCCATATCCCAGAGATAGTTAATTGGGGCCAAATTTGAAATGTAAAGTAAGTTTTGTTGACTACTTCTAACATGCATTGCAAAAAAAACGCCAATGAGGAAATGTTTTGCATTTTTAGTGATCCCTGGATTTACAATACAATATTTTATAAGGGATAAGGGACCGTATATATAATGTTTGTTGAACTTAAAATTGTTAGCCAAATTTAGTAGTATTTGAAATAATCAATCGTTAACGGCCTATAAATATTACCACGGAACTTATATCAAATAAAAAAGCAACAATTCGTATCGGTACTTTGATCGTTTTGAAGTCATTTTACATAACTATGTAAAAAGGAGATTGAGTTTCAATTATGCATCGACGGAAGTTTTTTAATACTTATTTTATAAATGGCAATAATTTAAATATAGATATCAATTTTTACTATGTATTTGTATTTAAATTATTGTATACATAACTTTAATTTTAATTTTGTAAACATTTATTTTATATATATTTTTGAATCGGCTATCAAATTGAAACACAATCTACACTTCTGAGTGGCCCTAATTGTTTATATATTGTACTCTGATAATATTTTATTGCGATTTAAAAAAATATTGAACTAGATAATGTTAAGGAAATTCACATTGATAAAATTTAAAAAGCAATTCAAATTGAAGAAAATCATTTTAATTTATCATTTTATCAACAAAAACAGAGATAATACGGCTAATAAATATTATTTAAGGTTGTTGTCGTGTGAGTGATAGGCGTCTTGATCCTCAGGCAAAATATCCTAGGATAAGGATATCAAGTATAAGGATGTCAAGTAGATGAGCGGTCTAAGGCATTATGTCTGCGCAGTATGCCAATTTGGAAACTGGGAGGTTATGAGTACGAATCCCAACATCGGCAGTTTGTCAATTATTAAGAAAAAAAAGGGGGGCGGTTAATTGAAAGTGGTTTAGATCAAACAGCAAAGGACTCTATTTGTTTCTCTCGAAGAGGTTGTAGAGGCTGCCCTGGACGGGCTACACTTCGACCATAAGGTCCATTATGATGCCTAAGAATGTGAGGATGCGAGTGGAGTGGAAAAAATTTTTGTGTATAGACTAGGAATTGGTAGGATATGCGGCTGTAGCCGACTATGATAGGAACTATGCCGATATTCATCTGGAGTTCGTGAAGGAAACTGCTGAAAACCAAAGCAAAGTTACTTCGTTCTTGTCCATACGCCGTAAGTTTAGTCAATTAACCACCCTTTTTTTTCTCTTAATAATTGACAAACTTCCGATATCGGGATTCGAATCCATAACATCCCAGTTTCCAAGTAGGCATACTGCGCCGACATAACGCCGTAGACCGCTCGGCCACTTGGACTGGTTGTTACTATATTAGATAACGAACAACTTTTTTAACTATAAAAGGCGCAAATCAACTAAAAAATTTAAAAAAATGACATCAACTTTTGTGCTGATTCATAGTACATGAATTTACTATTGGCATACCGTTTACGTGGATAGTATTATCGTTACTTCATGGCAAGTACCGCCTCACTCTGACCTAAATGTCTACAGTGATATGCAAAATTTCATAGGTGTGCCCACGGACTGTAAAGTACAGAATAGACGCAGAACATGGTTGCAGCAACATTGAACTCCGCCTATAAAATATTTTCAGTACAGACGTTGCAACCAAAGTTTGGGAACATAAAATTTAATTTAATTTTTTTATGACGCTAGTCATAAAAATTCAATCATTTCTCATCTTGTCTCTATCTATCTCATTTAATTTGTATAGTTTATTTATATGTATGTATCTCTAGTAAAAACTAGTGTTGGGATAATATCTATATTGCATACAAATAATAAATATACAGTGTGTCTACTTAAGTTGGCTCCATATGGAAAACTATATTATTATAAGGTATATGAAAAAAAGTCATTCTTTATAAAAATCTCTGCATTCAAAAATATTAATATTCAGCTATTCATTTTTGACATCAAATGTATAGGGTGTCTAAAAATTGAAAAAGTTCGATAGGAATGTTTTGACCACTTCAATATTAAATAAAATTTTGTATATTTTTGTTCTAAATGTAGACCATATAGAACAGATTATACGGGAAACGGTTCAAGAAATCACTCCCGAGATATGTAGGAGTGGATTTAAAGAATTTTGTAAAAGAACAATTACATGTATGGAACGCGAAGGTGGATACGTTGAGGCAAAAACGAACTGAAGATAACTGTTTTTACTTACGTCAACAATAATAATTGTATTTGTAATGTAATGTATGAAAAAAAAAATGTTCTGTATTCATTATTTTGTTACATATCATTCATTAAATGTTTCAAATCAGCAAATAAACATTTAAAGTACGATGACTGGTTAATTAGAATAACAGATAACGTGTTTTATAAGTAGGATTTGCAAAATTTAATTTAAAATTGAAGTGGAAAAAAAATTCCTATCGAACTTCTTCAATTTCTGCACAACCTGTACATTCGATGTCAAAAGTAAATAGCGGCATGTTAATATTTTTGAAAGCAGAAATTTTTATACAGAATAACTTTTTTTCATAAACCTTATAATAAAAAAGATTTCCATATGGAGCCAACTTAAGTAGACACACTGTATATATTATATATAATGTAAATTGTAACCAATATAGGTAATAAAACATAATAAAATATTAGGAAAGCATAACATTTCAGATAATATGGCCAATTTGTATATGAATATTTAACTCCTCCTACAAAATATCAAATAATTTTGATTTTACAGCAACCGTTCAAGGACATGTTTTTTGTTGCTGCAACCACTATACACACACAGCAACATGCTAGGTTGCTGTAAAATATTGCTGTTCAATGTTGCACGTTTGTAGTGCCTATTACTGAATAATTTTTTTTTAAGTGACCACACAATAGGTAGTACGATGTTCAGGTCATTCCAACCATTAGATCTATTTATATAGTTCTGTTTAGATCTGATAATAAAAATAAAGAAACAAAGTAAGTTTATAAAAATCAGAAACTTGTTTCTTCAATAAAGAAAAAATTTACATATTTTACGTAGACCAACTGTTATTATTACCTTCTACGGATTAATTAAGTGCCTGATCATTTAATATTGTAATGAATTCAAATCATATAATTAATAACTTTGTGATTTTGCTAAGTATTAGTGAGTTTTTAACATTTAATTTTGTTAATAGTACAATCAATAGAGAATATTGCGCTGCATTAAATTACAGGAGTTATTTAAAATAAAATTGGGTTCAGTATCACGTACCGAATGTAATTGAACAAAATCCTTACACATTTCGACCCCGTGTGAAAAACTGTATAAAACTGTAGATATAGGTCAATATCTCCATTACCGTGCACTTTAGGCCAAAAATGGTAATCTCTTTTCTTGTACATAATTAGATTTCCTTTTTTTTTGTTTATTAATTTTTTTTTATAACTTACCGTTTACGACTTATACGATTATTACTATTTATTTATTGACTTTTTGACCGATATCTGTTCTAATAATTATTTAAACAATGAAATGCTAATAACTTAACTATTCAATCTACAAATTACCTACAACTTTTATATAAAACTTTTTTGTCTAAAAATAACATTTTAAAAATTATAACGCTTTTAATGTTGCACTACCGGGTGCAAGGTTAATAAAAACGAGGTATGCATAGTAACCAGTCCAAATGGCCCTTATGTCGGCGCAGTATTTGGAAACTGGGAGGTTATGGGTTTGAATCCCGACATCGGCAGTTTGTCAATTATTAAGAGAAAAAAAGGGCGGTTAATTGACTAAACTGTCGGCATATGAACAAAAACGAAGTAACCGGCTATGCTTCGCCTGTGAGAATTTACGTAGAGGCTAAATAAACCAGAACGTATGTATTCTGTCGGATAGTCAAGCTGCTTTAAAAGCCTTGTCTGGAAACGGAGGTCACCTCAAGGGTAGTCAAGGATTGTTTGGAGGAACTTCTGAAACTGGCAAAACAGAACAATGTTAAATTGATCTGGGTGCCGGAACAATATTAAATTCCAAAGACTGCATGTAAACAAGTGATCAACGAGTGGTCAAATGCTGAACACCGTGATCACTGGGAAAAAGTACCGCGGCAAGAGCTTGGGAAAGTAATGCTTCAGAGTGCAACAAAGAGGTTATCTCTCGATGCACTGAGGCTGAACAGGATGCAACTGCGGAGGGTTACCGGGTTCATTACCGGGAATTATCCCATGCGGAAGTATCTGCACGTAATGGGACTCCATAACGGCTCCATTATGTACAGATTGTGTGGCGAGGAAGAAGAAACATCCAGCCACATTATCTTTGACTGCGAACCTCTGGGTTGCAGCAGATACAGGATATTCGGTGCATCTCATCCCGAATATATGAACCTTCGGGAGGACCCGATAAGCAAGCTCCAGGCTATTGCCAACATATGGGAGAAGCGAGTCTCGTCAGACTGAGGTAGAAGGGGGAGCACAATGGACCATAGGGTCGAAGTGCAATAGTTTTTACCCCGATATTAATCAATCAATCAACCGGCTATGCTTGAGAAGGTTTTCTGCAGTTTCCTTCACGAACTCCAGATGAATATCGGCATAATTCCTATCATAGTCGGCTGCTGCCGCATATCTTACAAATTCCTAGTCTATACACAAAAAATCCTTCCACTTCACTCTCATCCTCACATCCTTAGGCATCACAATGGACCTTATGGTCGAATAGTAGCCCGTCCAGGGCAGCCTCTACAATCTACCTATCTATCTATGCATACTATAATGATGAAAAAGAGATATCGTTCAAAAAGTCAATAAATAGATAGAAATAGGCGTATAAGTCGTAAACGGTAAGTGATAAAAAAAAAATTAATTAAATAAAAAAAGGAAATTAAATTATCTACAAGAAAGGTTATTACCATTTTTGGTCTAAAGTGCACATTAATGGCCTAAATATAGCCTGATACAGTTTTTCTCAAAATGGTGGCACTTCCACGGTCGAAATTTATAAGGATTTTGTTTATTTACATTCAGTACGTGATACTCAACTTAATTTTTTTTTAATAACTCCTGTAATTGAATGCAATGCGGACAAGAGTAACGAGCTTCTCTATTAACTGTACTATAAATGATAGGAAGGTATTAGTTCGAAAGCGAACTAGTATTTTGGGTTGTGATTTTGTTTATTTACAAATAAAAATATCTTTTAATTAGCGTTTCACGTGGGTTTATCATATTTATCAATAGTTGATAAAAAATTTAAAAATAAACAAAATTTATATTTTTTATTTGCTTTTTATGTGTGTCATAAAAAAAGTGCTATAAAAAATACGTTTCATACGAAAATTGTTGAATTCCGCTTCGTCCTATGAACAATAAATTTAATTTTTACTTCATCGGAATTGAAAAAAGAAAGATTGTAAAAATATCGCGGGCCAATATTGATTTTATTTGTATTTTTTATGTAAATTAACTTAAATGCCATTGCACGCGGTCACTCACATATATCAGAACGTAATATTTTTCGATATTATGTTAAAATCCTTTGGTCATGTCCAAATGTACATTTTGATTAATATGAAAATAAATCTATTTATTGTGCTTTGATATTAAAATGGAATCCTTATAGACTCGGCATATTTTTGGATTTCTCTTTTAAAGCTTATACCTTATCTTTGATAAAATATCTTTGAAGATTACAAGAAAACTGTGGATACTAAATTTCTTATGTTTCCCAAAGCCGTCACCCAGTTTCTATTTCGTAGCGTATTACGAAATTTATTATAAATTCAACTTGATTGAAAGTTGATTTGATTGTTGATTTAACGCCTTGTAGACTTTTAAATCTGATTGATTAATTAGTGACTAAGATGAAGTTCTTGAATTCGCACTCGCGAGGACTGATGAAGTATGTTCAACATGATTAATAAGCTTAATGTTGTTGGACACACGAACATTTTGTTTCCACGGTTTGCTAGTTTGCGAAAAAAGTTCCCATCGACCCCAAAAGCTTTTTTTTTAAACCGACTAAAAGTATTCGGCACAAATCAATTGTATAATTTTGAAAAAGGAACACGAACGGAACACAAAGACGGATTTGATCTTCCATTGTATCAAATTTGGTCCTACTTATCCTACAAATTCAATGGAATGGACTCCGAGTCTCCCATCCTAAATGTTCAACGGCTTCCAGAAAATTTCGATACCGTTTTCCAAAATTTTATAATTAAAAAATTTGGGCGTCTTATCAAAACGAAGCTACTTACATAGCAACTTCCGGACTATCACTATAAACTGTCGCGGTATCTTGGCTCTCTTTATACCTCAAAGGAGCGCTGCCCGAACCTGAAAATGATTCCGATACTCGACAAAAAAAAAATATATATATTAGTAAAAGATTTTACTAAATATTTTCTAATTGAAACAACACGCACAAAAATTTTTTTGAGAAAAGAAAAAAAAACAAAAAATTAAATTAAACACAATTTTTTACGAAACAAAAAGAAACCTGATTTTATTTTTAACAAAAAAATGAGAATCCAATTTCTTTTTCAACAATTATTTTAATTTTTCAACACAATGTCAAACTTTGAATTATACAAATGCCAACTTTAACTTGATCTGAATTGAACAATAGTTAATTATAACTTTTTAGCTGATCGAACAACAGTCAAATATATACTTTTAACCGAATCAATCAACAGTCAATTTAAAACTGATTTGAATCAACACTGGTCACCGGTTTGTATACCCGTCAAAGATTTTTCGAGAACATGGTTGTTTTTATGAATAAATATTGTTTTTTGACAATATATTTTCGCATGGGGGCTTCTAGAATATTTTAGTTTATCAACAACCATGGACGTAATCGGAGTGTTCAGATTATTTATAAAATTAATTAAAAACTATAATACCTCTCCAAGGTTTGAACCATAATCACACCCCGCTTGGTTGATATTTAACTACCGACTTGAATGAACACGGCCAGTGTGAATTCAAAATCTATACACAATTTTACAATACATAAGCTTGCTTATTCTGTTTAGTTAACCTTGTTTTTACAAAATTATTTATTTCTGATGCTATTTATGTTATTAAAACATTCAATTTAGACTTTGGATTTTTTTATTAACTTATATCTAATAATTTTTTTCAATTTTTTGATTAAAAAAAAGAAAAACTTTAAATCAAAGCAGCTATTAGTTTCTTTTCAATTTTCGACTTAAAAAAAAACTTAGTTTAAGAAAAAAATAAATCGAACTACATTATTTTCTTTTTGTACTTAGAGAAAAAAAAAATCCTTCTTTTTCCAAGGAGAAAAATATCATTTTCTTAAATATTTTTCGCAACATCTTACTTAATATTATTCTATTTCATAATTAAAATGTGTGTTGGAACCAGAAAAATTATTCTCAATAATTTTCATTACAACAAAACTTGTAACTGAATTGGCTATTGTCAAGATTTTGTTAACAAATATGCTCCACAATCATTATCGATACTTCTTTATTAGGTAATTAAAACTGTATATAATTAATTTATAAAAATATGTAACCTAATGCCTTACTGTTTCAATTAATTTTAAAATCAAGATTATAAAAATAAATGCTTCAAATAACCTGAAGCAATGATAACATTGATTGAAAAAAAGAACTTGCTGTATCTATATACTTTAACAAGTATCTATATACAAGGTGTTAAAATAATATTAGATAATAAAGAAATACTATACACATCGAAAAATATCTGAGTTTTCGGGTGATTGAACAAGTGAAAATAGCAATTAACTGAGTTAATTGCTTAAATACTCTATTGCTTAAAAAATATACGAGGTACTATGACCCACACAAGTTGATGTCAGTTTGTAAAATTTTATAATTGATTTGTGCTATATTGATTCGGTTTTCGAAAAAATTCGAAAAACGCAAAAATTTTAAATCAAAATAAAAAATATAATAATTATTTCATTTTTTTTTAACAATGGCAAAGTATGCCTTTTATATGTTAAAAATAATGTGCCCAATTTTAGTCCTTAAAAAAATTAGGTCCCCGACAATTAATAAAATACCATGACACCTATTTTTACCGACGATAGAAGGAGGTACTCAATTCAACCTGTATTTTTTATTTATTTATTGATGAACACGCATAACTTTTTACAGAGTTGTCCGATTTTGGTAATCCTTTTTTTGTTGAATAGAGAATGATTCAAAGTTGTTCCCATATAAATTTGAAAAAAAAACTTTCAAATTTTAGCCACAATAAATTAAAAATAACGCTTCCCAGCGCTTCCACTAAAGAAAAATATTATAAATATATTAATATAATACGTTCTTTGTGTAAACAAATATCTTTGCGTAGTTCGAATGTCGAAAAACGGAGGAGGTTCTCAAGTGAATCCCTATAGTTTTTTTATGTATTACCAAGCATAAGTTTTTACAGAGATAATAATTTTTTTATTGGATAGGGTATACTTCGAAATTGGTATCATATAAATTTGAAAAAAAAATTTCGCCCTTAAGGGTTGAAAAATAGGCAATGGTTGATTTTTCACCACTGAATTTTCATCTGTGAACCGATTCTGTTGAAACTTGATAAACATATGTAGTTCTAATGACACTATAAGCCAGAAAAAAAATAAAAAATAAAACTTTTTAACAAAAAATAGAACCGACGAAAGAAGAAAGTAACTGAAAAGCAAAAAATAATAACTTTGTAACAAAAAATTAAACCTTAAAAAATAAAGGAAAAAATAAAAAAGTAACTTTTTAGCCTACACTAATGTAAATACCTAAATAATTTTGAGTCGCTGAACAAAAGAAATGGTGCAAATTAACATATTTCCGCCCATCACAAAAGAACTAAGTAACCATGACTTGAAAACAGCGCTTATTAGTAAAAATAAAATTAATAATTGTTCTAGGAATTGGGGCAAAATTTAATAACAAAAGCGTCGTATATAAACTTTAAATTATTTTATCGTGATGTAGGTAAATACATGCAGAAGTATGCAATATTATTATGATAATAAAATTCTTTACGGCATTCAAAACAGGTAATACAAAAGATTTATCGTTTATAAATGTAAAACAATAGTCGAACAACGATTATATTACTCCACGTATTTATATTTGACATGTTTATATACTTTATGTTCCGGTAATGTATTTTACTGAGTACTATTTTTGCTGGTAACTTCTCCTGCGTGGATTTGTATATTTTCCATTAATTATTGAATTACATATATTAATAACATTTGGGTTTCTACCATGTAAAGCTGTAATTATTATATTAATCTTGGCGAGTGTTAATTTGTGGAACTCTGATATCATTGTTGCAAAACATTTTTTGTCAATATTATTGCTATTTTATTGCTAAAAAATGTGTGCAACTAAAATTATCAGTAAACAATCCTCCCGTAAATCAACCAACATCTTTAGTATTTGCAGTTGGTGCAGACTATTAATTAAGTGCACGTATCTTGTACTACTATAGGCCACAAAAGTAACGCTCACTTCCCAAAATTGTATATTTGATTTATGTTAAATTAATTATTAGTACAAAAAATTGCCGAAAATTATACAGATACATGACATTGTTTGGGTATTTGTGAGTAGTTCGTTTGGGACACTCAGAAAGAAAAGTATAAAATACAGTATGTTAAACTGACTTATTACAACTATACCAATTGAACATAATATCTAGTATAACATATATAATGATACAATAAATAAAATACCACAACAGTAGCGCTCATTTTTACAAGCTTTTATTTAACTTGCAATGTATGCATGTATGTATGTATGTATGTATGTTCGAGTCAAATCTTGCAAGCTGAATTAGAACCACTCCACTCAAGGGGAAAGAGAATTTAGAGGGAGGGGGAAACATAAAATTTGGTATACCTCTCTTAATATTGAAAAAATCGAAAAACACATAAGAAGTAAAGTTGCAGAAATTAGTTTTACTATAAAAAGCTTAATTAAAAAAAATGTTTTTTAACAGAAACTTATTATATTTCGGTCTTATTCATTTGGTTTTCGAAAAAAATGCCTCGGATAGAAGTTTTTCATTATAAATCCTGTTTTTGGCTTTCTGAGATAATTAAATTTGTAGATCGAAAAATTTTCTAAATCTAGTTTTAAGTTTTATTTAGTTTTATCTAGTTTTATTTTATTTATAACGTTGCCGTACTTTATACATCACAATGCAACTTTTTTGAAATACATAAAAACAAATTTTTAATTGTTAAAACTCTTCGAAAAAATGAAAGTTAGGATATAATTTTTAAACAATATATTTTTGTTAACAAAAATTAAATTATTTGAAACGATTTAATTGCAAAATTTTTACTTATTTAGAGTTGGGAATGGATGAGATGGTCTAAGATCCGGCATTAGAAAAATCTACCCTCATCTGCTAATTGAATGAAATAATGTTTAAAAGGCAGATAATAATATTATAAATGTATGAGTGCAATGTCTTCCACCGTAGTCCTACTGGCTATTAACATTAATTAATTAATTAAATAATATGATATAGTGTCTTTGTTTGTTGCTCGAACAAATATAATTGTCTATCTCTCTGCGTAGAACACAGTTTTTGAAAATTTTATTACTGTGATATTATAAAATATATTTTATATAATAAATATATAATTAAATTATTTGCATCCTATATAAAAAAATTTTTAAGTAATAAAATTTTCAAAAAATGTGTTATACACAGAGAGAGAGAGAGAGAGAGAATTATATTTGTTCGAGCAACAAACAAAGACACTATATCATATTAATTAATTAATTAATTAAATAATTAAATAATTAATTAATGTTAATAGCCAGCAGGACAACGGTGGAAGACATTGCACCCATACATTTATAATATTGTTATCTGCCTTTTAAACATTATTTCATTCAATTAACAGATGAGGGTAGATTTTTCTAATGCCGGATCTTAGACCAAGATATCAATGTCTATGTCTAGCATAGGACAAAACCCCCAAACTAACTTATCCCTTCCAGTTTCATAACAACCTTAAAATATAATAATTAGAATCTTATTCATTCTGTACTCCACATATATAATATGTACTATTAATAATATTATAAATTTAAAAGACTATCTATTATAAACATAAAATATCTATGTTTATGTTGATACTATTCTTTAACATGCATTTGTGTCCAGTAACCAGTTGTACCGTTCAGAAATCTTGATTTCAAAATTAAATTTAAAAAATAGAAACTGGCTTGGTACAATTTATTATACTGCGTTGTATTACAACCAATGTTACAGTTATCAAAATGTCGTTTTTTTCCAAAAAAAATGTTAATGTTAAAACGAGATTTAAAACAATTATTTCGAAGTTGTATCATTGTACTTACAAATATCATAGTCCAGCCGTCTAGACTGTGAAATGAACATTTATCAGCATGACTGGAGAGAATCTTCTTAGTGATACTGGAAACAAAAAATAGTATTAAAAAAATCGTCAAACAGGAGTTCAATGCTTAGTTTACGCAATGCGTAAACTAAGCGAATTTCCTCAGAAATTGGGAATACAAATATCACTAAATAAATAATATCATTTAATTGTATTCTTCCATCAAAAAATTTCAATTTATGGAAAATATCTGTTTGTTTTATTTCTTAATAATTTTTAGATTTATGCAATTTTGATACAGTATTTCAAAATCTTAAACTGATTTACGCCATTCCGAAAATTTACGCATTTCCAGAAAATTCATTTAATTAAATACATTATTAAAATACCCAGTAACCATGGTGATTTATTTATAATATTCATTATTATAAGTATTATATTTAAATTGAAAATATTTCTGTTAATATTAGAGTTAGAAAAATATGGGCAGGCAATGAATTGTAAAAAAATTTATTTACTACATCTTTATTAAGAATACATTTTCCATTTTACTAATATTAAGAGAGACATTCAAGATTTTAGATATTAAATTAAAATTGCAAATATTTCTGTAAATATTAGGCTTAGAGAAAATTCGAAAACTCACCACTGTAGCTCTTTTCGTTCAAAAGTTATATCGGGGTCAAAAATCGACTAATATTTCGTGTAGTACTATCACGGTAACGTACACAGGCAAAAACCCCTTAAACTCGACCTGATGCACTACCGCGCTCTAGATATGGCCAGGTAATGAATTGTAGTAAAATTTGATGATTAAAACTTTATTTGTAAAAAATTTTTCCATTTAACTAATATTAAGAAGGAATTTAAAGATTTTATGTTTCATCTGCTCTCTCCCCTTCGTCCGATTTTGCCCCTTAACGAACTTGACCTTATATATATATATATATATATATATACATATATATATATATATACATACATATATGTATGTATATATATATATATATATATATATACATATATATATTTTTTTAAGTGATGGTCATTTTTGATATCTACTAGGTAGGTTTGGTGAACATTTGAAGAAATTTAAAAAACCAACATCCACAAAACTCGCTAATAAGGGCAAGCGGTAAAAACTTAGGAAATCCACAAACTCATTTTTTTTCCGTTTTCTGTACAACTATAAAGGATATGAGAAAAATATTTAAATAAAAGTGATAGAGGTTTTAATTTTACATAATAAAGGTGCTGTAACTCAAACCTATATCTTCTGTACTTTAGCCACAAAACGTTTAGTGAACGATAATTAAGAAAAAAATTTTTATATTTTAATATTTTGACAAAATGGAAACCCGACTTCAAAAATCAAATATTCTATAACAAAAAATAAAGAGTAAAAAAATAATTGCATATTCTTGTGCCAATTTTAGTTCACCTAAGCAAAAATTTTTAAATATAAATGTACACTTATTGTTAATTTTGGAGTCGGTGTCAGCATAGAGAAATTCACATAACTTTTGGACACCGCCTCCAAAAATAACAATAATTGTACATATATATTTAAAAATTTTTGCTTAGGTTAACTAAAATTGGCACAAGAATATGCAATTATTTTTTTACTTTTTAGTGCATTTTTTGTTATAGAAAATTTGATTTTTGAAGTCGGGTTTACAATTTGGCAAAATAGGTTTTATTTCTCGCTTTTTAGTGACTTTGAAGTTCTATAACTGATTTTATTTGTCTAAATATGGGTAGACCAACTAAACGACCTACTAACTTTTAGTGCATTTTTTTTTAATTCGTTTTTTTTGTTTTTTAATTATTAGTGCATTTTTTCATAACATATTTTCAGTTTTTTTTACATGCATTTTGTTTTTTTTTTTTGTAAAAATTTTTTTTTTGGGGTCGGTTTTTTTTTGTAAAAAATTTTTTTGAAGTCTGTTTTTAAAAAAAATTTCTTATTTTCCCATTATGAATGAGTATACCCTTTCAAAAAAAAAAAAAAAATTCGCAAAAATCGGTTATCACATACAAAATGAAGTTTTTCCTCGATTTCCAGGAGATCCCCTCACCAGAATGCGATTTGGTGACGATGGGACCAATCTGAAATGAAACCCTTTAAAACAAAAAAAATTCAAAATCGGTTCATAAATGTCGGAGTTCTGAAAAGACAAACATTTAAAAAAAAATAATTGAGACTAATTGAGAACCATCCTCCTTTTTGAAGTCGGGTTAAAAAGAGAAAACTGTTTTAATATCATTATGACACACGCACTAAATTTGCAAGGAGTAATATACCTTGACTCCATTTCCCGGAGATAGTTACTTTTGGCTAATTCATACTGATGATGACTACTTTGTAGTCGAAATACATATTTACAAAATACAAATAATTGTTCTAGGAAATGTATCAAAAATTTGAAATTCCATTTCAAAAAACCTACAGTTCTCTTTGATTATCTTAATAATCTTTATAACAGTTTTCATATTTATAAAACATTTATCAACTGCCGGACATATCGACTTTGACAAAAAACGAACGGTATTTCTAATCCACGTTCGTAATGTTGATATTAGCCAGACAAAATTTAATTTAATTTGTTGAAGTAGAAGTATTTGCGGAAGCTAATTAATGATTAGTTTATGTAAGATAATTTCTTTAATTGCCGTACGAGTATATTGTTAAATTTAATAAAAATGATTAATTACATCTTTCTCGAGGGTATTTGCAAAAAATATTACAACACGTAATTTATCAATTCTAATTGTATTTAATTAAAAAGTGTATTGCAAATAATTACTGAATAATCAAAAACATTTTGGTAGTAAACATAGAAAGGTTAATCACATTTTAATTATTGTATAGGACTGTAGGACTTTCTTCTACGAGTATATAAAAATAATAATAAAAAACAAAACCTTTTTTAAAAACAAGCATCCATTTAATCGATGTACTAAAACAAATAAAATAAATGTAGGTTTTCGTTAAGTTAATTTAATGTCAATTGATAGTAGGTATACCTTAAGTGGACATTCCTACCTACATACATATTTCACATTAGTAGATCTTTATAAAATAAACTTCCTGACTATCTTTATCGCTGAAAATAATTTAATTTTTCATATAAATTTAGATTTTTTTGCCCCAATTTCCTAGATCAAAATTTTGTGTATTTTATAAATACGTATTTCGACTACAAAGAAGTCATTATCAGTATGAATTAGCTAATTGTAATTATTCTCCGAGGAGATGTTACTTGTTGCTAATTTGGTGGCGGTCTGCACGACAGTCTGAGGTGTAAGTGGGGAAATTGGGGCAAAAAAATCGAAATTTATTACGAAAAATCCTAGAGTTCTCTTTAATAATTATTTATAATTTTTCATGTTGAATTATTTGTTTTGAAAAAGCATCTCGCGCGAATCGTTAAAAAAATACAAACTTTGGCAAGTCCTTTTATGAACATTTCGCGCGACGAGCTCTTTGAAAATAAATAATTTCATTTATGCCAAATATGTACACTCCCATTCAAAAAAATTGAACCACCATTAAGTCACATTCTAATTCTCGTATATATTACTAAATGAATGCATTTTACATACAATAACACTTAGAATGTTTCAACTGGGTCAATTTTTATGAACGGGAGTATATGTAGGCAGGTATGTTCATTTAAGGTAGTTCTCGTGAGACAATATTGTCAAAAAGTTTTGGAGCGTATGCATATAGTAAGAATGAAGGAACGTATAGCATAATAAGCCATAATTTAAGTCCAAGACTGTACCGGTAGATACGTTACAATACGATACTTCTCTATACGTATATACAAATATTACTAACAGTTTATAAGTTGCAATCCGGCAACGATGTTTATATTCCGCCAGTCGATATATTGTTTGTTTACATACATGTACTCGAATGGTACAGCGTGTAGTGACGTACAGTGTTGTCAAGTTGTATCGGTTCAGCATGCCGACACGTATATTTATTTATGAAATGCTTCACTTTGTATTGTTATAACTAAACAATGAGACGCTCAATAATTCTCGTGTTTTTTTAAAAATACACAGAACAAACCCAATAATTTATAGCTATTTTTTAAAGTGTCGTATTTTTATTTAAAATAGTAAAAACTGGTGGAAATACTGCTTAAAATTGGGAAGTCTCCAATGCTCCAATGTTAATTATTCGAACTTCAATTAAGTTTTTCTCGAGTTTGAGACGGTCAATCGATATCAAGGGTGAGTATGTAATAATACCCTTAATAAGTTTGCACAAATTTGGTACTTCCTATAATTATACTCATTTTATGCTCACCTTAACAAAAACCTATATTTATTTTATTCGTCTTAGTAAATGGCTTAAATAAAAGCTTCTTTTTAAAAAGGTTTCTTTTATATTCATATATATTTTAAGACTAAAAATCAATGTAATTTCCCACCGCTTCCACTACTTCAAATATATATCGGCACTTTCACCAAATTTCGATTTCAACAAGTATTTTCGAATTCTATCTATATAGAAAGATATCATACTACTATATTGGATTGTCATGTGACTGATACTCGTGTACAAAATTTCAAAACTCGATTAGAACTAGTCAAAATTCTGATTGCCAGATTTAACCCACACATACTGACCAACAAGTGAAGTTAAATAAAAGATTCTAATATAGCTACATCCGATTTACTCACAAAGGTTATTGTGTGTTTTACATCCGAATGAAACTAAGAAAGCTGAATTTTTGTATAAATATTTGTTTTGATCGGTTATAATCTTAGCGGTTATGATCAAGAGAACTCGCGATTTATCGTGGAGAATAGGACGTGCGCATTCGTATATAGCATAATTCTCTATTTATTTACATAATATATTTGCATTAGCAATGTGTTAAACGATTGTCTGAAGGAACTGCTAGAGCTGGCAATACGGAACACGGAACAAATTGATCTGGGTGCCGGGTCACAGTGGTTTCGAAGGAAACGAAAAAACAAATGCCTTAGCAAAGAACGGAGTTGGAATGCCATTCATAGGTCCAGACCCTATTTTAGGAATTCCAAGGATTGCAAGTAAACAGGTGATCAGTTAGTCAAATGCTAAACATCGTGATCACTGGGAAAAATTACCGCGGCAGTACCTTGGGAAAATACTGCTTCAGAGTGCAACCAAGAAGGTATCTCTCGATGCACTGAAGCTGAATAGGATGCAACTGCGGAGGGTTACCAGATTCATTACCGGGCATTATCCCCTGCGGAAGCATCTGCACACAATGGGACTTCGAAACGGGTCCATTGTATGCAGATTGTGTGGCGAGGGGGAAGAAACATCCAGTCACATTATCTTTGACTGCGAACCTCTGGGTTACAGTAGATACAGGATATTCGGTGCATCTCACCCCAAATATATGAACCTTCAGGAAGACCTGATAAGCAAGCTCCTAGTTATTGCCAACATATGGGAGAAGCGAATCTCGTCGGACTGAAGTAGAAGGGGGAGCACAATGGACCATAAGGTCGAAGTGCAATACTATTTAGACCCCAAGATGAATCTATCTATCTATGTTAAACAATGAGGCGCAGTTTACTCTCTCGAGATCGATTCATCATACAAAAAAATGCTTGCTTATACAATCATTCATTCCGAGGTTGACCCTTTATTTCATCCAATTTGATCCATTGAATGCTTTGATAAATAAAGGTATCTTTTTATGAATGGAAATATTAATTCATATCCCATAGTAATTAGCTTTTTAAAAAAGAAAAAAGAAATATAAAATTACAATTATGAATAAAAAATTTATATGAGTTTTAAATAAACATCGTTTTGTATTGTTTAACTTTAAATAATAGTTTAAATTACTTTAATGAATCTACAAATTGAAACAAATAAAATTGCTAGTTAAATGCTTCCTTCTTTTTCGTTCAACTAATTTGCTAATTCTATTGTTTGAAAACAATTTGACATTGTCATTGTTAAAAACAAGAAATGTAATACCTCACAGACAATTGTTTAAATAACCAATATTTACTGAGTCCATTATCAGTGTGTGAACTGTTCAAACCACTTTTAGCACATACAACTGGCCAAGTAGCCGCGCCTGTTAAAGCTTGGGATTGGGAGGTTAGGGGTTCCAATCCCGTCATCGGCAGTTTGTCAATTATTTAAAAAAAACAGAAAAAAATGGGCGGTTAATTGACTAAACTGTCGACGTATGGACAAGAACGAAGTCACCGACTATGCTTGTGAAGGTTTTCTGCGGTTTCCTTCACGAACTCCAGATGAATATCTGCATAGTTCCCATCAAAGTCGGCTGCAGCTGCACAACCTACCAATTCCAAGTCTACACATAAATTTCTTGACCTCCATATGTGAGTGAACTTAGCAGATCATTCAGAGTTCTTTTCGCATGCAGCTGAGTTCTACACTTCCTGATACTTTTTAGGAATAGTTCTGGCCTTTTTGCCCTAAAAAAGTCAATTGACAAAATGATCTGCCAACTTTCCGTAGTAGATCATTTTGCAGCAAATCAAAAACAAATGTGAGTTCTTCTCGCTTGCAGCTGAATTCTACTGTTCCTGATACTTTTCAGGAATAGTTCTCACGTCCAAGTGTCAGCAAATCATATACGGAAGTTCGAAAAATCGAAAAATACTATTGTCATCGTTTCAAATCATTTTGAAAGGGTAAAAACCTTCTGTATTTCTCAGATCCGTATCAGAACTGTAATCTAGAACTTGATTTGAGTACAGAACTTATGCCCAAGTGCCAGCAGATCATGTCAGATCGTCATCATGTTCTATATTTAAAGAAACGTAGTTGGCTACCACACAAAACTAGCTGCCAAGTACTAGTAGCAAATCATGTCAACATGTGTAAGCCTACTATCCGGCCATCACTGGCTGGTGGTTCTAGCCGCCAGTACTGGCCGTCACTACTGTCCCCGTCTGAAGGGGGCTTTAGAATTCCGTTCGGTCTATATCTGCACACCCTATCCTTCACACTCCTAGAATGTAGATACAAGCATCTTTATTTTGTTTAACTCTTCACTAGTCCAAACAAGAAAACATGTCCCAACATTTTCGTCTACACTTCAGACCAGTCCAAGTGGCTAAGTGATCTAAGGCGTTATGTCTGCGCAGTAAATCTACTTGGAAACTGGGAGATTATGGTTTCGAGTCCCGACATCCGCAGTTAGTCAATTATTAAGAAAAAAAGGGGCGGTTAATTGCCTAAACTGTCGGTGTATGGACAAGAAGTAACCGGCTATGTTTGAGAAGGTTTTCTATAGTTTTCTCCACGAACTCCAGATGAATATCGGCATAGTTCCTATCATAGTTGGCTGCAGCCGCATATCCTACCAATTCCTAGTCTATACACAAAAATTCCTTCCACTCACATCCTCACATCCTTAGGCATCACAATGGAGCTTATGGTCGAAGTGTAGCCCGTCCAAGGCAGCCTCTACAATCTAGCTATCTACACTCCATCCCGTTCATTAAACTTATCTATATAGGAAGATAAAATGATATATAAAATGATAAATGAGTGACCAACTATTTATACGAATAATGCCGCCACCATTATTCTCTTTATTTTTTTCTTTTCATCTGGTACTGACGTTTATAGGTATTAGGTAACACTAAACCATAATAGAATACTTTAACTACATCCTTACACGTTTTTCAAATTATTGCACGTAACATAATTGTGCAAGCGTCAAATTAATTGGGTGTTTTCTTGTTTTACCATAACAGATATCTATAAAAAAATTATATATTTTTTCCAGTAAGAGAATTATAATTAGTATATTTCAAAGAATCACGGCATATTGAATATTTTTCTCATTTTATTGTAAGTTAGAAAATATATTAGTTACGGTTTTCGCTTCCGTAGAACGATAGATAGCATTGGGTCGCCAACAATTTGGTTTTATCTAGATTCCAGACCTCCGTCGCAAGCATATAAAATTTTCCATTTGACATTAAGGGTTTTACCGTTAACATTACATCAAGGGTTTTACTGCCGTAATAATACACTGGACTTTCTTCTAGAGTAAGGTTTTCCAAACTGTGTACCACAGTAAGTTAATAAGTGTTCCGAAAAAAATGTGAGTAGCTTTTTTTTCGATATCTTGACAGATGTTAATTTCATAGCAACCGCTTTTGTCGCCACAAAACGTCAGCACGTTTAGTTCTCAATAAAATTTCGCATTCTATAAAGTTTATGTTCTTATAAAGTAACCTTATACGATTGACAGTATTGCTGGTATATTCTCTATAAATCTGATTAAAAACTCACTTGTAAATACGTGTTCAACTATATTGAGTCTAAATTGTGGAAGCAACAGGATAATAATATTTAATTCAGATGATTTATTGATTCAAATCTAATCAAAATCATTTATTTGCATGACATTAGACCTGTGTACTGTTGTAAGTATATGTTCGTTCCCTTCAAAATAAACAAAGTGTTCTGTCAAAATTCAAGGATTCTCAAAAAATTTAATTGTGTTTGTGTCATTACGGAGATTATCCAGTATAAATCAGCCATGCTCAAAAATATTCGTAGTGCGTCGATGTTTATGTACGAATAAATGTCTTATATACATTTCCTCTTGAAGAAAATTAATTCCTCTTGGATTATTTTGCAGTGGTTGAAGCTACATTTAAATTTTGTCAAAACGTTTATTCGCTCGTTACACTGGTAGCTAGTGATGAGCAAAGCAAGACCAAGACCAAGACAGTCTTGGTATCGGACTCGGTCTTGTTTGTCCGGTCTTGGCTTTGCGTATTCAGTCTTGGTCTTGCTCAAATACTTGTAGTCTTGGTCTTGCTCATTTGGTCTGTTACTTACTACTTACGTCGTTTTGGAAAATTTTCAAGGCTTTTTATAGGTATCAATTATAAATTACCAACAATTAATATCTATAATTAATTAAGCTTTATTTTACAATAATCAAAAAATTTTACCGCATTATATTGGTTTTTATAGTAAAAAAAACCATGTGTTAACCAGACATCGGAAAAGAATAGTTACTTCAAGAATACTTTTGTAGATCCTTTTTTGACAATGATAAAGTTAACCAGTACCTTTTTTTATATTTTATGTTTAAATTTAGTGGAGTAAACTAGAAATCTTAAATACACAAAATGTTTTGTTTCAACAAAAACATTTATTGAAGTTACGACAAATATTTTCATATATCCTATTTACAATGGAAGTTATAATTTTCAGTTTAGTCATGCACTTTGGTCTTGGTCTTGCATTCTCGGACTTGGTGTCGGTCTTGTTCTTGTTCATTCGGTCTTGGTCTCGGTCTTGCTAGTGTATGTATGATCTTAGTCTTGGTCTTGCAAAATCGCAAGACCAAGACCAAGACAGATTTTTCTCATCACTTCTTGTAGCTGGTCTAACATTCTTCGAAACTTCAACTTCGAGACTAATGCCGCGTTTACAATTAATTATTGAGCCACAACAAATAGATCTTGTCTACATATCTGTCGCACTGTATTTGTTGTATTTGTTTTCCTTGGAACGTCACAGTACCATTGTAGGCACATGCGCGTGTATTGTTAAGCATAATTTTTGTGTAAAGCTATAAATTGGTGCAGCGTGGAAACTTGCTAAAGCAAGGACATTGATTTTAGTGTCACTGTGAAAAGCTTGCAGAGGATTACTAGGAGATAAAGTGAGACAATTAAAATATTTGCAGGACTATAAATAAAAATCGGTATTAAATTGAAAATTACAAAATAATTAAAGATTTCGTGTCATATGACTTATGAACGAATGTGAGACCTACGACAGCGTCGAAAATGAAATGGAAAAAACGGCGTAAAGCGATAACGTGGCTGGCTCATCGGATATACAACAGCCAGCGACAGTCCAAACGTCTACGGATCATGCGCAGGACGTTAGCACGAAAAATCTACGTCACGGATCCGAACTACGTCTTTCTCAAAAAATATAAAAGCAATATTCGACGTTTTTCTGGAAAAATGTAAAATTTACATTCATTCGTGCATCCATTAAAATCGTTCATGGATTTTGACTGGATCAACGCAGGATTTCCGCCTAGGCCTACAAGGGTCCGGGCTAGGGACCCAGCCATCCTAGGGGGCACAGTGGCGGAACCTTCATATAAGTTCAAAAGCCTGGCTTGCCTTATCAAAAAGCTTTATAGAAAATATTAACTTAAAAGTCTTGCAACGATATTATACGAGCTATTTAAAAGTTGACAGTCTTACTTTTGTAATTGTTAACCAAAATAGGATCTACCATCTACCTGAACGCAGGCCGACCGTTCTGCCATAAGAAAAAGTTGAGATAAAGTCGTTCATCTCGCTCACAAGCGCGGGCTCTTACCAGGCTGGCAGCCGGCCTAGTACATATCTCTCTGTTTGATATATGAACTCGTGATATTGGTCTTGTATAAATATGCGGCCGTTAGTGTTGCCAGGATAGCAAATTTTTCGCTATCGAGGTCGAAAAACATTTTTGACACTTAAAATCGTAATTTCTTAAAAAAATTATACAAACTCTATATAAAATCATAATTTGTGCGATTTCGTAAAGTCAATTTAGCGACATGGCACGGAGAAGTTCAAAATGTATGAAACATGAAAATATTTGATTTGAGCGACAAACAGTTTAATTTTTGGCGATTTCAGTTCGCAATGTCTGACAACGCTGAAAAAAAAATCAATTGTCAATCAATGTTTTTTAATCGACTTTAATTATTATAAATAAACACCGAGATGAGAAAATAGCTTCGAGATGAGGGGGCCCCAAATGCCAAGTGCCTAGGGGCCCCGGGTCTCTAAGTCCGGGCCTGATCAGGGTACTCTAAAATGAAAGCATAGATCTGATAAAAACACCACATTCAACCACACACTATGTTGTAGTCCATGTGTATAGAGCTAAAATTCATAAAAAGTACAAAGCAATATCTACCTACATAACGTGTATTACGATTTTATCAATATATAATATGGAAACTTGTTCCTCTTCTTCCTGTTATGGTATCAACGATTATACACCTACTTCGCGTGCTCACATGTAATAACAACACGTCTTACTTTAAACTGGATACTTACTATGCATGGTAAGTAACTAATTGAAATAAATCAACATTGAAAAAAATAGCAAAAAAAAAAAATCCTTTTTCATACGTTGGTCTGGTTAACATGCTCACAGGTCTTTCAGAGTTTTGTCGGTCTTTTAATTATTCCCAATTTTGTATCAGTATAATTCTTAGTATTTGGTAGAATTCATTTCATACGCTTGTTTATTGTGTATGGCAGTGGTCGGCAAAGTGCGGCTCCAGAGCCGCATGTGGCTCTTTGGCTCCTTAAGTGCGACTCTGCCACAAATATCCACGGAAGGCTCAATAATATTTTCATTAAAAAAAAAACTTCGTAAGAAAAAAATTACATCTTAATTTTTTGTTTAAGTTAAATGATAGATAGGTAATTAAAATTTTATATTGTTGTAAAAATACGTAACGAACATCGAGTTTAATTTAAAAAAACAAGGAGATATGGCGCTCTAAATTCAAACTATCCACGGACAGACAAACGGACATGCGGAAATGAACTAATTAGATCATTTTATGGACACCTATACCAAAAAAATATTTTTACTGAGATCAATATTTGCAACCGTTACAAAGTAAGAACTAAATTTATGAGGCGATTAAACTTAACTGAATGATTAAACTTAACCGGACGCAATACCGTGTTATGTGATAGCCGAAAGTCAACCATACTAACATTTGGATGAGTAATGAGTAGCTAAAGCGGCTTAATTCCGCTAAAAATCTTTTTAGGATTTTACGATTGGAATATTGGAAAAAACCTATGTACAAATTTAAAGCTGATTGCAGGATGTAGTGTTACCGTATCCCAAACCTGTAAATATTCTTAGATAAAAATTGTTCATAATTGTGAAATGGCTATATATATATATATATATATATATATATATATATATATATATATATATATATATATAAATATATATATATATATATATATATATTTATATTTATATATATATTTATATATAAATATAAATATAAATATATATATATATATATATATATATATATATATATATATATATTTATATTTATATATATATTTATATATACATATATATAATATTTATCGCAAATTGCATATATAAAATCTATACATTATTATTTAATATTATATTACTGTTATTTTAATAAATATTTACTTAAAAAATTTATACATTAACTGTTTTTTACAAACATTTAACTAAATTTATATGATCATATATGTGACACGTGTAAATTTATTATTTTTGTTTCTTCCAATTGCCTAAAATACTAATGCTAAGTAGCCGAGCGGTCTAAGGCGTTATGTCTGTGCAGTATGCAGTACTTGGAAACTGGGAGGTTATGGGTTCGAATCCCGACATCGGCAGTTTGTCAATTATAAAAAAAAAAAGAAAAAAAAAGGGGCGGTTAGTTGACTAAACTGTCGGCGTATGGACAAAGAACGAAGTAACCGGCTATGCTTGAGAAGGTTTTCTGCAGTTTCCTTCACGAACTCCAGATGAATATCGGTATAGTTCCTATCATAGTCGACTGCAGCCGCATATCCTACAAACAAAAATTCATTTCGACTCCACTCACATCCTCACATTCTTAGGCATCACAATGGTCCTTATGGTCGAAGTGTAGGCCGTCCAGGGCAGCCTCTATAATCTATCTATCTATCAATAAATATCTATAGATATCCTTTTGTTAAAATTTGTACATTTTTGACATTATTCTATTTGTTTATGGGGAAGAAAGTGTGTTTACAATATGGACAACAATAATACTATTTTTTTCAAAAATTTCAAATATATTTATTTAATTTAATAAGTCAGCTTGCTTCTTGCATTTCAAGGATGACCGTTTATTTTTAACCCGACTTCAAAAAGGAGGATGGTTCTCAATTCGTCTGTATTTTTTTCTTTTTTTTTATGTTTGTTACCTCAGAACTCCGTCATTTATTAACCGATTTTGAATATTTTTTTGGTTTTAAAGAGTTTCCGATTGGTCCCATTGTCACCAAATCGCATTCTGATGAGGGGATCCCCGGAAAATCGAGGAAAACCCTCATTTTATATGTGATAACCGATTTCTGCGAAATTTTTTTTTTTTTGAGAGGATATACTCATTCATAATGGGAAAATAAGAAAATTTTTTTAAAAACCGACTAAAAAAATTTTTTACAAAAAAAACCGACCCCAAAAAAAAAAATTTTTACAAAATAAAAACAAAATGCTTGTAAAAAAAATTGAAAATCTGTTATAAAAAATTGCACTAAAAATTAAAAAAAAAAAAAAAAAACAACGGATAAAAAAAATGTGACAAATAAAATCAGTTATAGAACTTCAAAGTCACTAAAAAGCGAGAAATAAAACCTATTTTGACAAAATGGAAACCCGTTTGTTCCGACTTCAAAAATCAAATATTCTATAACCAAAAATGCACTAAAAAGTAAAAAAATAATTGCATATTCTTGTGCCAATTTTATAGTTCACCTAAGCAAAAATTTTTAAATATATATGTACAATTATTGTTATTTTTGGAGGCGCCGTCCGAAAGTTATGTGAATTTCTCTATGCTGACACCGACTCCAAAAATAACAATAATTGTACATATATATTTAAAAATTTTTGCTTAGGTGAACTATAAAATTGACACAAGAATATGCAATTATTTTTTTAAGTCAGCTTGCTTCTTGCATTTCAAGGTTGACCGTTTATTTTTTCTAATTAAAGTGGATTATAACGCTAATATGTAGTGTATATGATATTGAGGCGTTAATTTAAATTACCTTCCAGCTGTTTGTTGGACGCCTGTAGACTAAAACTGGTAATGTATATCTTTTCTAGAAAAATGAACATACGTTGTATGTAAAATTTATGATATCAGTATTTAGCAGTATTTAGTGAAACAAGTACTAGAATATATTTTAATTGTTTGAACTTGAAATATAAATTGCATGAAATCCGTTATTCGAATCGAGTATATACGTTTATACAGATTATCTAATATTAAAATTATATATTATGGTCGTTTTAAATAAATAATAATATTTCAATATGTAGGATACTTTATTTTTTTATAATTTAATTTAATTTATTATTATATGAAACAGAATTTATATATAGTTTAAGTACTGTTATTATTTTAAATTTAATTAATTTTTGTCTTTGATACTAAATCCATCTAGTGTGTCTGTTATACAAAGTATATAATATTTCTTCGAATAAAAAATTACATAGAGGAATTATTAGTAGGACAAAATACTATGGTCATATAATAATGGTAAAAATGTTGGAGTCTGTATATTATATAATGAGTGATTCATTTAGTCTTTTGTCTATGGATTTTTTGACAGATGAAGCGTGAGTCGTGTTAACCTATCATGGTATTTTTGTTCAGTATAGTTTGACATTTCATCATGGAAAGATTTAGCTCGCCACAGCGTCAGTCCTTGGGTACTTGAAAAGCTTGAAGAAAATCCACTGTTTTCGACAAAAATTTTGTTTAGTGATGAAGCACATTTCTGGCTTAACGGATATGTCAACAAACAAAATTGCCGTATTTTTGGTCTGAAGAGCAACCTGAAGAGATTCAAGAGCTGCCATTACATCCAGACACAACAAAGGTTTGGTGTGGTTTATGGGCCGGTGGAAAAAAAAACGTAACTGTTTGTTTCCTGAAATTGAAGCCCGTGATCTCCAGGACATTTGGTTCCAATAAGACGGCGCCACTTGCCACACAGCACGTGAAACCATGGCTTTATTGCGAGAACAATTTGGTGAACATCACACTCCTTGACTTTTTCCTTTGGGGCTATGTAAGGTCCAAAGTCTATATGATTAAGCCGCGTACGATTGAGCAACTGGAAGCCAAAATTTATGGCGTTATTCGCCAAATACCACTCGAAATGCTCGGAAATTGGAACTACAGAATAGACTATGTTAACCGCAGTTACGGACCACATTTGAAAGAAATAATCTTTAAAAAATAAATGTAAAGAATGGTTCTTTTGTATGATAATTAAGATAACCCGATAAATTTGTTTTTTAAATATTTTATTTAGTTTTGAAAAAAGTACCTCCAAATGAATCACCCATTATATAAGCATATTATATAAGCACATATATCGTTCAAACGATAATAGGGAATATGCATGAAAATTTTTTTTCACTTGAATTGAAGCATGTTTACTTGACAAATATCAAGGTAAAATTACTTTTTAAATAACTTTAAAAATAAGCGAGATATGAATGATTGAAATTCCCGATTAGACAAAGAGGGTGATAGTCCTCTTGATATGTTATGTGACGTCATATTACACTTTCACCATTTAAAATACACGTAAAACTCCGTTTTTAGTATTTTTGCAAGAAAGAGACAGATAATAATTTTTAAAAGCTTATAGCTTCCTTGATATTTGTCGGATTTTAATTTCGTTTTTAAATATTATTATAGTATTAACAGTATTTTCATATTCTGAAAATAAATGTCAAAAAAAATTTTCATGCATATTCCCTATTCAAAAGAATTCGTTGCGCAGGAGCTACGTCAACTTTGCGAATTTCCTTAAAACAAAATATAAATTCAAAATACATTTCGGATAATATGTATAAATATATTTCCCTTGTATTTGCAGCCTCTCTAGCGGACACAATTTTAGTGCAATCAAAAGGAAGTTTCGTATCGGATATGTTTTAGCATATTTTAAAGGCCAAGTTCGTTAATGAGTTGAATCGGTTGAAAGGGAAGGGGAGGCTTTTGGAGACAACAGAAAACATAAAATATGGAATATCTCTCTTAATATTAGAAAAATTGGAAATGTATAAGCAGTAAAGTTATAGAAAAGGAACTTACTACATATGAATTTACAATTCCTGATTTTTGCTAAAACTCTAATATATACATAGAGATATTTAGGATTTTAATTTTCAATCTAAAATCGTAAATATTTCTGTAAATATTAGAGTTACAGAAAAAATGATAAGAAACCAAATTGTAGGAAAACTAAAAATCTATAACTTGATCTCTGAAACATTTTTCAATTTTTCCAATATCAAGATATACATTCCAAATTTTATGTTTTCCTTCCTCTCTAAATTCACCTTTTACCTTGTCCCATTTTACCCATTAAGATAGTTCTAGCATGAAATCACTTTTCGACAGATTTTGCTCAGTTTTCTTTTCACAGGCTAAAAATAACGTTTTCTAATAAATCCCGAAGTTTCAGAATTTTTGACCGTTTAGAACGCGAGAAAATTAATAAGGAAGTATGCAATTTTGATGGACACCTCTCATTAGAAGCATGTAAAACTACATGCCCGTCCAACTATTATCTGTTGTATTGAAAAAAAAAACTCGACAGAATTTAAAAAAAAAACGAGGAGAGTAAAGATAAATATTTGTTAAATAAATTGAAAAAAGTCGCGTTTTACCATTTTGTTTTCGAAATATAATAATTAAAAATTTGTTTTCTTTCAAAATTACATTAATGTGTATATAAGTATGTGAGTATATATGTGTATTTGTATTTGTTCTATAATAAAAGAAACCCGGTTTTTTCCCGATTAAACAAGTCAATACTGGAACTACATTAACTTGAGTTGCACATATGTGGACATCTTCTAGAGGATCGATAGACTGTAGAGGAAGTTCGCTAATGCCCCCTACACACGAGAAACATTGAACAGCAACATTGAACTGCAACCTAGCATGCTGCTGTGTGTGTATAGTGGTTGCAGCAACAAAAAATATGACCTTGAACGGTTGCTGCAAAAATAAAAATTATTTGAGATTTTGTAGGAGGAGTTAAATGTTCATATAGAAATTGGCCATATTATCTGAAATGTTATGCTTTCCTAATATTTTATTATGTTTTATTACCTAAATTGGTTACAATTTACATTAGATATAATATATACAGTGTGTCTACTTAAGTTGGCTCCATATGGAAAACTTTTTTATTATAAGGTTTACGAAAAAAAGTTATCCTTTAAAAAAATTTCTGCTTTCAAAAATATTAACATACCGCTATTCACTTTTGACATCGAATGTAGAAGTTCGATAGGAATTTTTTTTCCACTTCAATTTTAAATTAAATTTTGCAAATTCTACTTTTAAAACACGTTATCTGTTATTCTAATTAACCAGTCATCGTAGTTCAAATGTTTATTTGCTGATTTGAAACATTTAATGAATGGTATGTAACAATATAATGAATACAGAACATTTATTTTTCATACATTACATTACAAATACAATTATTATTGTTGACGTAAGTAACAACAGTTATCTTCAGTTCGTTTTTGCCTCAACGTATCCACCTTCGCGTTCCATACATGTAATTGTTCGTTTACAAAATTCTTTAAATCCATTCCTACATATCTCGGGAGTGATTTCTTGAACCGTTTCCCGTGTAATCTGTTCTATATGGTCTACATTTAGAACAAAAATATACAAAATTTAATTTAAAATTGAAGTGGTCAAAACATTCCTATCGAACTTTTTCAATTTTTAGACACCCTATACATTTGATTTCAAAAATGAATAGCTGAATATTAATATTTTTGAATGCAGAGATTTTTATAAAGAATAACTTTTTTTCGTAAGCCTTATAATAAAAAAGTTTTCTATATGGAGCCAACTTAAGTAGACACACTGTATATATTTTATTATTTGTATAGAATTATTTGTATAGTTTTTACTAGAGATACATAAATATAAATAAACTATACAAATTAAATGAGATAGATAGAGACAAGATGAGAAATGATTGAATTTTTATGACTAGAGTCATAAAATAATAAAATTAAATTTTATGATCCCAAACTTTGGTTGCAGCGTCTGTACAGAAAATATTTTATAGGCGGAGTTCAATGTTGCTGCAACCATGTTCTGCGTCTATTCTGTACTTAAAAGAAAACAGCCAACAAGCTAAAATTTTTTGAACAAGATCTAAAAAGTAACTTCAAGTTACTTTTTAGATCTTGTTCCTATGGGACTATTCTTATTCACTATGGGACTGCTTTTCCCATAGTGAATCAATGTTAATTATTATTTATTACTGCCTGGCCGTCTGGTACTGTAAAAAATGATATGAAAAAGTTGGCTGTTACGTCAGAATCATCCTTGGTGTAGCGGTAAGCACGCTGGACTAGATATCCAGAGGCCCGAGTTTCGATTCCTGGTTGACGAGTTAATTTTTTCATATCAGTATTTAATTAAAAAAACAATGACATTTGTCTATAAAGTATACACTGGCCTTCTACAGTTTGTCTTACGAATTTGGACAAACATCGTATTGTTAACGCTTAAGTATACACAAATAAATATATATGAACAAAACACTATATTTATATATAATCATATGAAAATAAAATCTTTTGTTTTCTTTGTGCACTAGTTGTACCTAATATGAATCACTATTCGATATATCAGTGAATTTGTGCAAAGCGTTATTAATTATTTTAATGATCGTATCTAACAATTCAAATTAAATTAGTGATAAAATTTCACTATCTTGTGTACCGTATTATTATTTTAGTTCGACGCCTTACCCATTCACCCCCCTCCTCAATTTTGTACCAATTAAATTATTTCAAAAAAATGTACAAAAACATGCTATTTAATATTCAAGAACGACAATAATTTTGATTGCAATTAGATTGCATGCTACGCAGTAATTAATGGTGTACTTATATGTGCGTATAATTTAAAAATTTCTTACAAATATCTATTTAATATCTACATAGTGTTAAGTCTAGCACGAGTTGGTGCATGACTGTCGGAAACCATTCGTTGGCCAGTGTTTTGTCAGAATGCTATCAAAATATGCTAAATACTATACAAATGCAGTTTACCAAGGTGCACTATGCACAAAGAGAGTCTCTGGACATTTTTTCATAAAGCTGGCTGTTTTCGAGTTATAATCTATTTAATGTTTGTAAAAACGCAAAAACGGCCGTTTTCGAGGCTAAAAAACAACATTAAAAAATGAAATTAGTTAGTTTACTAAAAGTAATTACAGATTATTTCATACTAAAGCTTTGCGGTTTTTAATTGTCAATTAGTTTTTACCTCTATAAATTAGTTAAAAAAAAATTTATTTGAGAATTAAAACTCAAAGCTTTAGAATAAAATAATCAGGAATTACTTTTCATAAGGGATGTTCAAAGATTATTTAAGAATTTTGGTAAACTCAAAAATTGCACTTTTGAATGTTGTTTTTCAACCTCGAAAACGTCAATTTTACACACAAAAAAATGACAAGGGATCTTTATTGTTTAAGGTAGTCGTGCTAAAGGGGATAATTATAGAATGTTCCAAATTTTTGCACACTTATTAAGGGTATTATTATACCCTCACACTTAAAATTTGATATCAATTGACCGTCTCAAACTCGACAAAATCTTGAAGCTCGAATAATTAACACGGGGTGCCATAGAGGCTACCCATTTTAAGCAGTATTTCTACCCGTTTTTTATTTTTAATAGAAAAACGACACTTCACAAATATTTAAAAAAAATATTGCTCTAAATTATTGAATTTGTTCTGGGAATTTAAAAAAACCAGAATTATTGACCGTCTCATTGTTTAGTTATAACAACGCAAAGTGAAGCATTTTATAAATAAATATACGTAGTAGGTAGAATTTGTACATACGTATAGAAAGTATCGTATATATATCGTGTCTACCGGTACAGTTTTGGACAAAAATTATGGCTTATTATGCTATACGTTTCTGTACTCATATTAAACGCATACGCTTCACAAATTTTTGACTACCTACCTTACACTGACGAAAAATACCTAAAAAATGACAAAAAATATTCGACCATTCAGGTTGGCAAAAAAAATTCGTTACGCAGGAACTGAATCACTCTCTAGCAGTCCCAATTTTAGTCTGATCAAAATGAAATGTCGTATATGATTTTAGTATTTGCAAGGCCAATTTTATTAATAAATGATATACGTCAAGGGGAAAGGGGGGCATAAAGAAAGAAGAAAACTCAAAATACAAAATATCTCTCTTAGTATTAGAACAATCGAAAAATGTGCAAGGAATAAAGTTGTAGAAAATCATATTTACTACACTTCATTACCTTATCATTTTTTCTCAAACTCTAATGTGTACAGAGATATTTAGAATTTTAACTTTCAATCTTAAACCCTCAATATTTCTGTAAATATTAGTGTAACAGAAAAAATGATAAGAAACAAAATTACAGTAAAACTTAGTACCTTTGTTTCCCCCTCCCTCTAAACCCCCATTACCCGATTTTATCCATTAACGAACTTGACCTTTTGAATACAAAAAGCGCCTCAAATACCAAATTTCATTCCAATCAGATTAAAATTGTGACCAATAGTTCTATTTCCTTTCAGGAAATTCGCTAAAAATTCGCGACTATAATGCCTTGGTAAACGGCATTTATATAATATTTAGCATATTTTGAAAGCATTCTGACAAAAAAGAATAGTCTACGAATTATCGTTTTCGACACTCTTGCGCCGACACACGCTAGACTTAATACATATTGTTTTGTTCTTTATCTATAATAAACCATTTTGTTGACATTATTGTACATAATAACAAACAGTACAAAATGTTTGAAACATGCAATTAATAATTATATTATAATAATATAGTATACAGTATGTTACAGTTGAAAGTTTCATTGATATAAATTTATATCGTTTATAAATTATAAATTCTAAATTTATTGCATTGCATTCATTATTAATAATTTATATTCTTCATCAATTGATTCTATTAAAAAACCATCATACATAATAAATGTAAGTGCTACATATTTATTTCAAATAAAGTTTTCTATAAAAATATGTATTTGAAAATTGAATTAAATTAAATTTTTTATTACCTTCGTAATATGTACGAGTATATACAGACGGGGGGATGTTAAGTCATGTAGAACGAATTTTCAAAACATATAATATCTGTCGTCGCATTTTCTTAAGATTATACGCAAATCATGGGAAAATCAATAATGGGTGATTCATTTGGAGGTACTATAAAATAGGTATAAAAAGCCTTGAAAAATTAACAGACTAAATGAGCAAGACCTAGACCAAGACTGAATACGCAAGACCAACACTACAAGTATTTGAGCAAAACCAAGGCCAAGACCGGCCAAGCAAGTCCAAGACCGATACCAAGACTGTCTGGGCCTTGGCCTTGCTGTGCTCATCACTAGACATGGTGTACTTCATTTTCACTTGGACCTTGGCTTGATGGTTAATTGAATGTCAACTTTTTTTTTCAAATGGGAATCCACATTTTTTGGCAGAATCGGATGGTTGAGGAAAAAACCCATTAAAACTTTGAAATAAACACATTTTATTTAGTGTAACAACCACTTTTATTAATTAAATAAAATAATTAATGATTATTAATATATTTAAAAAGAATGGATTTTTTTAGAAAAATAAGGTCTTAAATAATCCATTTATTAAAACAGCTGTAAAATGGATAGTAATGTAAAAAAAATAGACTTAATTACTCAGTTATAATTATTATTTTTGTAAGCTAAACAATTCAGTAAAAATAAAACAGGGATTCCCAGTTGAGAAACTTAAGTTGACGTTTAAATAACCTTGAAGACAAAGGTCAAGGTGAAAACCAATGTCCCACTCCAAGTAGCCGAGCGGTCTAAGGCGTTATGTCTGCGTACAAGTATGCATACTTGGAAACTGGGAAGTTACGGGTTCGAATCCCGACATCGGCAGTTTGTCAATTATTAAGAAAAACAAAAGGGGGCGGTTAATTGACTAAACTGTTGGCGTATGGACAAGAACGAATTACCCGGCATTGCTTGAGAAAGTTTTTTGCAGTTTCCTTCACGAACTCCAGATGCATGTCTGCATAATTCCTATTATAGTCGCCTGCAGCCTCATATCCTACCAATTCCTAGTCTATACACAAAAATTCCTTCCACTCCACTCATATTCGTCCAGTGTAGCCCGTCCAGGCAAGCCTCTACAATCTATCTATCTACTCCCAAAAGAAAAGTTTTTCTTTTATTCAGGTCATTTTTCCGTGAAATATTTTGTTGAAAAAATATTCATGTATATTGTTCAAAACAAGGCCACCCTGTAAGTATTACCATACCATGTAAGTAAAGTATATTAAATTTATTTTTTATTTATATTTTTTAAAGAATTCTTTATGTTACGCTATGATGAATTTGCATTCACTATATTATAATATAGTTTCGACAAATAATTTAATTTTTGGATTACTTTTTGTTCATTTTATTATATTTATTAATATGTGGTTATCTTTGTTTATTATATTTAAAAAAATTAAATTTGGTGTTTTTTAAATTATACTTTATTCAACAATCTAATTTACGTTTGAATAGCTAATTATCTGGTACACAAGCAAGTATTTGTAGTATAAAACAATATCTAAATTTAATTAAAGAACTTTTTACTTCAATATATATAAACTAGCTTATACTCGCTGCTTCGTCTGCGTTTTATTGTTATACCTACGGCTCCCATCATTTTCGGACTAGATAGATGAATAGATTGTAGAGGCTGCCCTGAACGGGCTACACTTCGACCAGAAGGTCTATTGTGATGCTTAAGGATGTGAGTGGAGTGGAAGGAATTTTTGTGTATAGACTAGGAATTGGTAGGATATGCGGCTGCAGCCGACTATGATAGGAACTATGCCGATATTCATCTGGAGTTCGAGAAGAAAATTTCAGAAAACCTTCTCAAACATAGCCGGTTACTTCGTTCTTGTCCATACGCCGACAGTTTAGTCAATTAACCCTTTTTTTGTTTCTTAAGAATTGACAAACTGCCGATGTCAATCTTAATGTAATTTCCCACCGCTTCCACTATTTCAAATATTCATCGACACTAAATTTCTATTTTAGCTAAGTTTTTCGAAATATATTTCGCAGCGAGATAAACTCCATACCCGTTTTTATGTTTAATCATAAGCTTTTAAACAAAAAAATGTTTCATCAAAATCGGTAGAGTGGTTTTTGCGTGATGTTCGACCAAATACACACAAATAAAAGCCGGAAAGCTTGAAATAGTTTTAGTCACTTTACATCGAAATAAAAATAGATCTGAAGTTTGTGTCTATTTACTTATGTGAGTTTTAGGCATGGCACCTAAAAAGTTTACCTAGGGACCTACCTAGTTTAACCTACATTTCGTAAAATCTTCAAAATTCTTATTCAAGTTTTTCCTACGAATACGAGATTTTCGCCTTGTCTAAAATGATCTGTCGAGATAAATTTGACCCATGATATACATAAGTATCTGAATATAAACTTCACGTCCTTTTAGAATCTACGGTAAAAAATAGGCGTTTTTATATGAAAAATATAAATTGACCTGTGTAAACGACCTTTAAGGCCAAAGTCAAAGTCACAATACTTTTATATATATGTATACATATAGTTACGGCTCTAGATCCAACAATTTTAGTGCGATGAGCAGAAAATTTGATCCGAGATGAACTTTTGGTATTTGCCAATGTAAATATAGCCAATGTAAAATCAGTCAAGGGTAATGGAGGGCTTAGAGCAACAGAAAAACAGTAAATTACGAATATCTCTAATGCCCATTTGCATCGGATCATTTAAGTAAGGCTTAATTTTTAGTAATTCTTTAACAAATTGTATTGTACCGTTAGATAGGCTGTTATTAACCGGAAAAAATCTTAAATATAATAAATAAAAAATTCGTTACGCAGGAGTTGCTTCAACTTCGAATTTCCTTAGAATACAAAAATCACTCTCTAGTAGTCACAATTTTAGTCAGATCAAAATGAAATGTCATAGTATTTGCAAGTCCAATTTTATTAATAAATGACATACGTCGAGGGGAATGTTGGGGGGGGGGGGATATAAAGAAAGAAAACACAAAATATAAAATATCTCTCTTAATATTAGAACAATCGAAAAACGCGTAAGGAATAAAGTTGTAGAAAATCAAATTTGCTACAACACATTATCATTTTTGCTCACACTCTAATGTGTACAGAGATATTAAGGAATTTAATTTTCAATCATAAACCGTGAATATTTCTGTAATTATTAGTGTAACAGAAAAATGATATGAAACAAAACTACAGTCAAATTTAATACCTAAAACTTTACTTCTTATAAATTTTTCGAATTTTCGAATATTAAGAGAGATATGTCATATTTTGTGTTTCCCCCTCCCTCTAAACCCCCCTTTCTCCTTGTTCAATTTACCCCTTAACGAACTTGACCTTTTGAATACCAAAAGCGCCTCAAATACCAAATTTCATTCCGATAAAATGAAACTGTGACCACTAGAGTGATTACAGACACATATTTATATATATATATATATATATATACATAGATATATATATATATATATATATATATATATATATATATATATATATATATATATATATATATATATATATATATAATTTTACAGATGGTGATTTTTGACATCTACTAGGTATGATCGATGGACATTTCAAGAAATTTTTGCGAAATTTTGACTTCAGTACGGAACCAATAGCTCTATTTCCTTTCAGGAAATTCGCATAAACCGGTAGAATGAACATTAATATTAGTTAAATGGAAAAATACTTTACAGAAAAAAGAAACATTTTACTAAAATTTATTTACTGGTCATACTTTCTGTAACTCAATTTACATTTATACTTATAACAATTGATATTAATAATGTCGCCATGGTAACTTGATTTTAGAATCATTAACATATTTTTCTCTGGGGAAATTCGCTGGCCTCTGTATGTTGCAAACAAGTCACACTGCCTATGCATACTGGGGTAATTTTAAGATAATTTGTTTGTGTGCACACTGCGCCTAATGAAAATATCATAATTTGTATGATAGTAGTTATAATACCAGTACATTTAATATTCAGACATTAGGTGCATAAAAATTTAATTATATGCAAGTAAAAATATTCACATAAACATGATAATAAACAAATTAACTGGACTAGTAAATAATATAGTCTACAAACCACACATTTAGTATAATATCTACCTTAAAAAAAACCTGAGTACTACAAAAAATTAAAATTACAAAACCAAAAGTGTGACAATATATAAATTTTGGTTTTTCATTCAGATTCAGATCCATTAAATCTTCATTATAGTAATTATATTACAATTATCCAGGTATTAAACTTAAAACTAAACACAACAAAAAAAACCCACAACTTAGCTAACAAAATTTAAAATAGAATACCATATATTTTTTATTATGTAATGTTCACCAGAATAATGTTTTTTAATGGATCCGTAGGATATCAACAGTTCTGAAGACATTTCTTCATTACAAAATATTTTATAATCTCTTTATATATTAGTTACGTGGTTTATCGGGGTACTTTTATACAAATGAAAGACTGTAGCATTACGTGTCATTGAATTTTTTCATATCACGCAGAAGGATCAGAGACGGTTTTTGGACCTCTGAATCTCAGGAAACAAAAAACTTTGAAGCTCAGAAAAAACATAGCGTGAGACCCACCATCTGACTGTACGCACTTTTCAACATCGCAGCTTTAATAGTTTCCGAGTTATTCAACCCCAAAATTCTACATTTTGAGGACAGACTAACTGACTCCACTCATCATCAATAGTCTGGGGTACTTATAGGAGAGAATTTCCACACTTATAGGAGAGAATTTCTTGAACCAAGTAAATATGTTTTCTTCAAAATATTTACTCTGAGAAAGAAATCCATATAAAGATTATTAAAATAATCAAAGAGAACTCTTCAATCAAAGAGAACACTTTTACACAAATTAAGAAAACAGATAATGAATTTAGACAATGGCCCATTTCAAAGTTCTGATTTAATAAAATTAAACCATTTTCAAAAATTTAATACCTGAATATCAAGGTTAACTTCAACACACTCACCTTATTGACAATAACAACACCGCATGATCAGAAAAGGATACCGCCAATAAATGGGTTGGGCTCTTCACACACTTAATCCTTTAATTGGTTAGTCAACTCAAATAATCCTTCAGGTACTACATCCGTCAGATCATATAAAAGACAAAACTTTTCTAATATTATTGTGAGACACGCACCAAATTAGCAACGAGCAACATCTGACTCCATATCCCAGAGATAGTTACGATTAGCTAATTCATACTCATGATGACTACTTTGTAGTCGAAATACGTAATTATAAAATACAAATAATTGGCAAAATTTGAAATTTAATTACATTTTTACAAATTAAAAATCTTTAAAGACTAAAAGACAGTGCTTTCGTCTGAGTCTCGAATATTTTTCGAAAATCAGGATTCTAATTTTCGTCTCGTATTTCGCTGACTTATTTTCGCCTCGTCTTGTTTATTTCGTCTTTCGCAGGATCACTAATCTTCACAGAGATTAATTACGACTAACTGGTTACTCTATAGTCGAACACAAATTTGGCACTGAAATTTGACTAATACATATAACATACCCTCAAACTGTTTAGTATCATATATTATATACAGAATCTTATATTGGTCAGGTAAAATCTCGCCAAGTGCGAGTCGGAGTATAAACTCGCTCATGATTGGTATAGTGCTACAAAGGAGATGTTTACAAAATATAAGACGCCCTGGCCAAGATTTTGAACAGTGTATAGTTCCACGTGGGCAAAGCCGTGGGGCGAACACTAGTAAATTAATAAACCTGTAAAATATTAGTTTGTTTGCTCACGAAAACTACAAAAGTAAATGTATGTTTGTTTGCACATCACAGTGTCACATTTAGACTCTAAACTACTGAACCGATTTTGATGAAATTTTTACAACTTCAAAGGATATCAAATTAAATTAAACGCTAGTATACGTTTTACATTAAATAATTTTATTTAGGTGCTTACTTAAATTACAAATTCAAGCTTACGTTTCTTTTTCGCGAAAACGTTGATAATTTCATCGATATCCAGGTTCACATCTTTGTGTATATTTAGAAAAACTAGCCCAGATAATTTCCTGTGCCATTAACGCACGCAACCAATATTTTACTCTAGGAAAAATAGAAAACGATCTCTCAGCGGTAGCTATGCTGACCAGGATAGTTGCCAGTATTTGTAAGAAAATATGTATGTTAGGGTACAAATCTTGGTCGCATGCTTCAATGAGACGAGCTACCGACTCTGGTATGGCGGAATTGTTTTCAAATTCTCTTTTCCATTTGGCCATCCAAAGTCGGTATTCATTTATAACAGTTGATTCACTTACGTTAATGAATAGCCGGCACATCTGGACCATCAGCTTGTCAACCTCAATAGACCGTGAAAATGTGACGTCACAAGTATATTAGGGTTGTGGGCATGCCCATCGTGCTCACAACGGTGGATCCGCGCTTGATCTCAGGTAATATCTAGATAAATATTTTTGTTTAGAATAGGTAAAACAAGTAAATATAATGGTGGTTAATGTAATGAAAAATTACAATAATTTTGAATGAATGTGACAAAAATGACATTAAAACAAAATAAATGTAAGTCAGTGATTTTGTAAATGCATACACTACTTTTTTTTCTTTCATAAACGCCCACACATGGTTTGTCTTAGTTTTATTTATGCAACAATTATTATTATTATATTAACTATCTTAATTTTAATATAGAATTACAACAACAACGACAACAAAAAAACATATTAATTTATAATATTAAGCTTCAACGTTTAGGTAATGTCACTGCAAATAGAAATTGTAGGTTAATTGTGTAAGTTTCACTTAGATGTGAAATTCATAACCGTCTATTAAAAGATTTAATTTTTTATACATAATATACACAAATATATTTTTCCTTATGCTATAAAAATAACATTATTTAAATGAGTCTGCCGTGAGCACATATCAGGATCAAATACGACGTAATTCTCAATACAGACGAACCTTAATAAGTGTGTACTGAGTAACTGAGAAAAACAATTTAAGTGAGGCTAATTGCTATACTATTTATACCTTCGTAAACCTGTTTGAGTGGGAATGTAGAAACATTTTTAAAAGAGAGTCATTTTTCATTCATGCGCGGATCCAGCTCACAAAAAAGGTTGTGGTCACAGCCACCCGAAAATCGACCAAATGTGTGTCGGAGTATGAACTCGCTCATGATCGATATAGTGCATTCCTACAAAGGAGATGTTTACAGAATATATGACGCCTTGACCAAGATTTTGTACAGTGTATAGTTCCACGTGGGCAAAGTCGTGGGGCGAACACTAGTAAATTAATAATCCTGTAAAATGTTCGTTTATTCGCTCACGAAAATTACAAAAGTAAATGTGTGTTAGTTTGCACATCACAGTCATTCAGACTTACACTAACTGACAATAACAAAAAAATTTACAAAGTAAACTTTTTTTCGATTCAAGTTAGGTTACCTATGTTTACAAACAGTACAAACTACTAACGTCAGCGCTACGCCACGCCACCAAATAGGAAGCCGGCTCGTAAGTTTTGGCGGCAATGTATATGTGCATACAACCAACGCTTACTTTTAAATTAGAAGACGACTATGTACTTTTAAATTAGTAGCTGACTATGCGCACCCAGCGAATAGTCATCTCTTTTTTCCAAAAAAAGTATTCATGTGCCAAAAAGAAACAGATAATATGTTGTCAAAAATGTGACATAATGTGTCAGTATATCGTCTACGATGACTAAGTACTTCGCTGCGATCCGAATCACGTACGATTCATTGTTTTTTAAATTTTATTAAGGCATTGAAGTTCATCAGCCTATCGACCTCAATAGACTATGCCCATCGTGCCCATAATGGTAGATCCACGGTTGTTTTCACATCTGGACATCTATAACTGAGAATGCTGTCTTTTTTAGCAAGAGTCTGCCTTGAAACAAAACGAGTTTTTATAATTTCGTAGCATATTATAAACAAATATAAAAGTATTGGAGTCATTTTTCTCAAAACTAATTTTGAATTTCATTTTTTCCTTGGTTCTCACGTTTGTTAACGACTCAGGATGTACTTTAAGTGGGCTTTCACATACACCGGTGTCGGATGCAATGTAATCAAGCTAACTGCCTTCTCCGGTATATTGATAGGCGTGGCATCCGACACTGGCGTTGATCTCGACAACAAAATCAGGCAGTTCTGGCTGGTCGATTTCAAAATATAGGACACGGGATTTTTTATCTCTACTTATTAATTAGATTAGATTCGAATCAGGACTAAGTCTTATAGACAGATCTTGTATCGCGACCAATTTGATCTTTTACACCTACTTTCCTTCAATGGTATTTCAGACGTACTATCGTCTTGATAAACCTTAGGATATCTCTTGACGACACTTCATTGATTTCATTTGGTTCGTGAAATGTCCATTCCAAATGATATGTCTCTTGAGAGAGATGTTTTTGCATTAACGCAGATTGTAAATTCTGGTTTCCTCCTCTTCTTGCAATGGCCAGTTAGAGTTTGCAATGGTCAGTTTGAAGGCTAGTAATTATCCTCAATGGGCTTTTTCCTAGTTGTAAACAATCAGAGGCCTTTTCCACGATAATCTTTTGATAAGAGCTTTTGTATGGCTATGAGTATTTACCCAAGGACGGTTGGACTCGTGTACCGCCCATTTTTTTATTGTGCTTTTCGGTACTCCAAGAAATGGTTCTGGGCCGTTTAGTGGAGCACTAGTATCAATTCTGGTTAATTCATCAAGCACCCAGTCGATAGTGACTTTGTTATGTTTATCCAGTGAATTGATACACTTCAGGACAATTTTATTTCAAGAGGAAATGAGCACTATTCTATTTTTGTATTTTTTTTTCTTTGATGCTAACATGACCTTAGCGTTCCACACCAGATTCTTTAATAATGTTCAAATATGGACTATTAATTAAATATAACAACTAAATGTTTTGGATACAAAGAAAACTATTCTGCTAAATATCTGAATAATAATATTTCACCCAAAACGATAAAATTAAATTAAACTGTTAACTCAGACAATTGAACGTAATACATAATATACATTCAAATATAGGTATGGTACCTAAAAATATATTATAATGACAACTATTTTAAATAACATTTTAAATAACAAATTTAATAATAATTTTGTGTTCAACTGACATAGAAATTGATCAATAAAAGAAATAATAATATTGTTGTTTATCATGATAACTATATAAGTATATTATTATATATTTCATAATTAGCAAAGTATATTTAATTTTGTGCCAATTACTATTGTTAGATTCTTTATGTCATTCATCAAACATTCTTTGTATAAGATGATACCGATATTGTTGATATTTATCTATAACGTAACCTATTAGTCTAATGGCCTCCTAGAGTGATATAACATTAATTCCCATGTCTTTTGGAATTTTATAGCATATTAATGAATACATTTTATATATATTATTATTTGTGTATACTTCAAGCGTCACAATAGTATACTAATGTCAATTTCCTGTAAGTTTGCGAAGACATAGTATGCAAGAATTAACGTAGACATAAGAACAAAATACGTTACTTCTTTTATACTATGTCTTCGTAACCGTAAAGAAAATTGACATAACTTGATATTGTTTTGAGTTGACTTTTACAATCGTTTATTTAACTTGCAATGTATGTATGTATGTGTATGTTCAGGTCAAATCTTGCAGGCTGAATTAGAACCACTTCCTCTTATCCAACGGAGTTGAATTTTTACATGTTGGTTCAGTTCCGATGACAATGCATGACAAGAATTGACAAGGGGAAAGGGGAGTTTAGAGGGAGGGGAAACACAAAATTTGGTATATCTCTCTTAATATTGAAAAAATCGAAAAACACATAAGAGGTAAAGTTGTAGAAAATTAATTGTACTATAATTAAGTTTCTTATAATTTTTTCTGTTTCATTAATATTTACAGAGATATTGACGGTTTAAGATTGAAAATTTAAATCCTAAATATCTCTGTACACATTTGTGTTGTAGAAAAATATTATGATGCAATGAATTGTAGAAAACATAATTTTCTACAACTTAACTCCTTACACATTTTTAAATTTTTCGAATATTTAGTGAGATATTTTATATTGTGTGTTTCTTCTTTCTCCAAGCACCATGATAGTAGAGTTTATAGTTTCCATAGATATGTCATCAACAAAATCTTAATAAAAAAATGACATTTCCAACTGTCAAAATTTAGAAAAAAAAAAAAAATTAATTAATTTCATATGCTATATTCGATATTTTTAACGACGTATTCTTTGATAAGCTGGATTTATTCCATTACTCAAATAGTAATGAAGAATGAAACTATAACACAAAAAATAATTTTTTAGTTATTCATAGCCATTCAGTAATATTCAAAGAAAAATTTATCATAGAAGTGTTTAAAAATTGGTGAGCGTACTTAATTTTTAAATTATCTTAAGAGATATTTTTTAAAAAAATTTTATCCATATTTATTTTTTTGTACTAACTTAACGGGCAAACGACAGTCAACAATGACGCTTTAAATTAATAGTAAAAAAACATTTTTAACAACAAGCTTTTATTTAAATGCTCTAAAAAGAAGAAAATAAACTTTAAATTGAATCAAACCCATTAATTTATTACATTACAAAATTTATATGATATTAAGCTTGTCGCGAGATTTACTTGTGTAGATGTATTTACCTTTTTTTTAAACACAAGCAAATCTCGCGACAAGCTTTAATATCATATAAATTTTGTAATGTAATAAATTAATGGGTTTGATTCAATTTAAAGTTTATTTTCTTCTTTTTAGAGCATTTAAATAAAAGCTTGTTTTTAAAAGTTTTTTTTTACATTAATTTATTTCATATTAATATTAATTAAGAATACACTTAATACAATTAAGATTGTGTTTTTTTTTGTATGATGATTAAAACACAAAAGAAAACCAGCAAGCTTTTTAGTTTCCTTTCACCGGTAAAAGAAAAACTTATGTGCATTAGATATCATAGGACACCTCCATATATTGAGGACTAAATAAGTGAAAAGACGTGTGATTAACCAAATTTCAATCGCTATGAAAAATACGAGTGACCCTATGGTTCAATGGGAATTTGTGCTATTTTGATGCTAAGAGAGATATAGCGATATAAAAACTTTCTTCAGCATATCCATAAAAAAGGCGACGTTTATCGTAATGCTAAGCAAAGTGAAATAACAAAAATTTTTTGATAAAATAATCTCTAAGTTTTTAGTGTTGAAATCAATTATAATACCAGTCATTAAAATTTAATAACATACCTTTTGGATTTCGATTTTAATAATAATGCTTCCGTGTGCTCTATAATGTTTTATAATCTTCAGGCAGCTGATGAATACGCACAAACTGAATATTTTAACGCACATGACTTTTTGAACTCTTATAATCTCTTGTTAATACTGTTTCTAAAATAACTTAAAGTAAGTTAAATCAAAATTGTAAAGTCAAGGTCACGAAATTCATAAAAAATAACTCATAATAGAAATATTAACAAATGGATCGGCACGTAACTCAAAATAATTTATAGCTATAATTATTATAAAAATACAACTATAATCTTTACGGAGTGGCCTCGTATTGGATGCTTTACTTTTTTGGATAAAACAAAGTCTTTAGTCAGAAAGTTCAGCTGCTCTTTAGCTGAAATTTGGATATAATAGTTTTATCTTGTTCTTGCAAAATCCAGAATTATAATCAGTACGAGGGAGGATATTTGAAAAATCCAAAAATGTATCAGGAGTTAAGTTGTAGGTACTTAGTTTTACTGTAATTTTCTTTCTTATCATTTTTCTGTTATACTAATTTTTACAGAAATATTCACAATTAAAGATTGAAAGTTAAAATTCTAAATATTTCTGTACACATTAGAGTTTGGAAAAAATGATAAGGTAATGAATTATAGCAAACTTGATTTTCTACAACTTTACTCCTTATACATTCTTCGATTATTCTAATATTAAGAGAGATATTTAATATTTTGTGTTTTCTTCTATCTGTATGCCCCCCTTTCCCCTTGACTTATGCCATTTATTAATAAAATTGGCCTTGAAAATACTAAAATGGGATCAGATACGACATTTCATTTTGATCAGACTTAAATTGTGACTAGAGAGTGATTTATGTATTCTAAGGAAATTCGTTAAGTTGACGCAGCTCCTGCGTAACGCCTTTTTTGTAGTGTATAGACGAAACTTTGTAAGATGGTAGCGTCACGCGGCCAATAAACAAACTAAATCTATAGCCAATGTTTATAAATATAACTTGTGCCTTTTTTTTAATATTTTATTATTTTGTAGCGATTTTAGTAAATTTTTGTACTTGATACTTTCAATAATTTTGATATTTAGTTTTGTGGCCCAAAGCATTAAATTGCAACTGTATACAAATTCCACATTTTAGGTTAGTTAGTAAACATTACTTTCATATGTTTGCGAATGGGTTTATCAATTTTCAAATTCCTCAGTTTGTGCCTATCTTTATGAAATTTACAGCTCATCAATTTTCAATTAATATTAATTCTTTAACTAGCTTTGGAAAATAATGAAACAAAATTTCTGGGAATTCTTCTTCTATTGAATGGAACAGCACACAGCACAAGAACAAGATCAAAACATTATGAAATCATAAAATTTGCTAAAAAAAATGCTTACAAAATAAAATTTACATATAAGCCATCTAAATATATTTCTTGTTTTGGTACGTTTGTTAGTTACATAATATAACCACCAGACGCGTATTGGTTCGGCAAACCAAAGGGTTTTTTCAGGATGATGAGCATCAAGCTGGTACTTCGTACGTAGCTTCGTTTTGGCAAGACGCCCAACTTTTATAATTATAAAATTTTGGAAAACGGTATCGAAATTTTCTTGAAGCCGTTGAACATGTCGATTTGACCGTTCATCCAAAGTTGATGAGCATCAAGTTTTTTTTAAGTTTAATTGTAAGATAATCAAGTGAAGAACGAGAAAAAATTTTCTTCCTACAAATTCAATGGAATGGACTCCGAGTCTCCCGTCCTCAATGTTCAACGGCTTCCAGAAAATTTCGATACCGTTTTCCAAAATTTTATAATTAACAAAGTTGGGCGTCTTGTCAAAACGAAACTACTTACAAAGTACCAGCTCCATTAATAAACATTTGTTTCTTATTTACACTTTTCTTAATCCAAATTTATTAAATTTTATTTTCTATTTTTTAGTTGGATTTTCTATAAAAGCGTGTGTTTTAAGTTTTTTTAAACTATTAATTATTTTTCATTTTTTAGTTGAATTTTCAATAAAGCGTGTTTTTTTGTTTTTTAAACTATAATTTTTTAAGCTATTATTTATTTTTTCAATAATTTTCAATAAGTATTTTTAATCAAGGACTTTTCAGAAGTTTCACTTGTACCGTGTGTGACTTGCACACACACACATTTTTTTTTAAGTCAGTAACTTATCTGGGAAATTGATGAATCTTGGCTAATCTAATCAGGAAAATCGGATATTTTAATCGAATTATTGCATTGTCATCGGTCTTTGAAAGGTGTGCAAAATTTGAATTAAATCTGTTCGTTCAAAGTAGGAGAAAATCGAACCCAAAAGGGTCGGTTACATACATACATACAAACATACATACAGGTGAAACTAATAAAAAGCGTATAAAAATACATACAAGCAAATGTAATATAATCGAGTTAAAAGATAGCTGTACTCATTTGAAGGAGAGGAGACACATTGTATAAAATATTGGTAAAAATAAATTCAAAATAATAATAAATTTAAAAAAATATATAATTTTTAGATGTGTGTATATAAATGTTATGCATAACACAATAATGTTTAACTCTGCATTTAAAAAGAAAGAATAAAATTAGGCCAATTTTTGTAATTCAAGTATATGCCGTTATTTTTTTTATCATAATCATAATAATAATAATAATATTGTATCATCATCTTCTTCAATCTTCTTCATGTTATTAGTAACACAGTGGTCTAGTAACGTAAAATTTGGTTACTTAGTTTTGAGAGCAGCACTCTCATTGGCTACTTCAGTTGCTTCATTCTATTACCAAACTTGTTTCTCATTAATTCTTCTGATTGATTAAATAAAATTAAATCATCGATGCTATTTATAATATTAAGAACTACTTATTATTAAGTATTCATCTAAGGTTAAAGTTGGCCGTACTTTATTATTTAGAAGGTCATATAAACTGTTTATTGAATTTTATAAATCATTTTGAATATGATCTATGTATGTTGATTAACGGCTAAAATTTATTGCGAGACAGGTACTAATCTATAATTAACGGTACACTAATCTATAGCAAATTTTTATGCATTTTCATTGGAGCTGCGTCAACTTAGGAAATTTCCTTAGAATACATAAATCACTCTCTAGCGGTCATGATTTAAGTGTGATCAAAATGAAATATAATATCATTGTGGCATTAACTCCAGATTATTCAGTTTTGATTACCAAAAAAATGTACACTCCCGTTCAAAAATTAAATGAACAGACCTGAAATGTTAATTTTCTTACGTTTCATAAAACTCCTCACTTTTGTAACTCTCTGTATAATGTATAATTTTATTTAATTATAAACAACGATAAGTAGTATATTTTTTAAGTGTGTAAAAAAGAAATGGAAGTATAAACTGAATTCATATTTTTTATTTATATATGCGATGTCAGTGACAGAGTAAGCATTTAAAAAATATATGTAATGTTAATACATGTTAAGGGTTATATCTTTCTCTTACGTATAAAAATAAAATAAAATGTTGTATCTATCAAAAACATTTACTACAAGAATAATCAAAATTGTGAGAGACAGATCTGTTCATTTTTTTGAACGGGAGTGTACCATTGAGTAATAGGAGTAATTTTTTCACCAGTTTCTATTACCATCCATCGATGGGGGTAGGCAATCCATCTTGGACTCAATATATCAGACGCAATTATAAATACAAATAAAGCGCATAGCTTTCAGTTGAATAACCATATTAAATCAGAATCCAATTAAAAACGTATGGTCATCTAATAAGGTGCATCATATGTTGATAAAATTGTATCTTGGAATGCTTTCATCATAAAACGTGAATCTTTTTCTATTACATTTTTTAATTATCCAATAAATTAAATATGATAAGGGTGAATAATTCTGTATAAAGAATAACAAACAACGCTACTCAATGTAAGTGTATAGGTATAATATAAAATAATATAAAAACCACTAAAAATTAACGGTTTTCATTAAGTAAATACATTCGGTTGTTTGTTTGTTTGTTTGTTGATAAACACTACGAGTATTTATTAATATATAAACATATGTATTAGTCCAGTATAAATATGTCTGTCTGCATATGCGATCGTTTTTAATGGTTTTATAGTACACTTGGCATCAAAAGTTCCTTATTCATTCGTTTTCGAAAAAAATTTTCGAATAAAAGTTGTTACTATATTTATAAGCACAACTTTTATGCGAAGCATTTTCTCGACAAAAAAATCAATAAGGCACAAATCAATTATAAAATTTAAATAAAAATTTAAATATAAAAGAATACTACATAAATTATAGGAAATTTTCTCTAGTTTAATTTATTACATAACTATTTTCATTATTTCTCTTCCTTGTGAATATTGGCGACATATGTACTAACCAAGTGTTCGTACATATGTTGTACAGACTGCAGTTTCCATTTAGGATGACGCCCAGGCCCCACTTTCCTACTGGGCACTCTGGGCACATGCCCACGGCCCCGTGATCGATAGGGGTTAGTTGCTGCCAGTGCTCTTACGGTTTCAAAGATATATATATCCCCCCACCCTCAGCTTAGAGAAACACGTTCCAACGGTTTCAAAGATAGGCAGTTTTGTTCATTTTGCCCAAACATATATAATTTTAGCTATAGTGATTTTTCACATCTAGTAAGAAATTCCAACATTGGTACAAAAACAGTAGCTGATTTCCTTTGGAGGAAATTCGCTAAAAATGTCTAAGGTAAACAATTCAACATAAAATATTAAATGATTTTCAGCGATAAACATAGTAAGTATGTTTATTTGATAAGAATCGGCTAATGTGAAATATGACACGTAGGTAGGAAGGTCCAATTAAATCAGTACACCTAGCATTTGGCATTGAATTACCTTAACGAAAACCTAAACTTATTTTATTCGTTTTAGTACATGGCTTAAATGAATGCTTGTTTTTAAAAAGTTTTTTTATTTAAACTTACACAAAAAAAAACAACAATTGAAAAAAATGCGTGAGTATTCGTAATGGTTAAAACAAACATATAATTACCTATTATTATTGACATAATACAAAAAGTATTATATATATATATATTTAAAACAAAAATATTTATTTAAGAATTATATTATCGTTAATCATAATATCTAATAATGATCAATTAAAGAGCATTTTACGGAAACAATAAGAATATAATAGAATTAAATTATCATCTGAGAAAATTCTGTACATTGAATGAAAATAAAAGTAAATATAATTATTACGATGAATTATATTCTTCATTAAAAAATAATACTAAATTAATTTAATTTAATTTTTTTCATTTCACAATAGAGGTTATAAAATTAATGGGTTATTATCGCGTAATATACACCGAATTTTTTTTATTATTGTTACATATTATAAAAAAATCTACTAATTAACTTTCATTTTTTACAATGGGCGTAAAATAAAAATTCTTTACTTTTTGTTGAGTAAAAATACCTTCCATTAAAAAAGATTTCTCCATTCGCAACGATTCTTGGCTTTTGTAAAAGTAAGAAAAGCAGAAATTCAGCTTAACATATACATATCGTAGGTTTTAAGGATGTAAGAGCACTGATGTATATAATCGATTTATATATATATATATATATATATATATATATATATATATATATATATATATATATATAAATATATATATATATAAGATATATATATAACAAACAAAAAAGGGCCTAACAAAAAAGAAATTTAAGAAAAAAATCTGAGATTTCGGGTAATTAAGCTACTGCCGACAGAAATAAAATTTACCCAAAATCTCAGTTGTTTTCATAAATATCTGTTTTTTAGTCCCGTCATACCGGAATTTTATTTATTTATTTATTTTAATTTAATTTTTTATTCGTCTTATTTTATTCCAAGTGAAAATTATCAAAATATGTGTGAAAATATGGGTTTCTACAAGAGCAATGCATTAAACTCGAACTTTAACATTAAATAATTAATTCAAGAACCCCGTAACCCCCCTGAAACTTTTATAATTGATTTATATGCACTTCAACTACATGTAAAAATGTTAAGCCTTAATCTTTTTGAAGCTCCAATGCTCGTACATCCTTAACATGAATCATTTTTAGACAAAATGCCAGAACAGAATCAAAACCTTACGGTCCGTGGTTTTCGTTATCTAAGCAACTAGTTAACCAAAATTGGATTACATTCAAAGCTTACAAAAATGTGAATCTCTAAAATGACTAGTTTCCAAGGATCTAGTTAATCATGTAATAGAAGCTAGGACTAATGGATAGTTAATTATTTTCTTATCACAAGTTTAAATTGTTTCAGAAATTGATAGAGAATGCGTTACGTAAGTACGAGCAAATTTACTCTTTCCTTTTCAGTCTTAGTTTAAGACTTTTAGCGAGATTGAGATCGTAAAGGAGCCTGGTCATATAATAGTAATATCAATACCACTAAGACTCGCATAAACAGGATCAACATAAAATTGATATCAAACATAAAATTGGTCGACTAGCAAAATTGATATCAAACAAGTGAAAATAAAAACTAATTTAGTTAATTTCTTAAATACCCGGTAAGAGTAATTATAGATGTTTAAGGATGTACAAGTACTGAAGCTTCAAAAAGATTAAGGCTTGATTTTTTTTTGTTTACATGTAGTTGAAGTGCATATAAATCAATTATAAATATTTCAGGAGCGGGTACGGGGGGTCTTGAATTAATTTTAATCTTTTTGAAGCTTTTAGAAGTTCTAAGGAAATTCGCAAAGTTGACACAGCTCCTGCGTAATAATTTTTTTCTTGCTTCATATTGGAAAACTGATATTAAACAAGTGAACTTGTAAACTTGTATATCATCAGTTAATATATAACACACTGGTGTTAGGCCAAACGCAAACCAAAACAGCCAAACCGCTTTAAACAATGTTATTCAGCCTAACACTGTTTTGTTAAAAATAGAACATAGGAAATTACATTGCATACGCAAACTGATAATACATAGTCAAAACAAAACGTTTTTGCTGAACGTCTTATCAGTGTGCGTATGCAATGTAATTTCCTATGTTCTTAAAAATATGTTTTTTAAAACAGTGTTAGGCTGACTAACACTGTTAAAACCCGTTTTGCTCTCTTGGTGTGCATTGGCCCTAAGCTGGGTTTAAGAATCAAATAATGTTAACAACCCGATTATATTGTCCGTGAGTGTTAAAAAAATTTACGTGGACAAAATCGCGGAAGTATAGGGTTATAAAATTAATGTGTTATGAATTTATGATCGCATAACATTCATCGAATTTTTTTTTAAAGTTTTTATTGTTATTATCTATAAAACTAAAAAATTTGAACTAATTAACTTTCATTTTTTACAATGGACCCCAAAAACACCAACAACAACGTATTCTTCAGTTTTTGTTTCTCTGAAATACAATTAAATAATTTTGTTATAATTTTGGCATTTGATATTTAATTGAACAATTTAACAATTATATATTACGATTGCCTTTCAATTTCTTAATATTTTTTATATATGATAATTGCTTAATTATTTATTCTAATGTCAACTTTTGTTTGAATGTTTGATGTCAGCTACTATAAAAAAGAAATCTATTTTATTTCAGTTCAATAACCAGTGAATTTTAATTCAGTTTTCAAATATTTATCTATGCTATTGACATTTGTTCAGTCATTTTTAAGATCATTCTAATTTTAAATGTGAGATCTTTATGCATGTGCAAATTCATTTAGATAATTATAATAAAAAATGTTTAGATTTGAAAGTCATAATATTTATTATTTAATTTCAAATAATATTTACCTTTGTATAAAGGCTGTCTCAATAGAGCTTCTATTCGCAATTAAAAGCAAATATTGTATCATTTCAATATTTTATTTCTAAAGAAGGAACTGTGTTCCAAAGATACATATATTGTAGAGGCTGCCCTAGACGGGCTACACTTCGACCATAAGGTCTATTATGATGCCTAAGGATGTGAGGATGTGAGTGGAGTGGAAGTATAGACTAGGAATTGGTGGGATATGACGATGCAGCCGACTATGATAGAAACTATGCCGATATTCATCTGGAGTTTGTGATGGAAACTGCAGAAAACTTTCTCAAGGTTAGCTGGTTACTTCGTTCTTGTCCATACGCCGACAGTTTAGTCAAATAACCGCCCCTTTTTTTCTCTTAATAATTGACGAGCTGCCGATATCGGGATTCGAACCCATAATCTCCCTGTTTCCAAGTAGGCATACTGTGCAGACATAACGCCTAAGATCAGCCACTTGGACTGGTGTTCCGAAACTAGTCAAATAAAGTGATTCTACGAAAATTTCAAATATTTGTTTTATGTAAGCAAATATAAATGTCAGCATTGCGAATGTCTAAGCTAGGTTTAATCGATTACATATAAATTAATAATTGTAAGAAACATGGAATGATAACTTGAATAGATTTGGAGAAAGGTAGTAGTAATTTAGACGTATTTACAGTATTCATTTTTTTTTAAGTTAGTGAGGTTAGATGTAACAATGTCAAAAAAGTGTGATTGAGCCTTGGATTTTATTGATATTTATAAATATGTAGATTTAAATCAAAATAGAAGAAGAATAAGATGCATTTTAAGTTTTTCTTAAACCTAGCTTGCGTTAGTTCCGGATTTTAACCAATCATCAACCACTTTACTTTTAATTGTGAATAGGATTTGAATTACCCATCAATTATGTGTTAAGTAAACATGAATCGTTAAGCAGTTAAAAAATGAATAATTTCTGCACAAATGTATAGTGAAAACGGGCGATCATTTTTACTTGCAACTGATGCAACTGAAAATAATATAAATGTGTGTAATAAAAGGACAATATCGAGTTAAATTAACAATTTCTAATTTAATTTTTTTTTAAATTCGAATTGACATTTACAAGATATAAGACGTTCATCGATGTCCTGTTGTCTGGGTTGGTCTCTTTGGGAATAAATGTCTTCGGTGTTTGAACATGTGAATGCTTGGGAATTAATTGATGAGGAAAAGGTTGTTGTATCTTGTGATGCAGGAACATTAGGCAAATTAGAAAATGCGCGGGATGTTTGTATTCTTAAAGGTCTAATTGTAGTGCCTGATATTATTATTAGGTGGCTTTATAGTATGCAGGTGTAGAAGGCTTTTCTGGAATTCTATTAGCATGTGCTTGGATTAATTTTGACTGCATGTATTGGGGACCTTTTCTATCTGATCTTAAGTCACAAAGTGTGTTTTTCAAATCATATCTTCTATGGACCACAACAGTAGCGCTAATTTTTCAAAATTTTATAGTTGATTCACTTAGTTTCTGGAAATATATTTCGAATAAAAATCGTTAGTATATCTATAATGAACAGCTTTTATCGGGAGCATTTTTCTGAAAACCAAATAAGTAAGGCACAAATCAAAAAGGGTGGAAATATCATGTGATTCAGTTATAACGTCTTTACAATTACAATTTTTGCGAGCGAAGCTGCAGTAGTTCATGTAAACTTCATGGATAACACATCATAAAGTGATATTCCACCCACCCCACGGCTTGTGTTAGATTTGGTAATTGAAAGTAAATGATACTTTGGATTGCACATTCCATAGTCAAAAAAAAGAAAAAAGAAAAGCATGAAAATGGTTTTCCCTTCTTTAGCAAAACGATGGGTGAACATGCAAGGTCCTAACATGCACAGCGAAGTACCTGTTTACACCTAATATACACTTGACTAACTTTTATTGTATCTTATACCTTATCTTATACCTATAATATTTATGATAATAATATTTGAAGTTCATGGCAATTTATTCTACATATTTTTATTTTATTTGAAATAATAAAAATTTGGTGTGGATCAGTCACGTGACCCCTATATACAAAGTTTTAAAAAAAGTTTGGCTTTCATATATATCATTGAATTCAACAATGGAATAGAGTGTATCCACACATAATGGTATTTATTGAATAATGGTATTTATATTACCAAAATTGAATTTGAACGAAAGTATGTAAACTATTGAGCATAATTTATTTTAACATATTATTATTTGTGTATAGGACGTCCGAAAGAGAAAAAAAATGCAGAGAAGTTCCTGTAAATTAAATATGTTATAAAAAAAGTCAATACGAATTCATTGGTATGCTTCAAAATGTTAGTTCAAATGCATTTTTTCGTTTTTTTCGATATTGAAAATCATACTTTTATCATTGGGTCTTATGGAGAAACTACAAATTTAATAAAAGAATAAAACATATTTTAAAATGCAAACAAGTTTTTATAAAACTATGTAAATTGTTGTTAAATAAACAAGGATTTACTTGAGCCAAAGATGAAGGTATATTCAAATGCATTTTGGAAAGTAATAATGAATTATATAAGTAATTTTATCATTTTAGAGAAGCAAAACACAGGATTTTAATTTAAAATAAAAGAAACATTACGAGTCACGACTCACGAGTATTATTATTTACCAACATAACCATAGAATATTTAAATCTAGTTTCAATGTATACATTAAATAACGCTGCAGGCATGGCACCCTGCTTGATACCCCCTTACGTCTTTCCTCGCAAAATTACTCTTTCGAACGTCCTTAAGCGTCACAATACAATACTAATGTCAATTTCCCTTAAGGTTACGATGATATAGTATGAAAGAACTAACGTATACTATATAGACAAACATTTCATTGAATTTTTAATTAAATATTCATAGGAAAAAATTAACTCATCTACCGGGTATCAAACCCTGCATCTCTGAATTTCCAGCCCAGAGGGCTTTCGTTACAGCATGGATGAGACTCAATTTATTTTGTTTATGTAAAGATGCGTGATACAAAAGTTGCTCATATTCTTGTTGGCATATAATTTTTTAATTTAAATTATTGTTCTATATCGTACTGTTTTTGAGAAAATTTCCCAAACCCAAAAAAACGTTTAAGCGTATATATATAATAAATTTATAGTTTTACTATCATTTTTCTCACTTTTCTTATCATTTTTTCTGGTACACTAATATTTACAATTTAAGCTTGAAAGTAAATATCTCTGCTCTGTACACATTAGAGATTGAGAAAAATGATTTGAGACAATGAATTGTAGCAAACATGATTTTCTACAACTATCTTATACATTATTCGATTGTTCTAATATTAAGAGAGATATTTTATATTTTATGTTTTGTGCTTGCTCTATGGTCCCCTTTTCCCTCTTATGCCATTTATTAATAAAATTGGCTTTGCAAATACGAAAAGAGACTGATTTATTTATTCTAATATTTTTTTGGTATCAAGGGACCTCAAAAAGATTCTGTAAAATTTCTACATTGATTTTGAGCATCGAAAACAATATCTCTACACTGATAGAAAGAATTTCTTTCGTCAAGAAAATATATTTTCTTCAAAACATGTGCTTCAATAAAGAAACCCTTGTTTTCAATCAAGGCTACGCAGTTGAATCAAAACCATGTGTTTAGTTGAACGAAGAAACTAAAATTCTTGAACAGTGTTTAAAATTTTTTAAAGTAGACTTCGTTATAGCCTTGGCCTAGGAGAGCATTTCTTGGCCAAATACTATTGTGATTCTTTAGACAAGAAAATGAAATTCTTGTAAAAAAAAGTATTTTCCTTATTAAAAAATAAATAAAAAATTCAAGAAGAGAAAGTTTATGCAGCTTCTTTAACTGAAGTATATATATTTAACTGAAATATATTTATGTATACATATATATATATATATATATATATATGAATATATTTAACTGAGGTATATCATTACTTCTTTAAAAAGTTTCATTTGTTTGAATTAAACAAATGGTTATTTTGGTCCGAAATTTTAGCATCTTGGTTCAAAGAAATTATCATTTCAGTTTAAGAATTTCGAGATTATCTTTTAGTTATCCTTTAGGTATCTATTATTTTCAGTCAGTTTATCTTTAGTTAAGATAATTTTCTCAAATCAAAACTATAGATGTCAAGATACTTATTTTCTTATACCAAATATATATTATCTGCCCTATATATATGAGAGTCAGAAATTCTTGGTTTAAACAAATTTTTCTTACTGCAAGGGATTACTTCTATCAGTGTATATTTTACGTACATATAGAGGTAATAATATCTGTACGCGATATGATGCGCGATGTGTATACCATACTCTACAGCAGACTACACCATATGATGATGAATTATTAATGCATATTTAATAAATTTTTTAATATATATGTAAATAAATTATTCTAAAAAAAAATACCATATACAAGTATAATATACCTAATATATATTTAGATAGAAAGTACAGTTTAATATTTTGTTGTGTTTTTTTTTTGCTATAGCTTAATAGCCCAATAACTGGATTCAAATTTGTATACATTTTATTTTATGATACATTCTTATGTATACGAGATTGGACTTCTCAGCAGAGTGGATAGCGATTTGTTTTGAAATTTAAGTTTGTTGAATTTTTAAATTCATATTAAAATGAATAAATTTTTATTAAAAAACTCATATCCATTTTCAGCTGGAGCACTTGTTATAATATTTTGACTTATATATGTATATTGTTATGTCAAGCTCTCGTCATTTTAAGGCTCAAAACTTCAATGGAATTTCTCACGGCTTCCACTACATCAAATATATATCCACCAAATTTCTATTTCCGCTAATATTTTCGATTTATTAATTGTTTTTGGTTAACTAGCGTCTCTTTATATCCATTGTTAATATGTTTGCCTTTCGTTGATATTATACTAACAGAAGTGACTGGCGTACTTAAGTTGACATTTAAGTAATATATCTGAATATTGATAACATTGCCAAATATCTGTTTCAGTGAATAGTTTCGAATTCCGTCTCTCGTAGCGAGATAAAATATCAGTTTTTAAGTGTAATCATACGTTTTTAAAGAAAAAACCTTTCATCAAAATCGGTCCAGTAGTTTTTGCTTGATGCTCGAACAAACAAACAAGCATATAAACAGACATTTACAATATTATAATAGTACAGAAAAAAAGATGTAGGTACAACTGACATCAAAAGTCGAGCTATCATTTCCAATCTTTTAATAAAGATTTGTGCCTTATTTCTTCGGTTTTCGAAAAATGCTTCGGATTAACGTTATTCATTTTAACTATACTAACAACTTTTATTCGAAATATTTTTCCGAAAGCCGAATAAATAAGGCACAAATCAATCATAAAATTTTGAAATGATAGCTCGACTTTTGACGCCAACCTTACTTGGAATAAGTACTATATATTGGTCGTGTTCAACATCTAAACTGAGTTATTCAGTCTAAAAAAAATTTCTTCTGAGCATCTAAGCTCAGTGGTTTACTCTCAAGATTCACTAGTTTGTCATGTTGCCAAATTGGGAAATTTTCTTCTAATTTTGTGGATTTAATAATATGAAATGATACATGAATGCACGTATTAATGAACATTTTGTATTCATAATATTCAACTCAAATACAAACATTTAAAATTACGACAATCCCAATAATAATCACAGGTTTTCTACTACGTTTTATTAAATTCACTAAATTTAGAGGAAAATCTTCCAATCTGGCAGCACTTACTAAGCAAAATGGCGTCACAATCTAAGTTGCTTAGTATCTGTCAAGTGTCCTGACAAAAATCAAAATTAGATTTAGTTATTAACCTACTTGGTTTACTAGGGACTTTGTTGTTCTGAACGCAATCATTTTATATGTTATATGAATCCCCTTCATGGCCAAATCATTGAGATACTCGGTGGAGAGTTAACATTAGATATCGACTATCCTTGCCTATAGTTTTCTATGATTTCCCACAGGGCCACTAAGGTTACTACTGGAATAACTCTTTGTGAAGTGAGAATTAGATGCAAACCATATCCTTCCCTTTTATATTAGAATTACGCAAAACTTGAATCTTAATGGCATTTTAACTGGCATTTGCGATTATAATGTGGTTTTCGACATGAGACAGATATTTTAAGTGCTAAATCAAAATAATAGATACGTTTTGATAAAATTACATTTAGAATATACTACAGCCCAAACAGCAATATACTACAGCCTAAAAGAGACAGCCCAACTAAAGCTCAACAATTAATTGATAAAGGTGATCCAATCGGTGGATAAAAAGGTGATATACGACTTCCTTCACCATATACCACGAAATGATTATTGAGGTTATTTCGAAATTGGAAACTTGTTTTACTAAATAAAGCACATTTAGCTATTAACAATTCAGTTTTAACAATTAAAATTTGTTTGAAATATTAGTTTTTAATCTTTTAAGGTAGTTCACTCGTAAATCAACTTTTGTTATGAATTTAATGAAATTGAAATATGATATTAATCTAAATGTTTTGCATTTATAAAAAAACAAAAAAATGTTTTTTGGACCGATTGTGAAGCGAGATATTTGCAATCAAAGTTTAAAGATTAAATTTTTAACATTGATGGTATATGTAAACAGCTTGCGCATACTAATTTTTTTTCATAAAACTGGAAAAATTTTCTATACTTTTATTTTAAAAACTAATCTCTTATAAAGTGGAACTTAATAAACTAGTTTTTTAAAAAAAATTTCATATATTACGGATTTTTTAAAAATCTATTGATATTTAATGATAATAATTAGCAACAGTCACCGTCAAACACTGTGAAATTGTCACCAAATTAGCGACGAGTAACATATCCTGAGACAATATAAGAATAATTTTAATAAGAGTAAGGTAACAGGAATAAATGTGAATGAAAGAAATTTTAACAAGAGTAATTTCAATATAATTTAAAATTTATTATATCTTAAATTTAGTATATTTTAATTTAGTTAATTTTCTATTTATTTTTATTTTTGTCTATTGATCTCGACTTCCTATCTATTTCTAATTGTCAAAGAGTAAAATACGACTAGCTAATTTATACTGATGATGACTACATTGTAGTCGAAATACGTATTTATAATACAAAAAAACTGATCTAAGTAAAGGGGCGGATTTGAAATTTTATTACCGCCAAACATTGTCAACACTAGTGTTGTAAAGTATAACAAATATCATACATGTTAAAACAGTATATATGTTCAATTGGTATAGCCGTAATAAGTATGCTTACCGCATTGTGTTTGAAATTTTTTGCTATGACTGTCACGAGTGAACTACCTTAACGACAAAAGTATTCGCATATTGTTTTAACAATAATTGTTAGTGAATAATTCCAAAGTATTAAGCCTCAGTAATAATAAAAGTCATACTTAGTATATTTAATATTTATTTATGTAACACAAGTACTATGAATTATTAAATACGAAGTTAGATTAAAAATCTGGTGTGAAACACTCACACGATCTCTATATTCAGAATTTAACAAATGGCTTTAACCTAAATCATTGAGTTCTCAAAAACTATATTATATAAATCTTTAATGATCACAGAAAAACATTCAGCTTATTTCCGTACTGTTTGAGAAAATTTTCAAAAAACCAAAAAAATTCCAACAGTAAAGAGACAATTCCAACAGTAAAGTGTTGGATTTCAATCAAAATCTGAATTTTACATCCTCTATTTCTATAATTTCTAAATTAAAAAGTTTGAACCTCGGGCTAAAAATTTTTTCACTTTGATGACCAATAAACTACTATTTCTAACAAAAATTAGAGTAGTGGCAATTCCATGAAAAATCTAGGTCTTCAGAAATGTAATCATGATACACAGTTTTTAAAAAATCATCGGAATCGTTTTTGAGAAATTTTAAAAGGATTTTAAAATCATTAAGAATACTGGTTTATTTCTGGTTTAGCTATTTCCGCCAAGACATTGCAGTTGCATCTCACCCCAAATATATGAACCTACAAGAAAAGCACTATTCAACACTTCGGAAGTAGTGTTCCACTTCTTAATGAACAAGAATTAATGCAAATTATTCCATGTTTTTCACTAGTTTGGAAAATTTAAAAGTTCCGCAAATGTTTACCTCTTAATACGTAGAATATAGAAGCATGGCGTACGATCCTGAAATCGTTTCGTCATTTTTGGCTGTATGGTTTGTGTGTATATAGACACATATATACACACCCACAAACCCACAAAGTCAAAAATGACGATGACGAAACGATTTTACAGCATCGAAACCAATACTTCTTTCTATTTTCTACGTATAAAGAGGTAAACATTTGCGGAGCTTTTAAATTTTCCAAACTAGTGAAAAACATAGAATAATTTACATTAATTCTTGTTCATTAAGAAGTGGAACACCACTTCAGAAATGTTGAATAGTGCTTTTTCTCAAGGTTCAAATATTCGGGATGAGATGCACCGAATACATTGTACCTACTGTAATGGAGAGATTCACAGTTAATTTATCCCCCTCGTCGGAAAATCTGCACATAATAGATCCATTGCGGAGTCGAATTGTGCGTAGGTGCTTACGTAAGTGATGACACCTTCTTAGATTCACTCCGAAACAGTATTTTCCCAAGTTTTTGTAGCGGTATATTTTTTCAGTGATCACAATGTTTAAAGTCTATCCATCGTTGATCGCTTGTTCACATGGTGTACTTTATCGTGAATATTGATTAAAACATTACAATTACATGCTGGCTACAACTGCCATATCCACAGTGCATATTTTGCATATTTCCAATACTGATTTTATTTTATCAAAATCCTACCTTGGCTTTGGTAATATTTATTATCCTAAACGTAGTCCTTCTAAGCCTACAACCTAAGCCTCTATAATGAAAACCTTAACAGATTTTATTTTAATTTCACAACTAAATATTATATTCATTTTTTACTTTTTTCAGAGATTGTTTATTGATATTTGACTCTTGTCTTACAATTATTATAAATTACACCGTAATAAAATACTGTTAAGAAAGCATTAATTGTGCAATGTACATGCCAGTGTGCCTATCTTTTTTTAAAATTTGGCAATTAATATGTACCAAAAGTGGATAACGCACAAAAAAATTATTTAATTTCGAAAAAGAACACCAGCGTCCGTTCTGTTGATAATTTGTAAGATTCGTATTATACCTTTCATTTAGTAAACGATATCATACATACAAGAGTTATAGTGATGCTAAAACTAAATTATCTATCTAACTTTGTGCTCTCATTTTAAATCAGCGATAATTTAAACAATATTGACCCTTTTATAAAAAAAGAGTCTTTATGACATTAATTATGTTTAAAAAAATTATATAGTCATACCTAAATGAATCATAACTGCTACTAAACCATAAAAAAAAAGCGTCCTCCGCTAAAAAATCATCCTCCAAACACAAATTCACAAAATATAATCCAAAATAAAAACGGAATGTACACAAAAAAAAAATTTCAAAAAGCTTTTTTTACACCACAAAAAAAAAACACTGAACACTTAATTATATATTCTGCAAACCAAAAAAAAAAAAATTCATAATTTCACCACAATAAAAAAAAAAAATCACAACAGACAAATTAAAATGCACATGGTCAGTCAATGAAAAAAAAGTTCTTTTGTATTGTTATAGTTGGTCTAGAAATACACAAAAAGACTGTTCTTAAGTTAGTTCCTAAGTCAATACACACTAATGGTAAATAAGAATGATTTTATTAAATGCACAATATAAAACTACACGGAGAGTCAATCGGTCAAGATCTACTATATGTAAACTGTTTGTTGGTTTGAATTGAAGTCTCTTCAGCGCACAAAATGTAAACATCAGGTGGAGAAAAAAAAGAAGAACAGTAGTGGAATATAATATGATAGTTTGATGGTATTATTATTACTTATTGGTGAAGACTAAGAAGGTTTGAAAATCATACATACATTCAAATGGTGTGGTGTGTGGATTCAACAAACAACTACCTATTAATTTAATAAATTCATATTTCTATCTTTCTCTTTATGTAGAATAAAGAAAGTAGAAAGCATCTCTCAAGTAAAGAAAGAAGTAACGTTTGTTTATCAAACAGTACAGTGTTGGACTTTTATATTTTATAGTGATTTTAATTATCAAATTAACGTACTACATTCCCCTACTAATTTGGTGACAATTTCACCAAATTGTCACCAAATTGGTAACAAGTAACATATCCTGCGTCAATATAAGAGTAATTTTAATAAGAGTAAAATTAACAGGAATAAATGTGAATGAAGGAAATTTTAACAAGAGTAATTTCAATATAATTTAAAATTTATTATATTTTAAATCCGGTATATTTTAATTTAGTTAATTTTCTATTTATTTTTATTTTTGTCTATTGATCTCGACTTTATATCTATTTTTAATTGTCAAAGAGTAAAGTACGACTAGCTAATTTATACTGATGATGACTACATTGTAGTCGAAATACGTATTTATAATATAAAAAACTGATCTAGGTAAAGGGGGCGAATTTGAAATTTTATTTCAAAAACCTAGAGTTCTCACTAATTATCATTCGATAATATAATGTTTAAACTATATATTGTTCTCGATAATTTGACTTAAAAGTTATTAAATTCTATTAAAAATTGAATCATTTTAAATCAATGAGTAATTCCTAAATTTCTAAGATACGCTGAACAAATTTACTAAACTGTCGGCGTATGGACAAGAACGAAGTAACCGGCTATGCTTTCGAAGGTTTTCTGCAGTTTCCTTCACGAACCCCAGATGAATATCATCATTGTTCCTATCATAGGAACAATGATAGGAACATATCCTACCAATTCCTAGTCTGCTCACAAATTCCTTCCACTCCACTCACATCCTAAGGCATCACAATGGACCTTATGGTCGAAGTGTAGCCCGTCCAGGGCAGCCTTTACAATTTACCTCTCTAATTTAGTGCAATGCGGACAAGAATAACGGGCTTCTCTATTGATTGTATTAATAACTGCTTCTGAAATAGTTTCTCACTATATACACTATACTATAGTGACTATAGCCAGGAGACGATTGATATATCTTTGCGAATTTTGTCAGACTTGGATACTGTTGCGTTTGCTGACCTTGTTGTTACACAGCAAACACACAGCCAGCTTATTATTTTCAAATAAAATCAAATAAAATAATTACAAAAATCATATTATTCCCAAATAGGATATTTTTTATTAATTACTGGTGCCATTTTATAAAGTTTTTGGGTATATTTTTTAGTAATTGGGTATTTTAGTAAATTAGTAATTGGGTATATTTTTAGCGATATTTTTTAGTAATAAGGGTTACTAACACAACGTGCGATCTGACGAATATAATAAATAATTCCAGTCGTGATACAATCTACTCGCAAATGAACTAAATACGCCCGCTCCGTCGCCCCCACAAGCAGTGCAATGAGACTGGTCGTAACCTGTTACGTACGAAATGTAAACCTGTTTCGCCAAATATTCAGCGCATCGGACGAGAGCGTGGCCGAATATTCGGTATTCGGCCAAATTACTATTCATGCATCTCTAATATATACTTAATACAAACCTGTTTTTTACACATACAATTTACTGTACAAAGTAAAGCACATATTATAAATTCAAAACAAGAGATAACCAACCGATATGTTGTTCAACATGATTTTAATTAATGCTTTCATTGCAATCTGATCTTCAAAACTATTGCATGCTTATTATTAATTTCATAAGAATATGAGTACAGTGCTAATGGTTTCTATCAACATCGTGGGGACGATTGTTCAAGTTCTGTTGGTTCTATATAGATGCCTATGGTTAACATTAATTAATTAATTAATTATCGGATTACTTCAAAAATTATAGAGCAGAATTTTGTTTCCAAATTCTCCACTTACTTTCAACCAAATTTATATAGGTGGAATGATGGATTATATCTGAATCACATTAATGTTAGTTGTTATACTCGAAAACTATTAATCGAATTTGGATTAAAACTGTAGACAACATTAATGTTTGAGTTTAGATGATCAAAATTGGGGATCCTATTAAATTACTTTAAAGAGGTGGTTTAGGAAGGTTAATAGTCTGCCACTCCCTTAAAATAATCTCTAAAAGTCACCAAAACTATATAAATGTATATTACAACTTATATTAATGTATAAAAAGTAAAGTTGTAGAAAATCAAGTTTGCTACTATCATTTCGCTTAAACTTAAATGTGTACAGAGATATTTAGAATTTTTACTTTCAATCGAACCTTGTAAATATTTCTGTAAATAGTAGTAATAGAAGAAATGATAAAGAAACAAAATTATAGTAAAACTAATTACCTACAACTTTACTTCTTATAAATTATTCGATTTTTTTAATATCAAGGGAGATATGTCAAATTTTGTGTTTCCCCCAGCCTCCCAACCTCCCTTTCTCCTTGTCCGATTTTACACATTAACGAACTTGACCTTTCAAATACCAAAAGCGGAATAAAACAGTGACTGCTAGACAGTCCACAAACACATATATCAGCATGTAACGGAGAAACCGTGTTTTTATTTAATTATTGTATTTTTAAATTATAGTCTATTTATTCTTTTAATTTAAATAAAATGCTTTTTTTTTAATTAAATAATAGATTTTTTATTTAGAATACTTTTTTTTATTGTAACATAAAACTCTTTTAACTAATATTAACAAATTAGAATTATTATTTTAAATTTATAATAACACGGTTTCTCAGTTACACGGTGTATATACGAAATATATATATATATATATATATATATATATATATATATATATATATATATATATATATATATATATATCTTAATATATAAAATTCCTCCTAAACGACTGGACCGATTTTGATGAAATTTTGTGTGTGTTTTCCAGTGGATTCGAGAACGGTTTAGATTCACAATTAGACCCAGTCCTAAACGGCTGGACCGATTTGGATGAAATTCTATAAAATTATTTTATTAAAATTTTGTTTTAATTTTGAAATGTCAATTTTGATTGTCGTTTCCATAGTAATATATCGTTTTATTTTGGCTATTAATTTAATTATTGCAAATACTGAAATCATCATCAGATATCATAGAGAGTGATTTATGTATTCTTAGGAAATTCGGTAAGTTTCAAATGAATTTTTGTTTTTAAAAATGCCAGATATTAGACGTACAAACTTAAGTCGCAGAACTCGAAGAGTTGGAGTCAAAGATATGCCGCGAAACGCGGAATGAAGTTGAAAGGAATCGAAATCAACATCATAGAAATGTTGCGTTTAACCAATATCGAGCTTATAGATTGTAGAGGCTGCCCTGGACGGGCTACACTTCTACCATAAGGTCCATTGTGATGCTTTAGGATGTGAAGATGTGAGTGGATTGAAAGGAATTTTTGTGTATAGACTAGGAATTGGTAGGATATGCGGCTGCAGCCGACTATGAGAGGAACTATGCCGATATTCATCAGGAGTTCATGAAGGAAATTCCAGAAAACCTTCTCAAGCATAGCCGGTTACTTCGTTCAAGTCCATACGCCGACAGTTTAGTCAATTAACTGCCCCTTTTTTTCCTAATAATTGACAAACTGCCGATGTCGGGATTCGAATTCATAATCTCCCACTCCCAAGTATGTATACTGCGCAGACATAACGCCTAAGACCGCTCGGCCACTTGGACTGGTCATTTAGGGGTATATAAAGTATTGTATTTCACCCTCATGGTAGACTGTGCTTCCCCATCTACTATCTGCTGTAACCGAGAGATTTGCAGTCAAACAATGTATTGCTTGAAAAACAGCTATTTCATCCCCCATATTGAATATTGATGTCAACTGACACTTACACGTACTTATAATAGCCAAATGAACGCCAATAAAGTGCGCATATAATCGTGAACGCTGAAAGCGTGTAAGTGCTCAAAATGAGTACATCCATAGTGACTTCCAGCACTTGTCCAGGATGTTCTGCGAGAACTGGTTTCGATAGTGGGGATGCTCCACCCCCAAATCTTTAATCGCGCATAACTTTTTTTCTATGATAATTACGAGATAAACATTTCAGTAATTTTTTTCATAAAATTTCATTTCCTACAACTCTTGTATGAATCTTTATTTCATAGATATGAAAAAATTTGATTCAATTTTACGACACAGTTTTCACTACTTGCTTCGATACGGTTTTCTGTAGAGTGCATAATTTAATCCAGAGGTGTTGAGGTTAATTTTAGTATAGATAAATAAATAGTTATTATTAAACTAGTATTAAAATATAATAACAAAAAGTAGGTAACATGTAAATTAAACAGTAAACATTAAGGAATGTGATATATAACAAATTATGCAACAGTATTCACTCTAAGCAACATAAAACCTATTTTGACAAAATGGAAACCCGACTTCAAAAATCAAATATTCTATAACAAAAAATGCACTAAAAAGTAAAAAAATAATTGCCAATTTTAGTTCACCTAAGCAAAAATTTTTAAATATATATGAACCATTATTGTTATTTTTGGAGGCGGTGTCCAAAAGTTATGTGAATTTCTCTATGCTGACGCCGCCTCCAAAAATAACAATAATTGTACATATATATTTAAAAATTGTTGCTTAGGTGAACTAAAATTGGCACAAGAATATGCAATTATTTTTTTACTTTTTAGTGCATTTTTTGTTATAGAATATTTGATTTTTGAAGTCGGGTTTCTATTTTGTCAAAATAGGTTTTATTTCTCGCTTTTAAGTGACTTTGAAGTCACTGAAGACTTGAAAACTGATTTTATTTGTCTAAATATGGGTAGACCAACTAAACGACCTACTAACTTTTAGTGCATTTCTTTATAACACATCTTTTTTTATCCGTTTTTTTTTTTTTAATTTTTAGTGCAGTTTTTCATAACAGATTTTCATGCATTTTTACATGCATTTTACATGCATTTTTTACATGCATTTTGTTTATTTTTTTGTAAAAATTTTTTTGTTGGGGTCGGTTTTTTTTTTTTTGTAAAAAATTTTTTTGAAGTCGGTTTTAAAAAACATTTTCTTATTTTCCCATTATGAATGAATATACTCTTTCAAAAAAAAAAAAAATTTCGCAGAAATCGGTTATCTCATATAAAATGAGGATTTTCCTCGATTTCCCGGAGATCCCCTCATCAGAATGCGATTTGGTGGATCCAATGGGATCTATGGGAAACAAAACCCATTAAAACAAAAAATTCAAAATCGGTTCATAAATGACGGAGTTCTGAGGTGACACACATAAAAAAAAAAATACAGACAACCCTCCTCCTTTTTGAAGTCGGGTTAAAAACAAATTTTTTTTATCCATAGAAAATTTAAAAATTTCGAAACACTCTGAATCATGTCGTAGTCTTAATCGGGCGAATTAGTGAAATAATAAAACCAACTAAAAATTTAAACAAAATGGCAAATAATGATATTAAACTTGAAAAATAGATGAAGACATAATTAATAATTAAAGATGAAATATTATATGCAAGTTTTACAATGGAACAAGAACCAACTACAGACGAAAAATTAAATGAAAATGTGAAAATGGAACAAGAACGAATCCGTGATAATGGAAATATTAAATTTGAAAAAGAAATGAATACGGAATTAATAAATAATGATGAAATATCCGATGAAAATGTTTCGGAACATCAACAAATTCTAACTGAAAAAAAACGTTATACATGTGATATGTGTAATAAAACATTTAATTGGCAGAGCAATTTCACTCATTGGGGTTGAAGAAATAAAGTATTTAATAACTTATATCATCCTATATATAAATATATACAGGGTCCCAGAAGTAGTCGAGTTCCATAAGAGGGTAGGTAGAGGTTACGATTTTGAAACAAAAAGTCCTGAGACATTTTTTTATTAGACGCACCGTTAATTAATTACTATTCATTTTGCCACGCGTGCAATGTAATCAAATGGAGCCTTTCACACCCAGTGCGGTCTAACATTTTTGCCGTTCCCATTTGAATCCATAACTATGATAGAAGGAACACTCACCCAGTTTATCTGTTTGATAGAAGATCTGTTCTATATGTGATTGAATGAGCTACGAAGTTTATAATAAGACGAGCTCTCACTTTACATACTCGATACTTGTGTATACTTAAAAGTGCTGCTATCTATGAAAATATACAATGAGTACTTTATACGTTAAATCAGCGAACATTTTTATCAACAACATATTTAATACTTCTCAAGTACACTATTAGTATAAATAAATGACACAGTTTGCATCACTTAATAGTAGTTAATGCGTATTTAAAGTTTGGCGCTCTTATACAATAATGCTTTCGTTTCCATTCACGAAATATTATTTCACATTCGATTTTCATAGTTCAACTTTGAGAGTCAACAACTTCGTGACTTCTGAATATTAAAACTTAACATTACAAAAAATTTTCCACAAAAATCGACACATTGGAATTTCGTAGGCTTCGCGAATTTTATCAGAGGAATTACAATATACTAGTTTACACCCACGGCCTCATTCGCGTTTTATTGTTTTATCTCTGGCTCCCGTCATTTTGAGACTAAAAACCTCAATGTAATTTCCTACTGCTTCCCACTAGTTCAAATTTTTACCGTTCCCACCGCTTCCACTACTTAAAATTTTTATCGACAGTTCTACCAAACAATCTATTTCAGCGAACGCTTTCGAACTCTACCTCTCGAAGCGAGATAAAATGCATACTAGTTTTTAAGTATAATTATAAGCTTTAAGGTAGTTCCACCATGAAATCACTTTTCGACAGATTTCTTATAAATCGTGAAGTTTCAAAATTTTTGACCGTTTAGAACGCGAGATAATTAATAACAAAGTAATCATTCTCTCTCATTCTCTCATTAGAAGCATGCACAACTTCATACCCGACCAACTATTATCTGTTGTATTTAAAAAAAAAATTCGTTACGCAGGAGCTGCGTCAACTTAGCGAATTTCCTTAGAATACATAAATCAGTCTCTAGCGGTCATAATTTTAGTGTGATCAAAATGAAATATAATATCGAATATGACTTTAGTATTTGCAAAAATTAAATTTATTAATAGCCCAAAAATAACGGTATAACGATTATAGTTTATAGTTACTATGGAAACGACAATCAAAATTTCTTACAATAAAATATATTTTATGTATTCATGTCAAACAAACACAAAATATTAAATATCTCTCTTAATATTAGAATAATCGAAAAATGTATAAGGAGTAAAGTTGTAGAAAATCAAGTTTGCTACAATTAATTACTTGACCATTGTTCTCAAATGTGAACAGAGATATTTAGAATTTTAACTTTCAATCTTTAATTGTAAATATTTCTGTAAATATTAGTGTAACAGAAAAATGACTTAACTCCTGATAAATTTTTCGATTTTTGAAATATTAAGGGAGATAGTCAAATTTTGTGTTTTCCCCTTCCTCTTAACCCCTTTCCCCTCGTCCGATTTTACCCATTACCGAACTTGACCTTTAGAATACCAAAAGCGACTCAAATACCTAATTTCATTCCAATCGGCATAAAACTGTGGCCGTTAGAGAGTCCACAGGCATTTTAAAAAAGTGCATATGTATATTTGTATATATATATATATATATATATATTTATATACATATACAAATTTTAACGATAGTGATTTTTAACATCTAATAGGTAGAATCGATGGACATTTGAAGAAATTTTTACGAAATTCCAACATTGGTGCAAAAACAATAGCTGCATTTCCTTTGGAGGAAATTCGCTAAAAAATACTAGACAGAATTTAGAAAAAAGTAGGATAGTAAAGCTAATTATTTATTAAATAAAATGTTTTTTAAATCGCGTTTTACTGTTTTGTTTTCGAAATATATTAGTTTAAAATTTTTCATAATTTCAAAATTACATTAATTTGTATATAAATAAATGTATGTTAGTATATTTGTCCTATAATAAAAGCAAACCATTGACCAAGACAATGCTGGAACTACCTTAAACAAAGAAAAGTTTCATCAAAATGGGTCCAGTTGATTTAACATGATGCACAAACAAATAAACAGACATTTACAATTTTATAATAGTCAAGATATACCCTGGACTATAATTTTAATATTAAAAAAATTGCGAAAGCGTTTTATCAGTTCACAAGCTACATTTTTTTCGAAAATTTACTAAAAACAGGACATCCAAGTAGTGCAACATGCTTGGTGTGCGCAAAATATGACCAATTGTGACATGGCGTAAAATTTCCTAATAAGTCCGCATGCGCCTCTGTCCGTCCATATGACACGATAACTCAAAAATGACAGAAGTAAACGAGCTGAAATTTTGTGGGTGTGTGACTAAACATTGACTTGAAATTAGTGATTAGTCAAAATCGGTCTGTACATCAACCCCCCCCCCCCCCCCTTAGAGGCTGAAATATTAACCTCACACAGTGTAAGTGATGTATACATTTTAGAGACAAAAAAATGTTCCTTTTTAACAACTCTTGTTTGAATCTTTTTTCATAATCTGAATGGTTTCGCCACAATTTCTGCTCAAACATCTGTAATTATTGTAGATTACAGCAAGTATATGGATATATAACAGCATTACTGTGTTTTTTTAATTTATTTGAGCGTGTGAAAAAGTTAAATATCACTTCACGCATTGTTGATGAACCCTAGTTTTTTATTTTAGAAAGTGTAAGCCTGGATTAGATATTCATATTTGTTTAGAAAACTATTCTATTTGTGGTTTACTCGAATCATCTGACATTTCATCATTATTTAAGAAATACCCAAACGATCTATATCCATATCCATTTCTGAAATTCATATTTATGTCCAGATCCGATATCTATTAACAAAAATACCTGAAAATCACATTACCTTATTTTATTTTTATTCCTTTAACCTTACATCGACTGTCTCATATACAGTACATATTTCCTTGACTTACCTAGTAACTACCAACAAACTTATTTATTATTATGGAATTTCGAGGTTAAAATAAATATTGATTTGAAGTCTATAAATTTGATTATATAAAAATATTATCTCAAATTAGGTTTCAGGTCGAATTTACCAGAAAATCTTGGTATATTCCAACATTTTTGGCTCTCCGGTGGGGAATCGAAATCCGATACATTCGATCTTTAGCATTAGTAAAGAAATTTTAAAAATTTTTAATAAATAATTATTAATTTAAAATGAGACCTTGCATAGAATGTATAAAGGACGATTAAATTAAATTAAAAAAACTCTGATACATAAATTAAAAGCATGAATTCAATATACCTAAATGCGTAATGTACAGTCAAACCTGAATATACGAAAACTGCTTAAATGAGAAAAATCTGTACAATATACTAATTACTATACACACTGTGTTGGAATGCTTTTCCAATACAGAATCAATGTTAAATATTATTTATTACTGGCAGGCCGTCTGGTTACTGTACGGAGTCAGTCAGTACACATATAGTCATCTCATATGCGCATGGTAGTTTGTTTGTCATTAAATGAGTGTGTACTGACTCATTTAATGACTGACTCCGCACAGTAACCAGACGGCCTGCCAGTAATAAATAATATTTAACATTGATTCTCTATTGGAAAAGCATTCCAACACAGTCTGTATACCGCGTGAAGTTTACCACTGAAAAAGTAGAAACCTCTATTCTATATGAAGGAGTCGTTTCTCACGTCTGGACATATATAACTGAGAACGCCTCTTTTATGATTTTTCTCTGTATTTGTAAGGAAACAACTCGAGTTTTTATAACTTCGTAGTATGGCCAGCGCCTATTGTAAAAAAATATTTAACGACATCTATGTTTCCTTTTAACTTAAATAAATTTCGTAGAACGATCAAATATACGTCGGCACCTGCCCACTTGTCATTAACACATATAGTATTTATTCACATTAATATATAAATTAATAAAAACAATGAAGTGCTAGTGCAGTGATTCTCAACCACTGCAATAGCACTGCGACTGCGGCACTTTTGTGTGCCGCCAAATTTTAGAAATGTATATAGTAAAGTATTAACCAACATAAAAACGAAAAAAAAATCGAGACTGTTAAATGTAAGACGATATGAGAGTAGCATTGAAATTATCAAAAAAACATCAAGCTCAAATTTCTCATTATAGTATTCTTATTATTAACTTGTAATTAATCCATTAATAAACGTACTGTTGTTTTTGTAGTCCATATTATTTTACTTTACATTCAAAATTATTATCATAAACTATTTTACACAGTGTATTTATTATAGGTAAGTAAACAACCTTTAAACTTACCTGTTTCTTTGTGTGCCGTCAAATTTTAAATCGTTAAAAGTGTGCCGCGACATAAAAAAGGTTTAGAATCCTTATGTATATAGTATAAGCTTGTCTTTTCATACTTGTGTCTTCTTAACCGTAATACAAATTGACATCGGTATAGCACAGCGACGTTTAAATATACACAAATAATATGTTTGAATAATAAGTTAATAGGATAAGGTTGCTCAAATTGTACGCCCTAAGGAAAATCTATTGTAATTTTTAGGGCAATTTAAATTAAACAAAACCTCCTGAATCTTTTTATTAAGTTATTTAGGTATTTAAATATCGCTGATTATCTTATGATTAGTTAGTCAAATCTAATATACAATATAATTTACAAGGCTAATCTTATGGAAAAAATATAAGGGCGCAGGTTATTTTCTGACTGGTCATCGGAATTTCTGCTTACTTAAATTTAATTAAAAAAAATTTTCGTCCATACAAAAGTTTAAAACGAAAAATTTTCCAAACAAAATGTCCCCATCATAAAGGAGTATAAAGAAACTTTGCAAAAAGTAATGATATCCGACCAAAAACAAAAATGTGAGAGCAGCCAAGTTTTCGCATACATAAAGAAATGATATCACAGCAAAATAAAAAACTTTTGCCTTCAAAAGTAGTAAAATTTATGCAGGGGCAAATTTTTTTCACAAAAGTGAGAAAATTATTGGTATCTATATATTTATTATGTAAGTTGCTCAGGTGTAGAGTGTTTTACTTGACAAGTGGTTAGATTTTATAACACTTAATATACAAAGAAAAATATGAATATTGCCAAGTAAAATATGAAATACCCTGTACTTGAGAAACTTACACAATAAATATACCAACCATTTTCTCACATTTATTAAAAACCTTGGCCCTACATACGAATAGATTCAATTACTTTAGAAAGCGAATATTTTAGTATTTCCTGGAATATCACTACTTTTTGTTTTTGGTCGGATAACTAATATTCGATGGTGATATTTTTTATACGTGATAAGATCGATGGCCATTTGTACATCAGTACAAATACAATGAAAGAAAATTCGCTAAAAACTAAAAACCGTGGACCATGGGCGCATTGTGCTGCGATAGACAAAAAAAATTCGATAAACACTTTAATTGTTTTCTATAACAGATTAGATATTAGATTATCAAATGATAATTAATGAGAACTCTAGGTTTTTGAAATAAAATTTCAAATTCGCCCCAATACCGAGATCGGTTTTTGTATTATAAATACGTATTTCGACTTCAATGTAGTCATCATCAGTATAAATTATCTAGTCGTAATTTACTCTTTAACAATTAGAAATAGATAGAAAATAGAGATCAATAGACAAAAATAAAATAAATAAAAATTAAATTAAATAAATTAAAATATAATATAATGAATTTTATTGAAATTACTCTTGTAATTTGCAAAATAAAATAAAATTGCTTTCATTCGATTTACTCTTGTTAACATCACTCTTATTAAAATTACTCTTATATTGTCTCAGGATATGTTATTCGTTGCTAATTTGATGTCCCTACTCTGTGCTTTATAAGTGTAAATTGAAAAACCATGAAAAACGAGGAAAAATTAACCAGTACTTTTAATCAGTACAAGTGTCTTAATTGTCGAAGGTGTTCTGCTCGGAACTGAGAGGTTGTTCGATTCCCAACGGCGGGAGTTTATCAATTAAATTAGTTTAAAAAAAAATGGGACGCTTAATTGACTACACTGTCGGCGTAAGGTTTTCTGCAGTTTCCTTTCACAAATTCCAGGTGAATATTGGCATAGTTCCTATCAAAGTCGGCTGCAAACGCATAACCTAATAATTCCTAGTCCACATATTAATTCCCTATTCTTTAGGGGTCGGCAAAAAAAAAGAAAGAAAGGCCTAATTGCCAGGCTTCGTCCTCCCTTCCGTTACTTCTACTACTACTACTACTAACCAGCCCTTTTAACTTTCACTTATACAGGTTCGACTGTACCAGTATATTTACATATATGTTTATTATTATAAAACGTTGATAAAACCTGTTTTGCTTGCGGCCAATTCCATACGGCTTTTTTTTCAAATAAAAATTTCTTATTATATTCTACTGAGGCTCATTTAAATTATACTAATTTCAACAACAGCAAAAAACAAAACTACCGTTACCATACTAATTAATTGTATATTGTTAATAACTAACAATCTTTGAAAAAATAATTGTTGTAAAAATTTATAGTAACCAACAACAACAACAACATATGTGTACAACAAGTTCAATGGCTTATTTGTTTCGATTATATTTTCTCAGAAAAATAAGATCAGGCTTGTTATATATACTATGACATTAAATATTTCCTAAAAATGCTCATATTTTTGACGTAAAAAGGAATACGTTTATATAATCAATAAACAAATCATAAAAAGTAATGGACAGTGGCGGATTTGGTTATAGGCCCATTAGGCCATGGTCTAGAGCGACAAACTTTCAGGGCGGCAAATTTGGAAGTGGCAAAAAATTTTAGACTCAAGTAACGAAAAAAAATTGATTTTTTGTCTCAATTGTGATACAGGTAGAAACTGACTTACATGAATGGCAGTAATCAGGTGCATAAATAATATTGAAAAATTAATATATAAGTAGTATTTAAAGTACAACTATTTGCAGAAAGGTACAAAAATTTATTTCAACTATTTTGTGCTTTTGAGTATCCCGTAAAAAATAAAATTATATTCTCTTAAAGTTATTCTTTTTGCATATTCAAATTCCAAATCTAGAGGGGCGGCAACTTTCATCTAGCCTAGGGGGCCAAAAATATTAATCCGCCTCTGGTAATGGAATGGGAATTTTTTGGCCACATAGCTATAAACCAGTAAAGTATGGTAACATTTCCAATAATCAATAATACACCCTACTGAATTTGAATTTATACCAATCCCTTTTACAAAATAACCAGTTTGGACAAGCAAGAATCGTGGGAACATCGATTTTCACAGATCGCGTTTTTCAAGTGGGCACAGATGTACTTTCCACAATATAATCCGTCTCAAAACCATTCATTTTAGTCTGCGATAGGGACATGTGGACGGTAAGAGAATTATCCATTCCCAAAAAAGGATTCGTTTGGTATACAGATGGATCCAAAACTGGGGATGGAACTGGGGCCGGAATTTACGGTGAAAGACCCAAGGTATACTATCCTCAAGCTATATTAGCCCAAGGTATATTAGCCTAAACTTGGTAAAATATGTCATAGTTCGGTTGAACTTACGTAGGGGTTACATAAACCAAAACGTATACATTAATTCGGAGAGTCTAGCTGCTCTAAAGCCTTGTCTGCCACTGAAACCACCTTAAGGGTACGCAAGGATTGCCTAGAGAAACTACTGGAGCTGAGACAAAATGAAACAATGTTAAATTGATCTGGATACCAGGTCCCAATGGGTTCGAATGAAACGAAAAAGCAGATACCTTAGCAAAGAAGGGAGTCGGAATACCTTTCATAGGCCCAGAACCTATTTTAGGAATTCTAAATACAGCATGTGAACAAGTGATCAACAAGAAAAAACTGTTTCGGAATGCATCCAAGAGACTGTCCCTTGATACACTCAGCCGAAACAGGATACAACTTCGAAAGTTTACTGGATTCATCAGTGGACATTATCACCTACGAAAGAAAGCATCTACACACAATAGGACTCTACAATGGATTCATTCATTATGTGCATACTGTGCGGCGAGGAGGACGAAACATCCAGCCACATCATCTTTAACTGCGAATCTTTTAAACATTATATTATCGAATGATAGTGAGAACTCTAGGTTTTTGAAATGAAATTTCAAATTCGCCTTCTTTACCTAGATCAGTTTTTTGTATTATAAATACGTATTTCGACTACAATGTAGTCATCATCAGTATCAATTAGCTGGTCGTAATTTACTCTTTGACAATTAGAAATAGATAGAAAGTCGAGATCAATAGACAAAAATAAAAATGAATAGTAAATTAACTAAATTAAAATATACTAAATTTAAAATATAATAAATTTTAAAATATGTTGAAATTACTCTTGTTAAAATTTTTTTCTTCACATTTATTCCTGTTAACTTTACTCTTATTAAAATTACTCTTATATTGTCTCAGAATATTTTATTTGTTGCTAATTTGGTGACCATTTCACGAAATGGCGTGAACAAGTAACATGGTCGTGAAATGGTCACCAAATTAGCAACAAGTAACATACCCTGAGACAATATAAGAGTAATTTTAATAAGAGTAAAGTTATCAGGAATAAATGTGAAGAAAAAAATTTTAACAAGAGTAATTTGAACATAATTTAAAATTTATTATATTTTAAATTTAGTATATTTTAATTTAGTTAATTTACTATTCATTTTTATTTTTGTCTATTGATCTCGACTTTCTATCTATTTCTAATTGTCAAAGAGTAAATTACGACCAGCTAATTGATACTGATGATGACTACATTGTAGTCGAAATACGTATTTATAATACAAAAAACTGATCTAGGTAAAGAAGGCGAATTTGAAATTTTATGCGAATCTTTTGGTTACAGCAGATAGTAGATGGCGAAGCACAGTCTACCATGAGGTCGAAATGCAATACTTTGTATACCCCTAAATTCTGGACGCCATCTGAATTACGATATAAAGGACATGGTTGTACATACGTGTTCCTATACTTGTACCTATATTTTCATAACTCAACCAATATCTAAAAACATTATTTAAATCAAAATAATTTAAATATATGGGATAGGTTGACATACCAACAAAACAATAATATTTATATTTATTTTACTGTTAATTTAAAAAAAACTTGATGTGACGCACAATGTTTATTACCTACCATAAATTTGTATTACATATACACTGTATAAAGGTGGGCACAGACGGCTCTCCGGGAATGAACGGCTCTCCATAAGCTGTGTGAGAGTAAGTAAAAAAGGTATGTTTTGGAGTAAGACGGAACGATGTTTCAATACAGGTTACCAACCGATTATTTCCCAATAATTTATTCAATCAATTTAGAAATAGTTTTATAAAATATTTATTGTTTAAGAAATATCTTTTACAATATGGAGAGATACACCAAAAAACATAATAATAATAATAACAATAATAATAATAAAAATACATCACAACAGTCTACATACACTTGAACTACACAAAAACACATACATACAATTACAAAAGACAGTTATTATTAATACTTGTCGTATAGTGCAAAAGTTTCTCTCTATGGGGCAAAGCACTCTCCAAACACAAACACCAACCACTGGTCTACACACAACATGCATTCCGACCAATGCAAACACACTTACACCAAACACGGAAACTTCACATCAGTACCCAGACAACACACAGCCACACATGCAAAACACAACACAAGAAATATACACGATACAACACAGCATATCTGCAACAACACTCTCACACGCACCATCACCACATTCTCCAAACCAAACACAAAACACTACACAAGAAACAAACCCATCACCATACAGCATCATTACTACAACAGCACTCATACACTCACCACCCCCGTTACATCGAAACGAAACACATAATACGCCACACATTGCTCGGTTAACAAGCCTCACACAAGACCAAATATCAACACCATCAGATATTTCAAAGCAAACACAAAACACTTCACCCATTGTAACACTAACACGACTCATACATGACCAAATAACACACTACTCACAACCGACGGACAACACCCCATTCACTCATCAAACATGAAAGCGAACACAACACAAAACAACACCATACAAACCACCCAAAAGTCGATGTCGTAGAACACAAGAAACATACATACATTTGTACACACTACAAGAACACCAACACCCTTACAAATATTCACGCACACTCACACACATTCTCCGGTTCACATAACAGACAAAAACAAAAAATAAAAACACAGTTTACCGTCACTTGATCGGGCTCAGCCTTGAAAAAAAGAAATAATAATAATAACAACAAATATGATGATAGCAATAACAATAATTACAACAACAATAACAACTATATGTATTCTCACCTAGAAATTAGTAACAAATTACCAACCAACCCCCCCCCCCCTCCAGCTTTATCATTGGCATCTTTATTGTATCCAGTGTCATCAAATTCCCATGACACTATACCCCCTACTAAGAAAAAATAAATTAAATCAAGTAAATAATTGTTTATTAGTTCTCCAATATGAATAGTTTAGGCAAATTATTCGGAATTTCCAAAAATCTAATTCTAAAATCTAAACTAAAGCTTAATCATCAAAAAATTTACAAGCGGTTTACAATTGTCAAGCGGTTAATTTAAAAAAGTAAATTTAAATGTAAAAGGAATTATATTTTAAGACTTATATAACATTTATATTTTATTCATACCCAAAAATATTAAAAAGGTACATTTTATGCCCCCAAATTACCAGCCCAAAATTTCTGTCCAAAAGTTATGTATTCAATGTATTGTATGTATTGTATACTTTGAATAATAGTGACCATAAAATAAAGTTGGTATTATTATATTTTTTTCAGAAAATGTTTTAATTAAAAAACGAAAATAATAATAATTGGTAGGTACCCTGTATTTAATCTATCTCTCTTCCTACCTCTCACTCAGAGCTGAGTGCAGTCAAAGTTTGCCCACCTATGAATACACAGTGGCTGCGTTTCATTAGTGTCCTACATTTGCGACCATCAAACCTTGATGATACATCCCGTAGACCCAATAATATATATTTAGGACCTGGTTACACGGTGCGAGCTACTGGCGTTGACAGTAGACAACTACTGCCACTTTGTACTGGCATGACAGTAGCTCAACTCACCTCACCCGGTTACACAAGTTCGAGCTGCTGTATCATGTCCCGTACAATGCTGTAGCAAAATACACGACTGACCATAGTTCATACCACAATAAAAGCGGTTATATAAATACATTTTTACTTTTTAGATCTCTGTTCTTATAATTAGGATCCAGACAATTCCATAAGTTGGTTTGATCCTTATATAGGTCCACAAACTTTAAATTTTGCTCGGCAGTCTATCTATCCGAGCTACTGTCATTTCATTAAAAAGTGCGAGTTGATGTCGGGGAAGGCGCGTGGCGAGTAAAAGCAAAGAATGTTGTAGTAACTCGGATGCGAGCTACTGACCGACTCGCACTTGTCAATAACTCGCATGATGCAGTCACATGGTGCAAGTTGCTGCACTGCAATAACTCACCTCGGCAGCTCGTACGCTAGCTCGCAGCATATAACCTGGGCTTTAGTATCTACCCGACTTTGTAACAGTTGAAAATAGTGGTCGCAAAAATTGTTGGTATGGGTGTACATAAAATGACCTTAACCGTCTGTCCGTCTATCTTTCCGTCAGCCTGTTTGTCCGTAAACACGATAAGTCAAAAACGAAAAGAGATAACGCGCTAAACTTTGTATGCGTGTCTTGGTGTGTGAACTAAAAAGTATCGTTAAGCTCGTGTTTGGGCAAAATCAGAAGGTGCATCCCGTCGCCAGAAGGAAATACCCATCTTAGAAACCGTAAGAGATAGTCCAAAAAATTTACACACAAAATATCTCCCTTTTATAAAAATAAACAACTTTGTTTGAAACTTTTTCGTACTATATACCGAGTATTTAAGCAATTAACTCATTATAAAGTTTTTTATGTAGTTTTTCTTCGGAGAACGACGTTGTTTTTTGCTCGTTTTCAATCTTTTTAGGTGAGATCTTGAAGTTCAATATCATAATCAAAGAGAACTCTAGGTTTTTTGAAATTACATTTCTAATTTTGCCCCTATTCCTAGAACATTTGTTTGTATTTTATAAAAATGTATTTCGACTACAAGGTAGTCATCACCAGTATGAATTAGCTAATCGTAACTATCTCTGGGATATGGATTCAGAGATATAGTGCTTGTTGCTAATTTTCTTTATTTTTTAAAATATTTTTTAGGTGAGAATTCAGATCGAGTATCCTAAGCTATCTTGGTACATTACTTTCAAGTAATTTGTCCACTAACTTTTCACCTAATCATCTAATAAACGATTAATGATTGGTTTACCAATAAACCACCTGGTTCAGCGGTGGTATATTTTATATGCTATATCCGTGACAATTCTGGACCCATTTTGAATAATTGTGCCGGGAATCTTTCCCTTATTTTTGTCCTCCCTTGCTTGGTCTATAGTGTAACTGGTTCGATATCAGTGGATGAAAGTGTATTGATTTATTCCATAAAAACTGATGGTACAAAAAGGTGTTATAAATATTATTAGTCATTAAGTAATTAATTTGAAGGCTATTTAGTTCATAAATTGTTTACAAACAAATATTTTGTGCTGCATCATAATACGAGCACATTCTTTTATAATCCAAAATACAAGGCTTTCAACAACTAACACAATTTTAAACGTCTATACCTACGGACGGCAATCCCAAAAGGAGGGTAATGTTTTTAACTTGTATGTATGTATCTATCTGTAAATATCATCCAAACAAGTCAACAAATTTTTATAATTGAGATGTCAATCGAAATATCTTAAAGTGATGAACGTAAGTTCTGTATACAGTGGCTTCTAAAGCTTCTGATCTGCTTCAAATAAGCCTGGGTGACATCTGCTCGGGGCTCAAAAGATGGCGTATTAGAGCCAACGAAACTAAGTCAGTTCATGTCACATACATACCGAGGAAAGAGACTTGCCCACCTGTTACCTTAAATAATGTTGATATACCTCAAGTCGAGGAAGCTAAATAACTTGGACTGTACTTAGATAGAAGACTTACTTGGAAAAAGTAAGTTTACCAGTCCAAGTAGCCCAGCGGTCTAAGGCGTTATGTCTGTGCAGTATGAACAGACTTCTACTTGGAAATTAGGAGGTTATGGGTTCGAATCCCGACATCGGTAGTTTGTCAATTATTAGGAAACAAAGGGGGCGGTTAATTAATAAACTGTCGTATGTACAAGAATGAAGTAACCGGCTATGCTTGAGAAAGTTTTCTGCAGTTTCCTTCACGAACTCATCATAGTCGGCTGCAGCCGCATATCCTACCAATTCCTAGTCTACTCACAAATTCCTTCCACTCCACTCACATCCTCACATCCTAAGGCATCAAAATGGACCTTATGGTTGAAGTGTAGCCCGTCCAGGTCAGCCTTTACAATCTACCTCCCTATCTACTTCTACTTGGAAAAAACACATACTCACTAAGCGTAAAGCACTCGGCTTACAACTCAGGAAATATTATTGGCTGATAAATAAGAACTCCAAGCTATCCCCAGAAAATAAACTACTAATATATAAGTGCATTATGAAGCCAACTTGGACATATGGAATTCAACTACAAGGCACCGCTGCAAATTCAAACTTGAAAATATTGCAGAGATTCCAATCGAAGCTCTTCGCTTATAATTCTGAGAGGTTGCACCACGATTTAGGAATTCTCACAATAAAGGAGGAAATGAAGAAAGCAATGCATAAGTACAGAGATCGTATTTTAAATCATGTGAACGAGCTTGAAGTCGAGTTGATGAAACAAGGAGTCTCAAGCCTGAAAAGAAAAATACCTTTAGACTTATATCAATGACACAGCAGAACAAACAAGGACATGTATAGATAACTGTCTCCTATTTTGAAGTGGTCCAGTCACTGGATCTTGACCACAAACGATTATTACAATTAATAAACATATTGCTCAATGTTCATGAAGAGACAGATTGCAGTATAAAAGGAAAATTTAAAAATAAAAAAAGTTCTGCAGGAGCTGCGTCAATTTAGCGTATTTCCTTTGAATTCTGAATAACATGTAATGTCTTATCTGACATGATTTTGGTATTTGTAAGACCAATTTTCGAAATAAATGGAATAGGTCAAGGGAAAGGTGGGCATAGAGAAAGAAGAAAATACAAAATATAAATCATTTATCTTAATATTAGAACAATCGAAAAATGTATGAGGATTAAAGTTCAAACAATTCAGTTCCCGATCACTTTTCTCAAACTCTAATGTGAACAGAGATATTGAGGATTTTAACTGTTAATATTAAATGATAAATATTTCTGTAAACATTAGTGTAACAGAAAACATGATAAGAAACAAAATTATAGTAAGACTAATTTTCTACAACTTTACTTCAAATGCATTTTTAGAATTTTCCAATATTAAGTGAGAAATGCCAGATTTTGTGTTTCCCCCTTTCTTTAAATCTCCCTATCCTCTTATACGATTTAACCCATTAACGAACTTGACCTTTCAAATATCAAAAGCACTTCAAATACCAAATTTCATTCCCATCAGATTCAATTTACGTTAATAGAGGTCAAAAAAGATCCTATACAAAATTCACGTTGGACCAACAGTTCACGAGATATTCGGCTAAGAAAAGTTGAACGAATGTTGCATTTAAACTGTTAAACTAAGTATTAAAAAGGAGCAAAATGTGTCCTCCAATTCGTTCAGGTTTATGTCCACCCGTAAGATTCTAATACAATGACAGCCCATTTTATTCCTTTTAAAATAAAAAATAAAAATCTATTTGAAAGTCAAATGGGGACTGCAAAAATTTGAAAATGGAACACCATAAAAAATTTTAAAATGAAGCATATGAGGACAACGTATTCTTTATATGTGAAACAAACCTAAATAACTTATTTTTAACATTCTTCAACATCAAATGCTTGATATGAAAAATCATACACAACTAGGGATGGGAATCGACCTCTGCCAATCTTGATCAACGCTTTGCCTCTGAGCTACCAAAGATGTTATGGTACTAGAATGCATACGTAACACGATATCTCACTCTCTTGATGTCAATGTATGTATTATTAATCTGTTTATTAACTACTGACATATTTTTAATTATTTTTTTTGTAGCGTCTATTTATGTCTATTGATAGTATGGTTGTTTTTCGGCTATATTATACCAATGGCAGTGACTAGCGGTTACTTAAGTTGACATCAAATGCTTGAAATGGAAAATTATATACATTTAGGATGGGAATTTTAACTTATTTTTTGTGGTATTTCAATTTTACGAAAAAACATTTGGTGAACGGCTACAATTTGGAATGGAAACACAAAATTTTGTCATATCTCCCTTAATATTTGAAAAATCGAAAAATTTTTCAGGAGTTCAGTTATAGATACTAAATTTTACTGTAATTTTGTTTCTCATCATTTTTCTGAAGATTAAAATTCTAAATATCCCTGTTCACATTAGAGTTTGAGAAAAATGATAAGGTAATGAATTGTAGCAAACTTAAACTTGATTTTCTACAACTTTACTCGTTATAAATTTTTCTATTGTTAAGAGAGATATTAAGAGAGATATTTTACATTTTGTGTTTTCTTCTATCTTTAAGCCCTTTATGCCTCCTTTAACCTTGACGTATGCCATTTATTAATAAAATTGGCCTTGAAAATACGAAAATGATATCAGATACGACATTTCATTTTGATCAGACTTAAATTGTGACTAGAGAGTGATTTATGTATTCTAAGGAAATTCGCTACGTTGACGCAGCTCCTGCGAAACCATTTTTGTTTGTCTTTCCTCGGTCTACCAAATTGTCTAAGCCATTATGGACCATTCATTTGTAGCTTTTATATAAGAACAGCCTATACATACACAAAATATGTTTTTACACAAAATGGTTCAATTTAATTAGCGATACTTGTTTATTGCTGAATATGTCATAAAAATAAATTTAACACAGAAATATAAATAAAACAAATAATTAATGTATTACCTATATAATTTTTATTCAAATAAAATTAAAACATAAAAGATAATATTTACAAATATATTGAATAATAATTATCATTAATAATAATTATATAACATATTGTTTAAATAAAAATACATTTATATATTATATATTTAAAAAAATAATATAATTAGTAAGTAAAATAGAATAAAAACATTTCTCTATTTTCGTAACAAAATCAATCGTATTCATTTTTTTGTTTGTTTTAAAACATGAATAAATCTCTCTCCAATTTAATCAAGTTAAATTATTTAAATATTTTTAGATAAACGGTTTTCATCAATAAATTATCAAAACAAGTGACTTAAACTTTTTTTTTTTCTAATTGAGAATTATTTTATGAATTTGTTTTTTTATTCATTTTAGTTTTTACCGAATTTGTAGCTATTGGTTTTGTACCGATGAACGAATATATATACATATTATATATACATATGTATACTGTCGAAACCGGCTATACCGACATCGTTTACAACAACGGATCGGTTATTACGACTAAATGGCAAGGTCCGGCCGAAACCCTATATAAACACTAATGTTAACATACCGCCTATAACAACATGGAATCAAGCGATATTTCGCTTAAAGGGACGAACCTAACAACAGTCAATACTTTTTCAGTAAAACAAAACATTATATTGAACTTTATGTTGTCTAATTATTAGCTGCGTACTTCCTCCCACCCCAACCGCGGCTCTTGCGCATTTTGTCCTATTTCCACTATCGGATAAAGCGTTCTTAGTTATGAGGTCCCTTCAATGTCGTTATATCCGGTTTCGACTGTACAATGCTTATAACAACTATCGGATATAGCGTCCTAATTATGTGGTCCCTTCAATTTCGTTATATACGGTTTCGAGAATGAAATTTGGTACGAGACGTGCTTTTTGAATTTGAAAGGCCAAGGGGAAAGAGGGGCCTAGACGGATTAAAATCTTGAATTTCTCTCTTAATATTAGAAAAATACAATTCCCATAATAATGAATTTTACAAATGCATCACCAAGGTTACTTTATTTCTTTAATAATGTATTTAACTAAATTTTCTGGACAGAATGACTTGAATTAGTTTATGATTTTGAAATACTGTATCAAAATTGCATAGATCTAAATACTATTAATTAAAATAAATACGATATTTTCCATAAATAGAAACTTGTTTGGAGAATATATAATTACTAAATGAATTTCGTACTTTCTTCATCTCGCCAAAAGAACAGTATCAGAATAGTATTTTTAATCATTGGATTACATTTCTTTAATAGTTATCTCGAATATTAAGAGAGATATTCTATATTTTGTGTTCTCTTCTTCTTCTAAAACTCCTCTTTTCTCTAGACCGATTCTACTTATTAACGAACTTGGCCTTTCAAATACCAAAGCATATCAGATACAAAATTTCATTTTGTTCGGAGTAAAACTGTAACCGCTAGAGAGTGTTCAAATACATGGATAACATTATTATAACTGTCTGTAACCAGTCTAGCTGTCATAGGCTGTCATGAACGTTAATTAGATAAAGTTAATTAAGTTATATTTTCAAAAGAGAAGTGATGTATTTATTATCAGGAAATTCGCTAATTTGACGCAGCTTCTGCGTAATGAACGTGGTTTCTTAATTTTTCCTTTTTTTTCTTAACATGTTATACCAGGATTTAGCTACTGACGATGATTGTAATTGAAATACCGGTAACTGGTTATAAGTTTATTGTATATATTTTTTGAATGAATTTTTAATACATAATATTTGTTTGGATATAAATATAGATTTTATTATTCGAATAACTACGTCCCAACTCAATAAAAATCGATTTTATTATAAGAAAAATTTTTATCAAATTGTACGTATATTTATTTTACCTTGTTTTGATATTTTATTTATTTTTTGTTGAATAAAATTGTATATAAAAGTTCAATAAACATTTTCTCTATTAATGGCACTAAAATTAAATTCATTTTATTATCGATAATTTAGAATATTCCCATAATATTTATTTTTAAAAATTTTTAAAAGTTTTTTATTAATCTCTATTTATATATAAATATTTACAAAAATCATGTATAAATTTTTCAATTAAATGTTTTTTTTTTCTTTTTGGTATCTATTGAAATAAAAAATGTTAACATATATTTTTATAAAATTTTCAGGTTTCCTACACCTGTTTTTCGTTTAATTAATTTTCTTTTAAATATATATTTTATTTTCTAATAAATACGAATATTTATACAATTTTTTTTGATAGTATAAATATTATATGGTCCCTACATTTTAATATTGTAATTGTAGAATCTGGACAGTCGATATATGAAGTTTTATTACAAATTTTTAAAGAGTAATATCTATAAAAAACTGTTTATTTTTTTGGTTGGTTAAACTAATCCATAATTTAATTGTTTTGTTTTTTTGTAAACTTTTTTGTGTCCATCCATCCATTGTTAGAGTATGGTTGCTTTTCGGTTATGTGATACTAACGGGGGTGACTAGCGTTTACTTAATTGGACATTTAAGTGATATGTCTGAACATTTGTAACATTATTTTGATATCAATATATGTAAATATCAACTAATAAAAATACGTGTACACTCCCGTTCATAAAAATTGCACCATTCTAAGTGTTATTGTATGTAATATACATGGGACTTACTGGTGGTTCAATTTTTATGACCGGGAGTGTATATCAGATAGTGAGATATTATACACGTTTTATCATAGCATCTGGGTAGCTCAGTTGTCAGAGCGCTAGTCTGGAATGCCAAAGGTCTTGGGTTCAATCTCCAGCCAAAACTATAATGTTAATTCATAATTTTTGTATGTATTTAAAATAAATTGTAATTAAACAAAAATCTGTATTAAACAGGCTTAATTTTCATGTTTTGCGGTCTGCCTAACAAGAATTTCATTTCCCCCTAGTGACTTGCTTTTACATTCTCGGTGATAAATCATATAGCATTGATGGAAAACGAAATTCATGGTATTTCTCTAAATAATATATATATATATATATATATATATATATATATATATATATATATATATATATATATATATATATATATATATATATATATATATATATATATATATATAGTTGTTTTAAGGACTTTAAGGTTATAAATAATACAAATTTAAATGCAATCTGTACGACTCAAGTGAATATGATAAAACTTAAACGGTATCGAGCATGATAATTTAAATTTGACGTCATACGTGCATAATCAAACAACTCAACAAGTGTCAATATTAATGATTTGTCATTTATACTTTACTATAGTATGTACCTACACTCATATACATTAATTGGTCATCAATATTGGCGAATGTGGGCTAAATGTGGTTAGAATTTTATAAGGAACAATTTTTATTCGAAACATTTTTTCGGAAACCAAATAGATTTGGCATAAATCAATTAAAAAGAGTCGTCAAACTCAAATAATCATGACCGACACGGTTTAAGTAGGAATTAAAATATTGGAAACTTTAAAGACTATTTTAGCAGACTATATATATTTTATTGTAGATTCAGTATTACCATATAAATATTTCACGACAATGTTAAAAAAAGTGGGAAATTCGAATTTGTTAAAATTACATGAACTTTGATGAAGTTTTGAAACAACTTTGGTTTCTAACTTTAATGAAAACATTTTGGATTTCAAGTCCTAATTTAATTTCCATGAAATATTATATCCAACGTTTTTCATTTATTAAAATAAAGAAATTTTGTGTTTCAAAGTTGACAGCTACATTTTTAATTTATTAATTAGAAGTGAAAATACTTTATAGCATTTTATTAATATAATTAGACTTTGCTCATATTAAAAAAATTACGGCGTCTGCACTAAACCAACCTACAGAGTCCATCCATATAAACTGATGGAAAGGCGTGATCCGAGCACAGGGTACCATATGATTGGTTCGTTTGATAATTTGGACCTTTAAATCTGAATTAACACAAGTCACAGTTCATTCCTACGCGAGTTGTTATTTACTGCTATCATTTTCGAGATCCATCATTTCGGTTGTTTGATTTTTTTTTAAATATTTATTTTTAGTTTTTATTGTTATATTTATTATTGTTAATATTTTTATTGTTTTCATTCGTTATATTCATATTTATAACAAAATAATATGAACATAAAATGAAAACGATAGAACGAATCCAGTCGGTTTTTGCATATGTCAACGTGATTAGTGTTGATGTATTTATTGTCGATAGACTCTGTATGTTGATTTTTATTTCTACAGAAAAGATATCTCGTAGACATTATTTAAAAGCCTTAATAGATGGTGAATTACTTACTTTCTTGCTCTAGAATGTATATATATATATATATATATATTTAAAAAGGGTCAATTTAATTATCAGTCAATTCCTTTTACGCAAGCTCTTTTTATTATTCAATAAAAAAATTGACACTTATTATTATTATTTAGAAAATAGATAGTACCTCATAGGCGTATAATATCGCACCTTCCTCCTTATATATTATGGTGCAAGTCCTTTTGATATAATATTAAATCTTCTCTTAAACTCCCAAGTTTACACAAATTGTTTTTATTTAGCGGATACGTCGACATGCTGATACGATGTGCAGACTTTTTTGAGAGTAACAACTCAATCCTCGTCGTTTTCGCTACATAAGTTCGTTGAGAGGAGAGGAATCACCAATTCAGCCTCCAAAATTTATCTCAAAAGTTTAGATTGTTAAGAGAAACGCTCTGAGTCAATCATGAATTTGACAAGTCTGAAATGAAATAATTTGACTCTCAGAAGGACATACACTCATATTTGTTTACGTCCAATATTTGATAGGTCTCAATAATCTTGATTTATCCATGGTAAGGGTTTCATGGATTTAGAAATGTTTAAAATAATGGGTCTTGCAAATTTATCTAACTTGGGTTATTTTACGTAACAATATTTATGAAAAAGCAACCAAACTTGGCAGTTTTATCGATCTCATGACGTTTCTTCGATAATAAAAGTTTGATCAGAGCACTCGTATTATAGGATATAGTATAATTTAGGCTACTAGAATCTAAAACTTTCAGTCATTGTTGGAAAAGTTGTACTTTATTCTTTTTACTCTTTTATAAGTATTTCAAAAAGCCTGAGGTGAATAGAGTTTGTGTGGCATTTAATTTCTTATTTTTCCAACATACATTTTAATAAACACAAAACAATATTCGGTTAAGATGCTTATGCCTAGAAAATCTGGCAAAGAATACAAACGCAACACCATTTCACCCGGAGCCTTTTTTTCTCTAGTAGTAATAAAAGTTAATAATGAAATTTGAATGCTGAGCTCTGTTTGTGCTTCAGATATTGTGTTCACAGATGCATACACTAATCACCGGACAAAAAATTGTACTTTTAGCTTCAGAGCAACCAAAAGGATAAGAATTGTAGTGTTTTATTCTTGTGTCTATTCTTTAATTCCGAGGAATATTTGAGCTCCACTTAAGCTCAATATTAATAACTGATTTCTATGTTTCTGAGCCAATTTCGTAAAATAAACCAAAAAAATTCATTTAAAATTATGCTGCACTTTTATTAAAAATTTGACACACGAGTAGTAGTACCTAAATATATTTCAAATAATTTTATATTTAATTTTAAAATAAATAAATAAAATAACTGTACAAATTATTGTTGTTTTTTTTCAAAATAAATTTTTATTTTTTATTTTACGTATTTATGTATATAAAAAAGAAGTCCATAACAATATAATAATATTGTTTGTCCTTGTTTCTCTTTATGATTCTATAATATATTTTAAAAACAATACATTATTTTAATAAGTATATTTATTAGATAAATTGGTTAATTTTTTTTATTTAAAATAGTTATTTAAAAAGAATTCAAATAAAAATATAATTTTATTTGATTTATGGCGCATAAAATTATATACTTTTTCTTGTGACAGTTATTTTTCATTTGGTAAATATAAAAATCTTTTTACAATTATTATAATGAAATTAAACTATTATGAAATATTGAATTATTATAGGTTTGTTGAATTTAATATATTCCGAACGATTCACAAATAAATATTATTTAACTAAATTTTGGCGTTGAGACTCTGCTCTGCTACCACATACACCCAAAACTCTAGTTTACTTCAAATGGTTAAAATGATGTTTGTTCTAAAAAATGTGAATAGATAAATCGATGTTGGAAATTTTTGTCAAAATAATTCGGTATAAGCACGCATGGTTTTATTATTTTTAATATTATTATTATTATTTTTGAATTATGTAAAAGTTAAAAGCTTTCTTGACATCAATACTTGTACATTTCCAGATCAACGGTATATCAAAAATGCTATGATTAATTTCTTGGTTTTTGTAAACTTAGCATCTATCCAAAGTCTAAAATACATAAATAGTCAAAAAGAAATAACGTATTGATGTTAAGAAAGTTACCAAGGAAACTTTCCTTTAATGTCAAATTAAAGTACACACTAGTCACCTCAGCTAGTATCATATATAACCGAAAGACAATAATACTACTAACAAAATTTAAAAAAAGAACGCGGAATATATTAACAACAAAAATAATGATCTAATATCAATTTAGTAATTCAGTAATTTTTTAAACGTATTTTAAGTGTCAAAAAAAACACGCAATTCCATTTTTTGTTTGTAATTCAAAATGAAAGTGATAAAAAAATTTTCATATAAATTGTAATATAATTATATAAAAATATAATAATATTCTCTTAAATAAATATATTTATTAATTTTAAATTGATACTTAATTTAAGAATATGAATTATTACGTAAAATACATTTAAAATATTTTTTTTTCTTAATAATATAAATAAAACAGATGACTTATTTTTATACAAGTATATAGATATATATATATATATATATATATATATATATATATATATATATATATATATATATATATATATATATATATTTATATATATATATATTTATATATATATATATTTATATATATATATATTTATATATATATATATTTATATATATATATATATATATTTATAATTAATAAAAAATTGTTATATTTATTACATTTATTTGAGTATTTGCCACTTTTTTCATTTTATTTCACCTAAATTTCTAAAAATTTTATACAGAAATATTTAAAAAATATATGTACAGAGTTATTATTATTTAATTTTTTTTTAAAAGACAATTTGTATTGCTGTAATATTATTTCTTTGTAATTACTCAGATAGGCATGATTTTCATTCATTGATCTTAGAATGAATGCATTTCAATAGGGGGAAACTTCGTGACTATTTTTTCCGACACAGTTGCCAATGTAGACAGATAGACAGATTGTCGAGGCTCTCCTGGACGGGACACACTTCGACCATAAGGTGCATTGTGATGCCTAAGGATGGGAGGATGTACAGGATAAGGAATTTTGTGTGTAGACTAGGAATTGGTAGGACTCGGCGATTTTCTGCTGGCGAAAAAAATGAATTTGCATCAAATTTTGTGTAAAAAATGGAATTAAATGATCCAAAACACTCGAAATGTTCACAGTAGTATACGGTGAGTATACTTTGAGTAAAAAAATTTTTATAAGTGGTACAAGCTCTTCCAAGAAGGCCGAGAAGATACCAATAACGAATCTCGCTGTTGCTTACTGTTTTCTTCGATTACCGTGGCGTAGTGCATCAGTAGTTCTTACAACAGGGTCGTACGGTCAATAAGAAGTATTACCTTGAAGTTATGCGCCGTTCGCGAGAAACGATATGAAAAAAACGTCCGAAATTGTGGGAAAACAATTCATGGCTTTTGCATCACGATAATGCACCTGCTCACTCATCGTTGCTTGTGCGTGATTTTTTGGCCAAAAACAACACCACAATCATGCCTCAGTCACCATATTCACTGGGTTTAGCCCCTGCGACTTTTTCATGTTCTCAAAACTGATGGGACCCATGAGAGGACGGAAATTTGCAACGATTGAGGAGATAAAAACTGCATCTCTGGGAGAGCTCAAGACTATACCAAAAACTCCTTATCAGAAGTGCTTCGAGGATTAGAAAAAGCGTTGGCACAAGTGTATTATATATGAGGGGGATTACTTTGAAGGGGACAACATGAATATTGATGAATAAATAAAACGTTTTTGATAAAAATATAAAGTCACCTTACTTTTTGAACACACTTCGTATGTATAATATTACATACAGTAACACTTAGAATATTTCAACTGGTTCAATTTTTCTGGACATTATTTGCATGCGTTATAAAATTATTTGCGCCAAAGAAATATAACTTCTACTGCGCGTACAGAAGTACACACATCCATGTTTGTTTTGTAAGGATAGTTTCATAAAAGAGATAAACTCGATGCATTCAATAATTCTCATGAGATAAATTTACTGTAAATATGATGTACATAAGTCTATCTGAGTATTCTTCTAGATTTCTGTTTCCAATACAATAGATTTCAAATACTATTCAAATAATTATTGACTTTTTTCAATAATATTTTTGTTTGTTTGGTTTGTTGGTCTTCTTGTTGATGTATGTTGTTGATTGGTTTGTATTCTGATGATAATAATGGTTATTGTGCGCTACGGCTACGTCACGATCCCTGAAACAATTGAATTGTATGTTAAAAAAAAAAAAGAAAGAAAGAAAAAAACAAATAAAATAACTGTTAATTTTTATGTTTTGTGTCAATTATTGTATTTTATACATTATACGGGTGCAGTAATAGTTTTTTAATAAATATGTATACATTAAATATTTTAATGTTGACAATTTACAAAGTTTTTATGTGAAAATATCTATAGCGAGACTATACAAGATTTCATATGGAGAGTGATGATGGAATTTCTGATTATACAATGTCACGTTTTATGTCAAGATCGGCTATGTGACAGTCGGCAATCTTCGGTATTTTTAAAGTAGGAGGTTACATGTTTGTCAACCAATCACATTGCTCACAATAAATAGGACATTAACGTTTATGTTTCCCAAATCATGCCCGGAATCAACACTCTTTTTTGTGTTATAAACATTTAATTACTTATATGCCTGGTGGGCATAGCCTGCTCTCCGGAGCCACGGAGCTCCCCATAAGAAAGTGAGAGTAAGTAAGAAAGGTATGTTTTGAAGTAAGACGAAACGATGTTTCAATACAGGTTGCCCTACCGATTATTGCTCAATAATTTGTTTGATTTTATATGTTTCATATGTGAAATTCCCGATTCACATAGATAAGAAGATGCGAAGCAAATACAAAAACAACTAAGTTTATTATTTTTTTATTTTTAATAATTCCGGATATTCAAACGAAGATGGGTTTTCTGAGATTACCCAAATACTTTTTGTGCTCGTGTTCATGGCTCCTAATAAATTATAATTTGTTGAAAGGGTAATCATTTCGTTTAATAACGCGGAATCCGGAAAAATTTCTATTAAAGCGGGAATTTTAAATTTTCTATTAAAAGGGGCCACTAAAAAATCACTCATTACATTTATATTTTCGAAATCTTTAAATCGATTATTAAATTGTAAAATTATCGTTTCACTAAAATCACTACTTTTATTTTATTTTTTTAAAGAAATTTTGCGAAAAATAATTTTTATTAGCACGAATAGTACTTTTTACTTTTTTAATTCAAAGTAAACTAACTCGAAGAAACTCAGTCAAGTTGAGTAAGCTAACATAAAATTCCCACTTTTTGTAAAATTTAACCATTTAGAAATTAGTAACAAATTACCCCCCCCCTTCCCACCCAGCTTTATCATTGGCATGTTTATTGTATCTAGTGTCATCAAATTCCCATGACACTATACTCCCTACTAAGAAAAAATATTTAAATCAGATAAATAATTGTTTATTGGTTCTCCAATATGAATAGTTAGATAGCAAATTATTCGGAATTCCCAAAAATCTAATTCTAAAATCTAAACTAAAGCTAAACCATCAAAAAATTTACAAGCGGTTTACAATTGTCAAGCGGTAAACGTAAAACATCAAAGGATTTATATTTTATAATTTATATAACATTTATATTTTATTCATACCCAAATATACTAAAAAGGTACATTTTATGCCCCAAATTACCAGCCCAAAATTCCAGAGTATATATTCAATGTATTGTATACTTTGTAAAATAGTGACCATAAAAAAGAGTTGGTATTATTATATTTTTTTCAGAAAATGTTTTAATTAAAAAAAGAAAATAATAATAATTGGTAGGTACCCTGTATTTACTCTATCTTTCTTCCTACCTCTCACTCAGAGCTTGTGAAATCAAACCCTGCCCACCTATGTTATAGAGCATAGTAAAGGTTATTTTAAAGGTATGAAAAAAAATCGAATCATCAAAGTTAATCATCTGCGGTGGTATAAGGGTTAGTTAGGGGATGAAACTTTCAGAAAAAATAGTACATATAGTGACTTCAATCACTTGCCTAGGTGACCCTGCGAGAACCTGATCCGACATTTGGGGGTTGCCTCACCCCCAAATCTTTGGTGGGGAGGCAACTCTTTGGTCAGGTTCTCGTAGGACAGCCTAGACAAGTGATTGAAGTCACTATATATCCTATCTTTTCTGAAAGTTTCATCCCCTAATTAAATGGGCACCGTTTTTTATTTGATTTTTCCACTAATTAAGTTCGTATTGTGGATGCGCAAATTAATAGTTCATATTTTGTAATGCAAGACTGCGTTCCAGCCTTATGTTTCTTATTTTGTAATGTTAAAATACTGAAAGCTCGAACGACGAAACTATAGGTGGTATAAGGGCGACTAATAATTCTAAAATGCTTATTATTTTGGGCGAAAATTTTTTAAAATTTTCGCCCAAAGAAAGAAAGAAAGAAAATGTTCAAAGAAAGAAAATGTACAACCTCAATGCATACAATATAAACGTTACTTTTGAACAACAATGGCTTCATACATTTCTATTTTACGTTTAAATACATTTCTATAAACAATTTATATTTAGCATTTTAAATATAGTGTAGTTCACGTTATAATATACGATCTATATCGTTGACATTTGATAGATAAAATGTTTTTTTAAACTGTTTGTAATCACTGATTAGCAAAACGGTAGTTGTTGTTAGGTATCAATTTTTTAACATAATTCACACAAAAGTTATTAGATTATTATTAGCTTAACAAATTACAATTAAATTTTTTGTCAGATTTTTGAACACTATACTCTCATATAACAAATAATAATAATAATAAAACCTTTTTAAAAACATGCTTTTATTTATTTAAGCCATGCACTAAACTAAAACGAATAAAATAAGTTTAGGTTTTCGTTAAGGTAGGTAATCCAAGGCCAAACGCTAGGTACTCTGACTTAAGTACACAGACCTAAGTACATACATATTTCACATTAGAACCTTATAAAATAAACGTAGTTAGTTAATATATCTTTATCGATGCAAATGGCAAGTACTTAGTTATCAACCACCCACTGTCCAATGAAATTAATTGGTACTTTTATGACCATGCCGTGCGACAAGCTTTTTGAAAACAAATAATTCAACATTATTAAATCATTTTCATCGATATAGATAGTATGTATTTTTATTTTATAATGATGTACTGAATGTGAAATATGTATGTTGTAAGGTAGGTATATACTTAAGTATGGGCAGGGTGCGCGACGAAAACGACATCTGACGACCTCATAGAATAATGATCTATATTGAAGGTATGGCTAATAAAATTTCTGAACGCTAAAAAATATACGTGGAATACCACATTTGAAAGGACCTAAGAAATATTACGTATTGTATTTAAAAAAATGAGTCTAACATACATTTTATATAATAAAAATAAAATACATTTTATTTTGAACATAACCTATAAATAATAATAAATTTTTGAAAATTTTTCTAAAATGGTAAAGATTTATATTATTTTTAATTTATAAATTCGCAATTAATTTATAAACCCCAATGTTTGTAATTATAAAAATGTTAATAATTATGAGGCATAGATGAACCTCATCATTCAAACTCGATTTGAGGCAATACATCATAAATATATACACTATTTCAACCTCATACGATTCACAAAGGCAAACAATTGGATTCTTTCATATGATCAAGGTGATAATATTTTGAATTTTTATTTAAACACACCAAATTAAATGCTTATTTTGACCACAGTATGCGTTGCCGTAGATTCGGTATCCCCACCTTAAGGAAAACTTAAACTTATTTTATTCGTTTTAGTACATGGCTTAAATAAAAGCTTATTTTTAAAAAGGTATTTTTTTAAATATATTATTTTATTCTAAGAACCTCAATGTAATTTCCCCCCGCTTCCACTTCTTCCAGATATTTATCGACACTTCTACCAAATTTCTATATCACCTATATTTTCGAATTCCACCTATATCGAACAAATTTATATTGTATTGTCACGTGACTTATACACGTGTACAAAATTACAATTTTTTGATTACTCATAAAGTAGAGGAAAAGTATGAAACTGATAAGATATCTATAATTTAAGTAAACAATTAAATTTGCCAAGGTTTTTTTTATCACGAAAAAAATATACAGTTCACTTTATTTTCATGGTAATACATTTTTTTTTTAAATTAATGTTTCATATTAGATCATATTGTCTTGAACAGGGGCTCATTGAGTTTACTGAATGAAACTCTTCAAAAAGTAGATACTTTTTGAAGTAGATTACTTTTTGGTGTCAGCATAGAGAAATTCACATAACTTTTGGACACCGCCTCCAAAAATAACAATAATTGTACATATATATTTAAAAATTTTTGCTTAGGTGAATTAAAATTGGCACAAGAATATGCAATTATTTTTTTACTTTTTGATACAGTTTTTGTTATAGAATATTTGATTTTTCAAGTCGGGTTTCCATTTTGACAAAATAGGTTTATTTCTCGCTTTTTAGTGACTTTGAAGTTCTATAACTGATTTTATTTACCTACTAAACGATCTACTAAGTTTAGTGAATTTTTTTAAAACATATTTTTTTCATCCGTTTTTTTTTTTTTAATTTTTAGTGCATTTTTATGTAACAGATTTTCTTTTTTTTTTTACATGCCTTTTGTTTTTTTTTTGTAAAAATTTTTTTTTTGGGGTCGGTTTTTAAAAAAAATTTTTATTTTCCCATTATGAATCAGTATACCCTTTCAAAAAAAAAAAATTTCGCAAAAATCGGTTCTCACATATAAAATGGGGATTTGGTGCCAATGGGAAACCAAACCCTTTAAAACAAAAACAAAAAAATTCAAAATCGGTTCATAAATGACGGAATTCTGAGGTGACAAACATTAAAAAAAAATACAGACGAATTGAGAACCATCCTCCTTTTTGAAGTCGGGTTAAAAAGAAGTATAACTTCTTACGTGTGTACATAAGTACACTGCATACACACTTTATTTTAAATAACTGTTCTCAAAATCAAAAACATTCAATATTGCCTGTAATTGACTACAAACATATGATTGTGACAATTGATTCATTGATCCACTGTTATAGATCTGTTGTTTTGGAATATAATAAATAATTATTTTTAGCATTAACCATTAAAAAATTATCGTTGTTAAATTTACAAAAAAAATCACAATTAAATTGTGAGTACCTACCTATGCTGTGTAAATAAAAATAGAATTCATGTATTATTGTCTTATTGACTTCGTCATGGTAAATAAAAACTTCTTTAAAAAAATTGGTATACTCAAATTACCTCCATATATTTGTATATTTGCATTTTGTTATCAAATCGCAGTGAAACAGTCCATGATAGATAGATAGATTGTAGAGGCGGCCCTGGACGGGCTACACTTCGACCATAAGGTCCCTTGTGATGCCTAAGGATGTAAGGATGTGATTGGAGTGGAAGGAATTTTTTGTGTGTAGACTAGGAATTGGTAGAATATGGGGCTGCAGCCGACTATGATAAGGACTATGCCGATATTCATCTGGAGTTCGTGAAGGAAACTGGAGAAAACCTTCTCAAGCATAGCCGGTTACTTCGATCTGGTCCATATGCCGACAGTTTAGTCAATTAACCGCCCCTTTTTTTTCTCTTAATAATTGACAAACTGCCGATGTCGGGATTCGAACCCATAATCTCCCAGTTCCATGTAGGCATACTGCGCAGACATAATGCCTTTGACCGCTCGGCCACTTGGACTGGTGAAACAGTCCATAAATTGTCCAATATATTTGTTTGCCACGCAACATATATATTTACAAAAATATTGGCGAAGTCGGAACTACGTAGACTAAACGAATTTTCTTTAAAAATAGGTAGGCATCATAAAGAATATTAAAACAAGACGACAGCCATAATATTAATTATTATAAGTACTGTAATATTTATAACAAAATATTTCTGTAAAGTATTTTAGTAAAAGAAGCTGGTCAAGTGGTACTATGGACCACAAAAGTTGATGTCATTTAAAAAAATTTATTGTTGATTTTTGCCTTATTTATTCGGTTTAAAACTTTGTTACTATATTTCTAACGAAAAACTTTTATCCGAAGCATTTTTTCGAAAACCGAATCAATAAGGCACAAATTAATTATAAAATTTTAAAAACTGACATCAACTTGTGATGGTCATAGAACACTAGATAGTATGTTTATATGACATAACTGTGTAGTTATGCCATATAAACAGACTAAATCGATTGGTTCTTTCGATAACTTGGATCTTTAAATCTGAATTAATACAAGTCTCAGTTCATTCGTATGCGAATTGTTGTTTACTGCTATCATTTTCGTGACCAATCATTTTGATTGTTTGATTTTTTTTAAATATTAATGTTTTAGTTTTTATTGTTATATTTGATATTATTATTTTTAGTATTTCGTTATATTCTTATTTATGACAAAGTAATGTAAATAAAAAACGAAAATGATAGAACGAAGCCAATCTGTTTTGACATATGTTCACGTATTCAGTTCATGTATTTGTTGACATCGATAGACTCTGAAGCTTGAGTTTAGTATATACGTTGTATATAGAGGTAAAAATCATTATTTTATTGATAGTATCATAAAATACGTAAGTAACGTAGGCATGTATTGAGTATGGTATGGATTGTTGTGGATGGTACAATGTCTTTTACTTGTTATTGAAGTTTCTAGTTCTTTATTTATTTGCATTCTTTTTATATACACATTGACCGTTACTGCAAATAAGGACGGCCTATAAAAATCCTACACTATTGACTATATTATTATATATACACAATAAGGAAATATTTATCAGTGGCGTACATACAAATATAATATACACTACGTAAAATTTTAAATTCGCCCCCTTCACCTAGATCAGTTTTTTGTATTATAAATACGTATTTCGACTACAATGTAGTCATCATCAGTATAAATTAGCTAGTCGTACTTTACTCTTTGACAATTAGAAATAGATTTAAAGTCGAGATGAACAGACAAAAATAAAAATAAATAGAAAATTAACTGAATAAAAATATACTGGATTTAAAATATAATAAATTTTAAATTATATGGAAATTGCTCTTGTTAAAATTTCCTTCATTCACATTTTTCCTGTTAATTTTACTCTTATTAAAATTACTCTTATATTGTCGCAGGATATGTTACTTGTTACTAATTTGGTGACAATTTCACCAAATTTTCACCAAACGACGATGTGTACATGCACGAGTAAGATGCAACTATATATAAATGATTGTAATTAGAGAGTGATAAGTATCATATAATAGTTATTTATGTTATAATACAATACTGATTGTTTAAGTGTGACAAAGTAAACCATATCATAGTACATTACATGTAGACAGCGATAGATACACCACTATACAGTATTCCAGATTGGGTGTATTTAAAAAAACAAGCTGTATATTTGTGAATGTGTGGTTATTCAAAATTCATCCAAATTAGAGATTTCTATAGAACTTAGTTTTATGTTTAGAGGTACTATGGACTACAGAAGTCTTGTCATTTTTGACGTGAATACGTCTTTAAATTTGCTTCCATAGTGAGAAGCAATTCAGAAAACTGATGATAAACAAAAAATCGGGGAATACAGTTTTGTGTTGCAGCTACATATCTATCATCTACATCCAAAATTTTATTACACCACTCGATAGCTAAAGGATCAAAGAATTCGTTACGTTGAGTGATGACTGTGATGCATCGCGCATGGCGGAGGGTGAAGAGCCGCCATTTTGAGGTCGTTTTGCTGCGTCCAATAATGTCAGTTTAACATAGGATCTTGTGTAACGTAAATAGTGTTTCAACATTTATGATACAATGTACTATATATTGTCCTCCGCAATACATGTGTTGACAGTGATTGTTAGTTATTTTTGGCGTTGCAGTTGCTAATTATCAAATTTTAATATTCATATCTTTTTTTTTAAATTAGTAATATTTGTTTTTATACCCAGTATATGTAAATATACAAGGTATATTAAGTTTAGTCCCATAACGCTTGAAAATATTGATCGCAGACATAAATGCTTGACAAAGGTGTTCATAAAATGGCCTTTTTCTTCCATTTCCAAATGTCCGTCTGTCTGTCTGTAAACACGGTTAACTCAAAAACGAAAAGAGATAACGAGCTGAAATTTTGTTTGTTTGTTCTAGAGCAAAAAAGTAAGATCAAGTTCGTGAATAGGCAAAATCGGACCATGTTTGGGTAAAATGGGCAAAACTGCCCATCTTTGAAACCATAAAAGATAGAACAAAAATGTAAAGACAAAAAATGAACCTCTTTTAAAAATAAACAACTTTTATAATAAACTTGTTTACATAAATTCAGAATATACCGTAAATACCCGGACAATTGTATGACAATTTTTAAAAAGACAAATTTATCTCTCTCTTTTTTAAACTTGCAATAAAAATATGCTAAAAACTGTATTTTTGTTCGTGAGAAGTTTTACTAAATAACTTGTATAAAAAAATGTTTATTTTGAAATTGGAATGAAAGAAAATAGCTTGAATTGAAAACAAAATGACTGCCATTTTCCAAATAAACGACTCAAATATAAACTAATTACAGATCCTCTACAAACGGATTCTATATATATCTGCTTATATATGGTGGTTATCTGATTGTTTTACACCAGATTTGTATTTATTTGTGGATAAAGTTCAATATTTATTTTATTCTTATCGACTAAAACATTTTTTTACTATTTTATTTATATAACATACTTTTTCATTAAATTTTATATTCAATACTTTTTAGTATCACTTGAATAATATTTTCAAAAGTTTATACCTAACAATTTGTCAAGTGTACGCTGCTGAATATGAATAATTTATCAAGTTTAAGCTACAAATATAAACCCTGTTTTGACAAAATGGAAACCCGACTTCAAAAATCAAATATTCTATAACAAAAAATGCACTAAAAAGGAAAAAAATAATTGCATATTCTTGTGCCAATTTTAGTTCACCTAAGCAAAAATTTTTAAATATATATGTACAATTATTGTTATTTTTGGAGCAGGTGTCCAAAAGTTATGTGAATTTTTCTATGCTGACACCGACTCCAAAAATAACAATAATTGTACATATATATTTAAAAATTTTTGCTTAGGTGAACTAAAATTGGCACAAGAATATGCAATTATTTTTTTTCTTTTTAGTGCATTTTTTGTTATGGAATATTTGATTTTTGAAGTCGAGTTTCCATTTTGTCAAAACAGTTTTATAACTTATTTTATTTGTCCACCAAACTGAAATCAAACCCTTTAAAACAAACCAAAAAATTCAAAATCGGTTCATAAATGACGGAGTTCTGAGCTGACAAACATTAATAAAAAAAAAAAACAAATACAGACGAATTGAGAACCATCCTCCTTTTTGAAATCGGGTTAAATACATATACAAGGTATATACATATATGTCTTGTATAAATCATAATAAATTGTGACAGATGCCAAATTAGCGACGAGTGATATATTTCTTCTTTTGAAGCCAAAATACATATTTTATATAATACAAATAATTGATTACCTTTTAACACAAAATGCTCCACGTTTTAACATTAAGGACGTACGAGCACTGAAGCTTCAAAAAGATTAAGGCTTGATTTTTTATTTACTTGATGTAGTTGAAGTGTATATAAATCAATTATAAAAGTTTCAGTGGGGGCTACGGGGGCCTTGAATTAATTATTTAATGTTAAAGTTTGAGTTTTAATGCATTGTTCTTATGGAGAAACTCATATTTGTACACATATTTTGATAATTTTCACTTGGAATAAAATAAGACGAATAAAAAAAAAACTACACATATAGAAAATAGAAATATTAATTAAGAGATTGATCCAATAAAATTCTTATTTAAGAAAACAACTGAGATTTCGGGTAAATTTTATTTATGTAGATAGTAACTAAATTGCCCACAATCTCAAGTTTTTTACTTAAATATATTTTTTGTTAGATCCGATATGACGGACCTAAATTAAATTTTAATTTCAACTTACGGCTAAAAATAATAAACATTATTGTGGACTTTTATGAATGTACTATATAAGATTTGGAAGAATTTTATAGATGGACTAAACATCAGCGCTCGTAAATCCTTAACTGTTTAAGGAATTAATGTTTGCATTGCGTTTGTCCTTTTTTTACACGTGGAAGTTTTGATGAAAGTTTTCTCTCGCCTTAAAGCAGTTGATATACCAAAACTTACATAGATAACTATTCACACGATGAAATATATCTCGCTACGAGAGATAGAATTCGCTGAAGTAGAAATTTTGTGGAAGGGTTGATAAATATTGACTGCTTCCACTGGTGGGAACGATAAATGTTTGAAGTAGTGGAAGCGGTGGGATATTTCATTCTGTTTTTAGTCTTTAAATGACGAGAGCCGAAGATATAACAATAAATCGCAAGTGAAACCGCGGATATAAGCTAGTGAGGGCTTCATTCCAGTTGCAAACCTTTTTCAACGTTGTTGATAGATGGATGATGAATTTTGAAATAATTGAATCATTTTTTATATTTTCTTATATTAAAATTAAATCAATTAACTGATTCCCAAAAGATTTCAGTCTGAAGTGTTTCAATATTTTTATGGAATCTTCGAGAGGGAAAACTTTTATCGTTTTAGATAAATGTAACTGATTATTTCATTCATTTAAGTAAGAAATTATAAAATTAACGAAGAAAGTTATATCGGGACGTCTTATAACCAATCGTCTTATACCAATATCGGGACGTCTTATAACCAATCAAAATGAAGATAAACCGCCGTGAATTGGCAAGCAAATAGAAAAATTCTATAGAATTAATAGTTCGTACATATATGTAATATTTATGTATAAATATTGGTCGCCGGTCGGATAAATAACTTTGGAGGGTCGAAGCCGGTCCACAGGCCGTATTTTGGTAACCGCTGACCTCGATGTTGCCCATATTATTGTATTGTCATCAGTATTACATACATAAAATCATACATTAAATCGGTAAGACAATTAGAAGTGGATGAAAGGTGAGTTACAAAATTTGCTCTCATAGTTGTTACAGACTAAACTAATAAATGCCTGTTAAAAAGACTGATAATAACTTTATTCATTAGTATTTTAATGTCAATTAAGCAGAAAGAATAATAAAAATAAGATTATAAAAATAGATAGAGATCTTTTACTTATAGTGTAAATTAAACAATGAATATTAATTTAAAAAAATAATACTATCATAAAAATAAACACTTCATATGTTTAAAATTTAGAAAATAGTTGGTACCTTATAAAGAGCGCAGTCAATGAATTTATCAATGACCTCCATAAATATGAACTGACTATCCTATATAGATTCTCCGACAGAAGTGCCTGCTCAAATGAGTAAGCGCTTATGCCAGTTCTAACCGTCCAAGTAGCCGAGCGGTCTAAGGCGTATGTCTGAGTCTTTATGTCTACTTGGAACTGGCAGGTAATGGATTCGAATCCCGACATCGGCAGTTGGTCAGTTATTAAACAAACAAAAAAAAAAGGTGGTTAATTGACTAAACTGTCTGCATATGGACAAGAACGAAGTAAGCGGCTATGCTTGAGAAGGTTTTCTGCAGTTTCCTTCACGAACTCCAGTTGATGAATATCGGCATAGTTCCTATCACAGTCGACTTGCAAGCCTGGATAAAGCTAGGATAGTTACTCAATGAGTTACGTTCCCTAATGCATAAAAAAGTATTTTTATGAACCTTGAACGAAAACTTAATTTGGGCTCGAATAATGGACATTGGGCAAGACACATCGAATTTAAATCTATAGGCACCTGGAACCTGAGAACTATGCTTCAAGCAGGAAAAATGCAAGAAGTAGCCGATAAAATGCTAAAATACAATAATTAGACATATTAAAATAGTTAGACATATTAGCTGTTCTTGAAATCAGGTGGGAGAATCGACAAGAAGGACTTCAGTATCATCTATAGCGAACTCGACGACATGATCGGACAGTTTGGTACCAGACAGTTGATCAACAAGACGGTGAGAGATCAGACTAAAGGGTAAATTCAGAAACGTCTAAATTATATCAGCACATGCACCCACCGGGAAAAAAACCAGATGAGGACACATGTGTCACTCAGGCACCAAATTAGCAACAAGCAACATATCTCTGAATCCATATCCTAGAGACAGTTACGATTAGCTAATTCATACTGATGATGACTACATTGTAGTCGAAGTACGTATTTATAAAATACAAACAAATGTTCTTGGAATAGGGGCAAAAATTTGAAATATAAGAGGTGAATATATTAGATACCTATTATTAAACAAATGAGTAAACGCTTATACCAGTTGCAAGCCTGGATAAAGCTAGGACAGTTGCTCGTTGAGTTAAGGACTTCAATATCATCAATAGTGGATCCGATGACAAGACTGGACAGTTGGGTACCGGACAGTTGAACAAGAAGACGGCGAGAGGAAGCATACTGGTCTACCAAACAATAAATGATCGGATATGTAAAGTCAGACTCAAGGATAAATTCAGAAACGTCTCAATTGTATCAGCCCATGCAAATACCAAAGAAAAAACTAGATGAGGACAAGGACAGATTTTATGATACGATGGACGAAGTTCTCTCCCGAGTACAAATATTTGACCTGATTCTGCGGTGATGGAAGATTTCAATGCGCAAATCAGTGACATGGAAAGTTACCATAGCGTGGCAGACCCGTTTACACTGCATAACTTTAACAACAATGGCGTTTATCTTGCAGAATTTACATCCCGAGAAACAAATTCTCATTGTCGCTATTTGGTTGACGGCACTCTAGTGTACACTCCTGTTAATTCAAAACTCAAAAAAACATGTGACAGACCTGAAATGTTAATTTTTTTAAGTTTCATAAAACTCCTTACTTTTGTAACTCTCTGTATAATGTATAATTTTATTTATTTATAAACAAAGATAAGTAAAACATTTTTTAAGGGTGTAAAAAAGAAATGGGAGTATAAACTGAATTTATATTTTTTATTTATATATGCGGTGCCAGTGACAGTGTAAGCATTTAAAAAATATATATAATGTTAATACATGTTCAGTGTTATATCTTCCTCTTACGTATAAAAATAAAATAAAATGTTTTATCTATAAAAAACATTTACTACAAGAATAATCAAAATTTTGAGAGACTGAAGTACGTGTAATAATGTCTTTGGTTGATGGCTCTCTAGTGTATGCTTCAATTTTGAATACTTTGTTTTTACGCTATAAGGAAGTCCACAGTACATACATAGAGGTCAATGTATTAGATACCTATTATTATTAAACAAGTACGTGTAACAATGTCTAAAATAAAATGTAAATTACATTAGAGATACTACAATTACATTACATTATTGATGAAACACACCTAGTCACAATACATCATTTTAAGAATGTAATAATCGTATGAAAATATCATATTTAATTATAATTATTACACCTCGACAATATTGTTGTGAATTTACTATTTACAGACATATAGATGCATGGCCAAACATTTGAATTAATTGTTTAGAGACTAGTCATGTCCATTATTTAGATTAGTGGTTCTAAACCTTTTATGGACAATTTTAGTAGCTTATGTGCGCTATTATATGTACTATTTAGCATACCGTGAATACAATAGACATTTTATTTCATATAACGATTTGTTTTTGTTTCGGGCAGATTGTCCAACTTAACAATAAGATGAACAAAGACGTGAAATATTACTTACTCTTTTCTTCACATTAATTTGTTTGACATTGTGCCCGAAACAAAAACAAATCGCATTTTGAAATAAAAAGGTCTATTTATAACAGATTTTTGTTGATGATTTTGTTTAATTACTTTTTATAAGCCATTTTTAAAGTCTATAAAACACTCATAAAATTTCATCTCGTTATTTCTTTTCGTTTTGGAATGTGGAAAGATATTAACACAAGTCTTCCATGGTACACATACAAGTAGCAATGATTTTTCATAATTTTTAAATTGATTTGTGCCTTATGCATTCGATTTTTGAAAAAATGCTTCAGATATAAGTTGTTCATTCAGTCAAATAAACTAAAAATTTTTAAAATGGGTGCTACAAAAGTAGCACCCATTAGTACATTTTATCATAAATGTTAAAACACTATATATGTTATGTTCAATATAGTTATAAATGCAATATAGGTTCATTATACATTATTTTTAACCCGACTTCAAAAAAGGAGGATGGTTCTCAATTCGTCTGTATTTTTTTTTTTTTTTTATGTTTGTCACCTCAGAACTCCGTCATTTATGAACCGATTTTGAATTATTTTTTTTTGTTTTAAAGGGTTTGGTTTCCCATTGGTCCCATTGTCACCAAATCGGATTCTGATGAGGAGATCTCCGGGAAATCGAGGAAAATCCTCATTTTATATGTGAAAACCGATTTCTGCGAATTTTTTTTTTTTTTTTAAAGGGTATACTCATTCATAATGAGAAAATAAAAAAATTTTTTTAAAAACCGACTTCAAAAAAATTTTTTACAAAAAAAAAACCGACCCCAAAAAAAAAAATTTTACAAAAAAAAAACAAAATGCTTGTAAAAAAAACCTGAAAATCTGTTATAAAAAAATGCACTTAAAATTATAAAAATAAAAAAAAACGGGTAAAAAAAAAAGTGTTATAAAAAAATTCACTACAAATTAGTTGGTCGTTTAGTAGGTCTACCCATATTTAGACAAATAAAATCAGTTATAGAACTTCAAAGTCACTAAAAAGCGAGAAATAAAACCTAATTTGACAAAATGGAAACCCGACTTCTAAAATCAAATATTCTATAACAAAAGATGCACTAAAAAGTAAAAAAATAAGTGCATATTCTTGTGCCAATTTTAGTTCACCAAAGCAAAAATTTTTAAATATATATGTACAATTATTGTTATTTTTGGAGGCGGTGTCAGCATAGAGAAATTCACATAACTTTTGGACACCGCCTCCAAAAATAACAATAATTGTATATATATATTTAAAAATTTTTGCTTTGGTGAACTAAAATTGGCACAAGAATATGCACTTATTTTTTTACTTTTTAGTGCATCTTTTTTTATAGAATATTTGATTTTAGAAGTCGGGTTTCCATTTTGTCAAAATAGGTTTTATATACTTTTTGCTTTGACTATCAGGACTCAACCAGTCCAAGTAGCCGAGCGGTTTAAGGCGTTATGTCTGCGCAGTATGCCTACTTGGAAACTGGGAGGTTATGGGTTCGAATCCCGACATCGGCAGTTTGTCAATTATTAAACAAACAAAGAAGGGGTGGTTAATTGACTGTCGGCTGTAGTCGGCTGTAGTATCATAGTCGGCTGCAGCCGCAAATTCTACCAATTCCTAGTCTACACACAAATTCCTTCCACTCCACTCCCATCCTCACATCCTTAGGCATCCCAATGGACCTTATGGTCGCGAAGTGTAGCCCATCCAGGGCAATCTCTACAATCTATCTATCTATCTATCAGGACTCAACTACCTTAATCTTGTATTTCTTTCTCTTCTTTTTTTGTCCACCTTGAAATATAACAGCAAAATTTGATGCTTGAAGTAATAATCCAAGTTAATTATTGTCCATATATATTAATTTCTTTGTTTTACATATAATAATTAACTAATTAATGAACTAATACAATTCATTCTTTTTTATTTTGCCAGATAAATACATGCAACATTTTTAAATGGAATCTAGGTGAAGGTATCGGCAATCAATCAGGTTTTTATTATATTTTAATTATAATTTTCACGCAAATTATAACTGCTTAATATATATATATATAGATCGACAAGGCAGCAATGACGTCATATTGCTATAATTTTCATCTATACACAGGTCGCAACGTAATGTGTATATAGAGGTTATTTGGTCGACTTTCAAATATCTTAAGCTTGCAACAATAAGAGTGAATTTATGCGAAATAGTTTGACTGGAAGTAGGATTTTACTCGAGGGATAATTTTTGGTATTCCAGATTTATATAAGAAACAGCTCGAACGATTTTTCTGAACATTATAAGTGGATTCTCTGGAAGATTTTTTGAAGGTTAAAACTCTCTTGGTATTTTTATGAAATTGATTTCTATCCGGAGATATATAAGGAGATATAAACTTGGATTAAAATTTCAAATTCGCCCCCTTTACCTAGATCAGTTTTTTGTATTATAAATACGTATTTCGACTACAATGTAGTCATCATCAGTATAAATTAGCTAGTCGTACTTTACTCTTTGACAATTAGAAATGGATATAAAGGGGTTGATCTAGGTAAAGGGGGCGAATTTGAAATTTTATTTCAAAAATCTAGAGTTCTCACTAATTATCATTCGATAATATAATGTTTGAATATAAAGTTATTCAAAAATAAAGTAATAAAGTTTTAAAATAATCGGTTATTCTATGCCGGTACCCTAATCCAATAGGTACAAATTGTTTCTTATTTAGCATATAATTAAATATTTATTCATTATTTAATTTATGACTAATTGTAAGTAAATATACCAAATGACTTTAACCAATAAGTAATAAACACTTAAGCCAAATTTTAAAAAATAATAATTGTAAAATATAAAGTTATTTATAATAATTTTATTTGTTTTTGAAATGTATTAAAAAACGTGACAATCATTATTTTAAATTGATTAGAAACTTCAACAACTATGTGATAAGGAATGGTTTTTAACCAGACTTCAAAAAGGAGGATGGTTCTCAATTCGTCTGTATTTTTTTTATTTTTTATGTGTCACCTCAGAACTCTGTCATTTAAGAACCGATTTTGAATTTTGTTTTTTATTTTAAAGGGTTTGGTTTCCGATTGGTGCCACTAAATCGCATTCTGATGAAGGGATCCCCGGGAAATCGAGGAAAATCCCCATTTTATATGTGATAACCGATTTCTGCGAAATTTTCTTTTTTTTTAAAAGGGTATACTCATTCATAATGGGAAAATAAGAAAATTTTTTTAAAAATCGACTTCAAAAAAATTTTTTACAAAAAAAGACCGACCCCAAAAAAAAAAATTTTTACAAAAAAAAAACAAAATGCTTGTAAAAAAAACTGAAAATCTGTTATAAAAAAGAGAAATAGACCATATTTTGACAAAATGGAAGCCCGACTTCAAAAATCAAATATTCTATAACAAAACATGCACTAAAAAGTAAAAAATAATTACATATTCTTGTACCAATTTTAGTTCACCTAAGCAAAAATTTTTAAATATATATATATATATGTACAATTATTGTTATTTTTGGAGGCGGTGTCCAAAAGTTATGTGAATTTCGCTATGCTGACACCGACTCCAAATAACAATAATTATACATATATATTTAAAAATTTTTTGCTTAGGTGAACTAAAATTGGCACAAGAATATGCAATTATTCTTTACTATTTAGTGTATTTTTTGTTATAGAATATTTGATTTTTGAAGTCGGGTTTCCATTTTGTCAAAATAGGGTTTATTATAGCCTACATTTTACAAAGCCATAAAATATTAACATTTTACAAGCTTTTATTTAACTTGCAATGTATGTATGTATATATGTTCGGGTCAAATCTTTCAAGCTGAATTAGAACCACTTCCTCTTATCCTACGGGGTTGAATTTTTACATGTTTGTTCAATTCCGATCACAATGCATTTTTATGCAAGCATGACAAGAATCGACAAGGAGAAAGAGGGGTTTAAAGTGAAGGGGAAACACAAAATATGGTATATCTCTCTTAATATTGATAAAATCGAAAAACACATAAGAAGTAAAGTTGTAGAAAATCAGTTTTACTATAAAAAGCTTGTTTTTAAAAATGTTTTTTAATAGAAATTTATTTCATTTAATAATAAAAGTTCTGTGAGTCTTGCTTTACTTCTTGTCAGTGCCGCCTGGAGACTAACCTAATTGTCAGAAGGTTCCTCTAACAATATTTACAGAATTCTTTTGCAATTTTATTGTTTTAATAATTATAATAGTTAATATTATGGTCACCAAGCTCACTTGATCTGATATTCATGATATCTGTCTTTGAGAAAACTATAACATGCAAATTATTGAATTTATACATTGTGCAAAAGTATAAAAAATTTATAAATAAAAAATGAAAATATCAACTAAATGAGTTAATTGCCTAAACACCCGGTATCTAATGAATTTAAAAAAAAATAATTATGAAACAAATTATAATTTTTTGTGTGAATAACTTTATATGTCTGAATGCTAAATACTAATCAAATGGGATTTATTAAAACTTATATATATATATATATATATATATATATATATATATATATATATATATTAAAATATTGAAAAGTCCACTTTTTAGATTAGTTAATTAATATTATAAACGAAAAATGTGAAAAAAATTAATGCAACCACTTGGATTGGCACCATGAACCTATCTATCTATCTATCCGGAACGGTGCTCAAATCTAAAACTAATGAAGGTATAAAAATTTATTAATTTATTTAATTATTTAATTATTTAATAAACTAAGTAATGAAGCAATAAAAGATACTAAATGATGTAAATTATTAATATTGCATAAAGGTAATTTACTCGTGTCAGTCAAAGCAAAAAATATCAAATACAGTACGTAAAACTTAATTATATTTGACATTAATTATATTTGAAAAACTGCCACTGCCGGGATTTGAATTCACAACCTCCCAGTTCCAAGTTGAACACTTTTACAAGCGCATAAGAGTGATATAACGTATAGCATAATAAGCCATAATTTAAGTGCAAGTCTGTACCGGTAGACACGTTACACATACGATACTTGTCTATACGTATATCCATGTACCACCTAAAATTTTTTAAGTTGCAATCCGGCAACGTCGATTATAATCCGCCAGTTGATATACTGTTTGTTTACATATAGTATAGTTACATTGTACAACGTAAAGTGACCTACAGTGTTGTCAAGTTGTATCTGTTCAACATGCCGACACGTATATTTATTTATCAAATGCTTCACTTTGCGTTGTTATAACTAAACAATGAGATGGTCAATAATTCTCGTTTTTTTTTTTTTTAAATTCGCAAAACAAACCTAATAATTTATAACTTTTTTTAAAAGATTCTTAAGTGTCGTATTTTTATATAAAATAAAAACTGGTAGAAACACTTCTTATAATGAGTAGTCTCCATTGCTCTCCATGTTCAATTGTTCTCCGAAAATCAATTAAGTTTTTCACGAATATGAGACGATCAATCAATCGATATTAAATTTTAAGTGTGAGTGTATAATAATACCCTTAATAAGTGTGCAAAAATTTGTAACATTCTATGATTATACTCATTAGTACGACAATTTTTGGATTGAATATGCCAGGATAGTTTGGTAAATTCCAACATTTGGTAGCAGAGCATAGTAGTATTCTATTCTATTATTGCATTATTTTAACAAAAAAAAATAACCGTAGTAGTTAAATGAATTATATTAAATATATAATTGTGTTTATAAAACAAAATTTAAATTTGTTTTAATAAATATTTATATTTATAAATATTTATGATTATTTTATTCTAATACAAACAACAAAAGAGCACATGCCTAACGTCCTGTTGGTTGCAAAGCACGTTGAACATTCATTTCCGGAGATAATGTCCGCTAATCATCTGATACAATATAATTCAGTACCTATAATATTATTGTTCATATATTACCTCTATATATACAAAAATACAGCGTCAGACTGACCATATAGTCGAGGAGGCGTTTGCCAGCCGGCCCCTAGTCTGCGCGGGCTCCCCACGGGCCTGGCTCGCGGGGATTGCCACAAGCCAAGCAATAGGTACGGTAGGGGGACTGCGCAGCCTAGGGTCCGGCTCTTGCAATCTACATGTAAATAAGATAGTTCATACATACTTAGAAATGAAATAGAAAAGATAAAACTTGTTTTGGAAATTTCTGAACAGCGATAACTTTGTACAAATCAACCGAATTTGACGTGTATCATAACACATGACATTGGACATTGTTTAAGAGATGCATTATATCGTAATCGAATCTAATATAATATCTATATAAACTATTCATAAAATTATTTATGTTTTAAACTGTCTAAAACTCTTTGAAATGAGCACGTTCCACCTTGGCAGCCAGACATGAATGACTTAGATTCTCAGAGTAAGGAAAAAGATGACGAAGATGTCTTAGACCAAACTGCAAAGGACGCCATGTGTTTTTCCCGTAGCGGTTCGGACGTCTGCCAAAGTTGCATACCATGTGCATGTAAACTTTTATCACAATATAACATGCACATCAGCACGTACACCACCTTATATTGTTGCATATTGTGTAATTCTTTCAACTTCGTTAACGCAAGTGACTTGTGAGAGGCGTTTTTCAGCGCTGAAGCTCATATATAAACGAGAATTTGCTCTCTATTGGGGCAAGAACTTTTGGATTCGTTGATTATATTAAACACAGAATCGGATTTTATCAAGGATGATGAGAATAGCAGCTTTTACTATCGAGTTATTGACAGCTTACCTGAAACTTTTCCTCTTTTAAAAAAAATGTTGATTGGCTAGCTTCCGATTTGTTATATTATAAGTAATTGGAACTATATTTACCAAATAATATATATATAGTTGATAATTAATAATTTGTTTATTTCATTATTTTTCGATAGTATCCCATCTAACATAATCCCGTTCCGGGAGCCACCCGAGCCTTTTTGGCCCAATCTGACCCTGTAAAAATGTAGTATTTGCCTAATCGGATTAGATGGCATAAAGGTTCAACCGCGGAATAAATGTATTATGTAAGCAGAAGTTTTTGCATTAACATTTGTTTTGACTAAAGACTGGCAAAAAAATCTCATATAATATCGTGTATGTACGTCAAAATATTAAATGATTGGTTTCCTGTATCCGTCAATGTCATTAGAGGTTATTATTATTGTATCGATCATAAAATTTTCTACAAATTAAATCACATACGAATAGATTTTATAATACGATCAATCGATCTTGAGAAATAGCGAGGAGAATAGAAGATGCTCATCCGTATATTAGATAATGCTAATTAAATATAATATGTAATAATATTAAGGTAGTTGTCTTGCAGTAATCGTGTTAAAAAGTTTCAGTCCATAACACACAAGCGCGGATCTAGGAAGAGGGTCGTGGTGGTCATGGCACAACTATATGTATTCCCACTTTATGTAAAATTTAACCATTTAGAAATTAGTAACAATTTACCAATCCTCCCCCCGCCACCCAGCTTTATCATTGGCATCTTTTTTGTATCCAGTGTCATCAAATTCCCATGACACTGTACCCCCTACTAAGAAAAAATAATTAAATCAAGTAAATAATTGTTTATTAGTTCTCCGATATGAATAGTTTAGACAAATTATTCGGAATTTCCTAAAATCTAATTCTAAAATCAAAACTAAAGCTAAATCATCAAAAAATTTACAAGCGTTAAATGAAAAAGATCAAAAGATTTATATTTTATAATTTATATAACATTTATATTTTATTCATACCCAAATATAATAAAAAGGTACAGTTTATGCCCCAAATTACCAGCCCGAAATTCCAGAGTATGTATTCAATGTATTGTATGTATTGTATACTTTGAATAATAGTGACCATAAAAAATAATTGTTAATAAATAATAATTTTTCAGAAAATGTTTTAATTAAAAAAAGAAAATAATAATAATTGGTAGGTACCCTATATTTACTCTATCTCGCTTCCTACCTCTCACTCAGAGCTGAGTGCAGTAAAGGTCTGCCCACCTATGGATTAAAAGGCCTAGTGTGAACGCTGCCACACAACCTCTATATCCAGACATAGCCTGTATATAGAGGTGGTGTTGATGTAGCTGCAGTTCACATCAGATTTTTAAAAATATATTTCTATATCATATTTTATATGTACCTACAGTTTATTTTAATTATATCATTATATTATATCCTTTATTGAATTGTACATATATTATTAATTTATATTATTGATATAATTAGTCATAAATTATTTTAATTTTCATTTATTAAGTGTATACATAACGGAACAAAATTTTGTATTTTAATTAATAGAATCAAAAAATCAATAAAAATGCCTTACATAGGAATTGTTAAAAATCCGATGTTTTGGATCAACCGTTGTGACGAATTTTCCATTTTTAACTGGATTCGTAATCAACCCTACAGTTTATTTTAATTATATCATTATATTATATCCTTTATTGAATTGTACATATATTTTTAATTTATATTATTGATATAATTAGTAATAAATTATATTAATTTTCATTTATTAAATGTATACATAACGGAACAAAATTTTATATTTTAATTAATAGAATCAAAAATCAATAAAAATGTCTTACATAGGAATTGTTAAAATTCCGATATTTTGGATCAACCATTGTAAATTTTCATTTTCCACTAAATTCGTAATCAACGACTGTCAAAACCCCCGTATAAAAAATTTCAGCTAGTTTCGTTTAAAACATCCCCATAAGGCCTTGTACTTTCTTCAGGGATAGTTTCAGAGCTCTTCAGGGATAGTTTCTTTGATCCTCGAACGTATATTAATTTATAATAGACCAATTCGTACGCTATTAGTCCAATAAATGGTTTCTATTCTCATACAGTAAAAATTTGTAATTTTTACCCTTTGTGGGTAAGTGACCAAAACCAGGTTGACAATTTTTGTCCCAAAAACCTTGTTTAGGCAATCGAAAATAATTTCTACTTAAAAAATTGAAATTTAAAAATAATTTACAAAAATTACCTAGCAGAGCGTGGTTTCGATCCACGGACCTCTGGGTTATGGGCCCAGCACGCTTCCACTGCGCCACTCTGCTCTATACCTTCCAAGCAAATTATACAGTATAGTAATTTATGAGTCATACATTCATAATAAGTGAAGTGTTTTATCATTTATATCTGTATAAGATTTCACCATCTAATTTTATTATACCCAGTATATATATATTAACGGTTAATTTGTTAACGATCATTGAAAAAACAGTTTCTTATAATTCCGTAAAATATCGATAATCGAAATATCAACACTGTAGCTCTTTTCGTTCAGAAGATATTTCGGTGTCAGATCACCTCTAATTTTTCGATAAGTAATAGCACTGTAAGTGCTATTACTTAAAAATAATAAAGAAAACGCCAAATGCCCCTTAAACTCGGCCTTGCGCACTACCGTGCTCTAGATATACAAGGTATATTCAGTTTGATCACGACTTTTTTTAACGCTTAAAAATATTGCTTAAAAATATTGATCGTAGGCATGAATGTTTGGCATATGTGTTCATAAAATGGCCTAATTCGGCCATTTCCGCATGTCCGTTCATCTGTCTGTCCGTCTATCTGTCCGTGGTACACGATAACTCAAGAACGAAAACAGATAACGAGCTGAAATTTATTTGTGTGTTCTAGAGCAAAAAAGTAAGGTCAAGTTCGTTAATGAGTAAAATCGGACCATGTTTGGGGGAAAATGGGCAAAACTGCCTATCTTTGAAACCTTGAAAGATATAACAAAAATTTAATAACAAAAAATCTTCTTCTTTTTATAATAAACAACTTAAAATTTTTTTTCATAAACTCAATAGTTTTCTCATAATTTGTGCTGAAAAGTTCCCCGGAAAGTGAAAAATATGCTCATCTTTAAAACTATAAGAGATTTTTTAAAACTAAAAAATTGGCAATTAAAAAATTGTGAACAATTCATACATTGATATACAACTCAGTATATACTGGGTATTCAAACAATTAACTCAGTTAGTTGTTACATTATTTGTTTTAATCTATCATTTACCTTTTAATAAATATTTTACAACATTAATTATTACGAAAGAATGAATTTTAGGTCCTAAAGTTTCTGAAAGTATCATCCTCTTATTAAATGGGCACCGTTTTTTTTACGGTAGCCACTTCTATTATAAACACTTTATGTAATAAATATATCGGATGTCTAGCTAAAATTTCATATTATTTGAATAGTGGAACACCTGATTTTCACAATGTATTTAAAAGTATAAAAGAATACATATGAAAGTTAAACACAAAATGACTGATTATAAGTTCCTAGAATTAGGTACATTTTGTATATGGATATCAATCAACAAACATTTTTATACAATTTCTGAATGAGAATATTGTGTTAATGAAAGATCATAATAGCAGTCTGTAACTGCTGAATACAAGTCGCATACCTCCAAGTCCACATCAAGACAGATTACCTACTCTTGCATTTTTATTTTTATTTATCTTTTGACGTATATTAACTCATACATATAAGAGATAATGTAATTTAAAGTCTATTAAACTATTAATATTTAGAAAGTTACATTAAATATTATGTAAACAAATTGAGTATCAAATCAGTTATGAAGAAGTAGGCAGACATATTTTATTATAAAGAAATAAAAACCATATAAACATGCTTACATGCATGTGCAGATGACGTATAATTATGGTTCAATTGACGAGTAATTGTAGTCTTTTATATTTCTGAATGGGTAATTTTTTATTTCCCATTTGGTTTCCCTTCGCGAATCAGTCCGAATGGTTCAGTTGTTTAGCACCTTACTCGGAACTGAGAGGTTGCTGGTTTAATTCCCAACAACGGCATTTTGTCAATTAAATTAATTTTTCAAAAATTAATAGGGTGGTTAATTGACTAAACTGTTGGCGTATGGACAAGAACGAAAATAATCGGCTACGCTTGTGAAGGTTTTCCTGCAGTTTCCTTCCACAAACTCCAGATGAATATCGTCATAGTTCCTATCAAATTTGGTTGCAGCCGCACAACCTACTAATTCCTAGTCCACATACAATTTTCTTGCCCTTTAAGGGTCAGTAAAAAAGGTCTAGAAAGCTTTACTTGCCAGGCTTCGACCTCGCTTCTGCTACTACTACTACTTCCCTTCACGAACTCCAGATGAATATCGGTCGCACAAACCTACCAGTGCCTTGTCTGCATAAAATTTCCTTGTCTTCCGCCCCCATAATTAATTTATGGTTATATATTAATAAAGGTTAAATATAATAATGTGGGTGGCCTCTGTTGTAGACCGTGTAGTCTCAGAAACGGAGGTAAAACTTCTTTAAAAAAAATTGCCATTTGGGAAGTTATTTTGGTGGATCCGATTTTTTTAATTGAAAATTTTGACAGCAATAAAATTGACTATTTTTTATACTTTCGATGAATGGAACAAAAATATAATTATTGAATTATGTTTCCCCCTTTAAACTGTACAACTTTTGTTTGAAACATATTTTTCAAAAATGAATATTTAAAAAAATATTTAAATGGTAACTTTTTTAAAGATCACACGGTATATATTAGAGTTGAAGAATAGAGTTTAGAAAATCGCAACACATGCACCCCCATAAAACAAAGATTCCGCCGCTTAAATTTTACTTTCCTGTTTCTGTGGATACGAGCGACAGATAAAATTCTAAAAAAAAAAAAAACTAGCTTTACATAGATACTAGCTATTCATTCTAGTCAGTTCCTCTCAGATTTTTTATTGACAACATCGCTCATTTTGTTAACTTTCGTCATGCCTCGTTACTTAATCGAGGAATATTCGGACATGGTATTTATTTATGGAAAGTGTGGCTATAATGCTGCGGCTGCTGCTCGCCGTTATCGAGAGCGTTTTCCCCATTGCGCTCATTTACCTCGTCCCCAAGTCGTTTTAGACGCAATCAATCATACCTTTGTTAGCCTAATGCATACCTACATTCAATATTTTTAAGCGTTACAAAGTCGTGATCAAATTGAATATACCTTGTATATTTACATATACTGGGTATAATAAAATTAGATGGTGAAATCTTATACAGATATAAATGATAAAACACTTAACTTATTTTGAATGTATGAGTCATAAATTACTATACTGTACAATTCGCTTGGAAGGTATAGAGCAGAGTGGCGCAGTGGAAGCGTGCTGGGCCCATAACCCAGAGGTCCGTGGATCAAAACCACGCTCTGCTAGGTAATTTTTTTAAATTTAAATTTTTTAAGTAGAAATTATTTTCGATTGCCAAAACAAGGTTTTAGGGACAACAATTGTAAATCTGGTTTTGGTCACTTCCCCACAAAGGGTTAAAATTATAAATTTTTACTGTATGAGAATAGAAACCATTTACTGGGATAATAGCGTACGAATTGGTCTATTATAAATTAACATACGTTCGAGGATCAAAGAAATTATCCCTGAAGGACTTTGGAACTATCCCTGAAGATAATGATGGCTGATCTCAAATGGTGATCTCAATCCACGTGATGAGGAACCAATAGCAGATCCTCGATGCAATTGAGGCTAATCGGCATACAAGCGTTCGAAGGCTCGAAGGCGTCCATCCGTGTCACGAGACTCCCCGGCAAAAGCTCCATCCTGGTGATCATCAGAGGATATATATATATATATATATATATATATATATATATATATATATATATATATATATGCATTGATATAAACCAGGTGAGTCGAACCAAGTGGATAATAGTACACACCTCCACTTCCTTCCACGATTCTCTCTACAACATCCAATAGAATACAATACGCTATAACAAAACGAAGACCACCCAAAGACATGATATAAGTCACAACCAAAACACTCAAATCGATGTGCACACAAAAATAAAGCAGTTTGAAAGAGTAGGGAAACAGAATACTTGTTAACATTATACTTGTTAAAAACGAAAATAATTTTTTATTATCCAGGGGCGAATCTAGAAATTTTACTCGGGGGGCGCATATATACAAATATGATATATTATATACGGTAAGTTGTAGCTTAAAGAACAAAGTTAAATTTTATAACAATTAAAGGAATAAAATAACATAATATTATGATACAACAAATTAATAATATACTTTAGCATAATATTGTGTTATTTTGTTCCTTTAATTGTTATAAAATTTAACTTTGTTCCATAAGGAAGTTCCAGCATACCCCCACTTTTCGACAGATTTTTCTCATTTTTTTTCACAGGCTAACTAACGTTTTCTAATAAATCCGAATTTTTGACCGTTTAGAACGCAAAATAATTAATATCAAAGTTACCATTCTGTCTCACTCTCTCTCATTAGAAGCATGTAAAACTTCATGTCCGCCCAACTATTATCTGTAGAAAAAATGCTCGATAGAATTTAATAAAAAAACTAGGAGAGTAAAGCTAAATATTTATTATATAAATTTTTTTTTTAAACCGTGTGTTACCGTTTTATTTTCGAAATATAAAAGTTTAAATTTTTTTTTTTTTCAAAACAACATTATTTTTTATATGTGAACAGTGTATTTGTCTATGTATGTTTATGTGTTTGTGCTATAATAAAATCAAACCGGTTTTTTGTCCTGATTATGTAGCACAGTGCTGGAACGTCCTTAAGCTACAAGCATATATATCATATTTGTATATATGCGCCCCCAGTTTAAAATTTCTGGATTCGCCCCTGGAATAGTGAGTAAACAAAATATATTATTGTTTTTATTTTTTGAATAATAAAATAACTATTAGCCCAGTCAATCTATTAAAAAAATCACAAAACAATCCATAAGATTAAATTTTGTTGTTTTTGTTGTAAATGCACTTAGAGTCTTTCTTTTTCTGTCACCATACGTAGCCACGTCCCCGACAGGTTTCCCAATAGATGACAAAATAGATAATTAATTGAGTAAGTGATTTTCTTTCTTGGATATATTTTCACTTTTTGAAGTAAATTACAAAATGTAATTCTTTTTATCATTTTAAGTTGTTTGTTGATTAAACTAGTATTTAACAATAGCGTACCCATATAATAATGTTTAGATAAATATTTTTAATATTATATATTTAATAAAAATTAAATACAATTTAGGTTAATTGTGTTTGCATTAATACTAACAGATATAATTAACATCAATTTTTAACCATTAGTTTAGAAAGAATTAACGTTCTTAAGTTGGTATTATTTTGCTGGGAAGAAATTGTTTTTAAATTATAACTCTGATCGTAGCTAAAATTTGATTTCAGGTTGAAAAATAGATACATTTAATAAGTAGCATACAGAGAAAAGTCACAAACTAGAATTATATTTATAATAATTCCAAAATATTCCCTGGGATCGAAATTTGGTAGAAATGACGATAAATATTTCAAGTAGTGGAAACGGTGGGAATGATAAATATTTGAAATACTGGAAATTACATTGAGATTTTCAGTCATACAATGACGGGAGTTGGAGATATAACAATAAAACGTGAATCCGCTGTTTTACAAAACCGCTAGTTGTTTTACATAACAACTCCCTCCGTTATGTAAAACAATTGAACGACGTTCAGCTGGGTTGTCATTGCGATACATTATACAAAACTGTTACCCACGTTTGGACGTATTGCGGAATAACTTATCTGTAGCCACAAAGAGTTTTAGTGGGGGGCCCAAAACTTGTTAAGAAAAAGGACCTTTGTAATGGGAATTCCATTAGCCTGTTTACAATAATTCTAAGCTATGAATTTAATTAAGACTTAAACAATATAGACTGCTAGTTAATATAAATAGGAGTATTAATAATAATAATAGTGATATAACTAAAATCTACAATCTGACCCGCTGCATTGATAAACGCAAAACGTTTAAGCAATATTACGTAAAACAGCTAAACGTCGTTTAGTTGTTTTGCATACCGGAGTTGTTATGTAAAACAACCAGCGGTTTTGTATAATACCGGATTCGAAATCTATCTGCGATATATATGCCGCGGGTATATGCTAGTAATATATATTAATACTATCTTCCACGTTATTGAGTTATTCAATTCATATTTAGTGATCCGTAGTTCGAAAAACGGTACATATAGAGAATGACCTTTGTGTCTGCCTGCCTGTCGAAAATATCTATCGGACGTTTATCTATGCGAATATTTCATGTAAGTGATAAAAATTTAGCGTAGTTGTAATATTCATTTACCCAAATATGGATATGAGGTTTCAAATTCAAATTTTTATTTAAAGGGATTGAAATGGGAAACTCAAATGAAAGCTTATCGAAGCACGAACTACGCAATATATATGATGTATTTTATATGCATTTTTGGAGGGAAATGGTTAAAAATTTAACCAAAATTATCAGGATAGAAGACTTCTATCGCGATCAATTTATATATTAACAATTATGTGAATAAACTAATTTTGTGATATTTATATCGATTTTCCAGATTGTTATAGAATGTGGTCGCCCGTTAATCTACATGTAGAATAAATCGGTGATCCAAGACAACTTAAGTTGACAGTAGAACTCAAATTATCCAAACTGTAACTATCCAGATTGATTTGAGGAAAAAAAACTCTTATTTAAATGGTTTTTGCCGCAGCGAGTATTAGAAACCACTCTTTAAGGACCAATAATGCAAAAAATCAAAAATATTTGCTCGACCAGTCCGGGAACTGGGAGGTTACTGGTTCGATTCTCAACGGTGGCTGCAGTTTGTCTATTAAATTCATGAATGTAACCGGCTATGCTTGAGGCAAGCTCTAGATGAATATCGGCATACTTCCTATCATAGTCGGCTGCATTCGCACAACCTATCAATTCCTAGTCTGCATACAAGACCCCTTGTCCTTTAGGGGTCGGTAAAAGGTCAAGAAAGGCCTACTTGCCAGGCCTCTGCGTTGTTACTACTACTTTGCTGAGAAAATCGACAGTTTGCCGTTATAATTCTTTATCAGTATATATTTATCCAATTATCTGGATATTTGACTATCCAGACAGGGTCCAGTTTCAATTAATCCGGATAATTGGAGTGCTAGTCTATTAAAATCTGTAATGTAATAAAACGTCAACACCTCTAAAACAAATAAATAGAGGTTATGTGTAAAACACACAGGAAATATTTATGATAGTTGTAATCAAATTAAGGCATAATTAAACGTGGGAATGGCTATAAATTTTATAAACTGTATATTTCATTACCATCACAATATTATTATTATTATTATTATTATTATTTTTGTTAAATAATTTATGTTTCTAGATCAACAATGCGTATTATAACCATACACAAACTTGATGATGGTTTTAAAACAATACCACAGTCCACCACGCTACATACAAAACATATTGGTGTTGTTAGTTCATCATAAATGCTCGTATTATATTTGGTATGTATATTATGTTCTATAATATATAGCAGGCCACCATTCATTCAATGATTTTAATAAAAAGAATTTGGTTTGACATAACGGAATTTTAAATAATTATTACTTAATAAAAAATGTATACATAAAAATTGGTCATGTCAGTAGTCTATCTATGTGTATGCAAATGTCTTTTACTACTTTATGTTTTAATTTGTTATACTGATTGTATTTAAAAATAAACCTAAGCAAAATTTTTTTAATATATATGTACAATTATTGTTATTTTTGGAGTCGGTGTCAGCGTAGAGAAATTCACATAACTATTGGACACCGCCTCCAAAAATAACAATAATTGTACATATATATTTAAAAAATTTTTGCTTAGGTGAACTAAAATTGGCACAAGAATACTTTACTTTTTAGTGCATTTTTTGTTATAGAATATTTGATCGGGTTTCCATTTTGTCTAAATAGGGTTTATTTCTCCCTTTTTAATGACTTTGAAGTTCTATAACTTATTTTATTTGTCTAAATATGGGTAGACCAATTAAACGACCTACTATCTTTTAGTGCATTTTTTTATAACACATTTTTTTTTTATCCGTTTTTTTTTTTTTTAATTTTTAGTGCATTTTTTCATAACAGATTTTCAGTTTTTTTTACATGCATTTTGTTTTTTTTTTTATAAAAATTTTTTTTTGGGATTTTTTTGAAGTCCGTTTTTAAAAAAAATTTCTTATTTTCCCATTATGAATGAGTATACCCTGTCAAAAAAAAACAAATTTCGCAGAAATCGGTTATCACATATAAAATGAGGATTTTCCTCGATTTCCCGGGGATCCCTTCATCAGAATGAGATTTGGTGACAATGGGACCAATGGGAAACCAAACCCATTAAAACAAAAAAAAAATCAAAATCGGTTCATAAATGACGGAGTTCTGAGGTGACACACATTAAAAAAAAAATACAGACGAATTGAGAACCATCCTCCTTTTTGAAGTTGGGTTAAAAATACACCCAATCTGCAAACAATGTATAGTGTATCTATCGATGTCTGTATGCAGTGACTATGATATGGTGTCTTTGTTACATATACATTTAGACACACTCACACGACGGACGGCGGTCAATAACGACGATGTATACCTCGAATAGAAATTTTCGTGTACACCCGCTTGGGAACAAATTGGGTTGCCCAATAGGCATCATGAATTGGGATGTAACGGATAGAAGTCTTGGGACCTGATTGGGCAATCCCTATCTCATCCTGGTACCACTAAAAAATAATAATAACCATTACTATTATAACTATTTTATCTAGAGCACGGAAGTGGGTAAGACCCAGGTTAAGGGGTTATTACTATTACTAATATTATATATGCGAAAATGAGTTTGCTTGTTTATTTATTTATTTTTTATTCAACTACGAGTATATATACTATTACATAGTAACATGTCACTTGCGAGAGTTTATTCTAAATTTTGATTTATTTTTCAAAAACTAAGTTTTTTATCTGCTGAGACGTAATTTATATAAATTCCGACAAAATAGCTCCGCCAAAATAGCAAAAAATAATTTACAAATTTATGTTTATTTTTTCCTTTTAATTAACTATAATGTTGGGTTTTCCCAATCATAATCCCAACAGATCCCAGTTAGGCAAAACTAATATCAGATTCGTAATTTCCCATTGGATTTTGCCAATCATATCCTAAATAGTTCCCAGTTGGGCAAAACTTATATCAAATTCGTGATTTTCCATTGGGTTTACCAATCATATCCTAAATAAATCCCAGTTGGGCAAAACTGATACCAAATTGTTAATTTTTATGTTGGGTTTTCTCAATAATTTCCTGAAATATTCCCAGTTAGGCAAAATTAATGTCAGGTCATTGATTTTTACAATAAAATATCCAAATTAGGTTTTTATTGGGTCCCAATAGAGATAGCCTTACTTGGCATGCCCTTTTAATTCCCTATTGGATCCGGATATATGTGTAGGGGCAATTTCTAGTCGGGACATGCACGAGTAAGATGTAACTATATATAAGCAATTGTAGTAAGAGAGTGATAAGAATAATAGTTATATGTTATACAATACTGATTTTAATGCTGTTTAAATGTAACAAAGACACCATATCATAGTACACTGTATATAGACAGCGATACATACACTATACATTGTTTGCAGATTGGGTGAATTTTTAAATACAAGCTGTATAAATATGTAGAAAGATTGGTCTTAGGCTGAAACCATCCCGAAAAATCTATCGTGCAACTTTTACAGGTGCAGGGTATATCATATTTTACTTGGCAATTTATCACATTATGATTAATATGCAAAAAAAAAATCTTGCAAAGTAAAATTTTAAACACCCTGTACCTGAGATACTTACACGATAAATATATACCAATCATTTGTATACTGTTGATAAATAATTTTATCCGCATTAATAGCATACCAAGAAGAATCGCTCGCAATAAATTTATACCAATCAATTCTTTACTTTTGTTAAATAACTTGGTCCTCAAATAGATTTCACTACTTTTTTATTTCTTTTATGTGGATTTCTATGAAATTTAAGATAATTTACAATTCAGATTGGTTCAAGTTTTTTGAACGGGACTGTATGTGTTTGTTGCTGGTCAGTGTCTACCACTTATTTCTTAAACCGATATTTGTGCTCATTTTTGCTAAATAGCTTTAACAGCTGTTAACCAAAAAGACGTTTTACACGTATTATAATTTATTATAAGTTTAGCAAATAATCTATGGATCCATTACAAGTATACCTTATCCTACTTCTGATTCAATTTTGGATACTAAAATACCATATTAATTTTTGGAATTCTTTTTGCGTACACTCATTGGATTTTGCATAATACTCAATATTTCAAAAATTCCAAACATGTGTTCTCAAAAATAATAAGTGATTTAGAAATAAATAAAGTTGCGGGGTGCAGCTAGAGATTTAATTATTTCTTGGAATCCAATTATATACGCGAATAAATACTATAAAGATTTCATATAAAAGTTATTAATATTTTGTTGTAAATAATATTTAATTTTTATAATTTATTGTAACAGGGAAAAATGTTTTGAACAGGTAAATATTTATTTTTTTGTTTAATTTATGCAACACAATTTATTTTTCATATAGAACTAATGTGTTATTAAGGTTGATGGGACACATGTATAGATAGATAAAATCGGCAATGTATAGATAAAAATCTGAATTTTTGATATGTTATTAATTGCTGTCTCATATGTATAAATTAATTTTTTGAAAAAAATCTGACGAAGGGTTTTCATGTAATTAATCATTAAAAATTGGAATTTTAACATGTTGTGAATGGCAAATGTTGAATGAACGCATAAATTTTCGACAATGTTGCTCCACCTTAAAAAGTAAAAAACTTCTACTTTTATAAATTTATTCTCGTACATTACGTTAAAATTTAAAAAAATAATCTGACGAACAGTTTTGTAAATACCTTTATTAAAAAAATAAAAAATTATCGAAAATTTTCATCAAATCGTCAAAATAATCGTCAAAAAACTATTATTTATTATTTTTAGTAATTAAGTAATTAAGTAATTACATTAATCCGATTACAAGTGATGTTAGATGGTATCTAAATAATTAATTTACAGATTAAAATTTTTAATTTCTGTTAAAAAGAGTGTTTCTGTTTATTATGAAATGTACTGTACTGTCCGGTCAACCTTAAACTAATTAACTTTTAAAAAGTGTACATTTTTCAATAAAATTGTGAAATATGAATTAAAAATAAATAACTATATTTATAGTTGTCAAGCATGTTTACAAACCAATAATATACTGGTTCTAATTCTGAAAAAAGTAACAAAAATTTTGAAAATTTATAATATTCTAAACAACACGCTTTTATTAATGATCCACTAAATAACGAACATAGCAATTATTCAATTTATCCAATTGAGCTCTTTTTTATACACTGATAGAAGGAATTTATTTCCTCAAGAAAATATATTTTCTTCAAAATATTTGCTTCAATACAGAAACTATTGTTTTCATACAAGACTACGCAGTCGAACCAAAAACATATGTTCTTGAACGGTGTTTAAATTTTTTTTTAAATAAAGTTCGTAAATCTTGGCCTAAGAGAGTCTTTCTTGGCCAAATGCTCTTGTGATTTTTTAGTCAATATAAAACTTATTTTGACAAAATGGAACCCGACTTCAAAAATCAAATATTCTATAACAAAAAAAGCACTAAAAAGTAAAAAATAATTGCATATTCTTGTGCCAATTTTAGTTCACCTACGAAAAATTTTTTAAATATATATGTACAATTATTGTTATTTTTGGAGTCGGTGTCAGCATAGCGAAATTCACATAAATTTTGGACACCGCCTCCAAAAATAACAATAATTGTACATATATATTTAAAAATTTTTGCTTAGGTGAACTAAAATTGGCACAAGAATATGCAATTATTTTTTACTTTTTAGTGCTTTTTTTGTTATAGAATAATTGATTTTTGAAGTCGGGTTCCATTTTGTCAAAATAAGGTTTATTTCTCGCTTTTTAGTGACTTTGAAGTTCTATAACTTATTTTATTTGTCTAAATATGGGTAGACCAACTAAACGACCTACTAACTTTAAGTGCATTTCTTTATAACACATTTTTTTTTTATCCGTTTTTTTTTTTTTTTAATTTTTAATGCATTTTTTCATAACAGATTTTCAGTTTTTTTTACAAGGAATTGGGTTTTTTTTGGTAAAAATTTTTTTTTCGGGTTCGGTTTTTTTTTTGTAAAAAGTTTTTTTGAAGTCGGTTTTTAAATATTTTTCTTATTTTCCCATTATGAATGAGTATACCTTTTCAAAAAAAAAAAAATTTCGCAGAAATCGGTTATCACATATAAAATGAGGATTTTCCTCGATTTCCCGGGGATCCTCTCATCAGAATGCGATTTGGTAACAATGGGACCTACCTTGAATCAAACCCTTTATTCTTTGTTCATGAATGACGGAGTTCTGAGGTGACAAACATTAAAAAAAAAATACAGACGAATTGAGAACCATCCTCCTTTTTGAAGTCGGGTTAAAAATGAAATTCTTGTAAAAAAAAAGTATTTTTCTTATTAAAAAATAAATAAAAAGCTCAAGAAGAGAAAGTTTTGCAGCATCTTTGACTGAAGTATATATATTTAACTGAAATATATTTAACTGAAATATATTTAACTGAAGTATATCTGAAGTATAACTGAGTATATATATTTAACTGAAATATATTTGACTGAAGTATATCATTAAAAATTATCTTCTTTTAAAAGTTGTTTGTATAAGCAAATGTTTATTTTGGTCCGAAATTTTAGCTTCTTGTTCCAAAGAAATCATCATTTCAGTTTAAGAATTTCGAGATTCTTGAGTCAGATAATTTTCTCAAGTCAAAACTATAGATATCAAGATATCAAGATACTTATTTTCTTTTACCGATTCGGGCTAGATGTAAAAGCATTAATTTGATAACATTACCGTTTCGGTTTTTCCAAACTACGGTGTGAAAGAACATTTGAATATACAGCGAAACTTTATAAACAAACAATGCCTATCTAAATGTTAATAAAACAGTAAAAAAATAAATAAAATTGTATGCGGGCAAAGCAGTGAGACGCGACTAATAATTTATAAATTATCTAGTGACAACTAACTCGTCTGTCTGACCTGTGTCAACATTTCCATGATGTAGTAGTAAGTATATTTTACAATCAAATATTATTAATATTTCAATGATAATGATCATTTTCAACAAAACATTCAACGTTAAATAAATGATCGTTGCTAATATGTTATTATAAACTTGAACTTTCTCACAAAACTAAACACCATTACTGCTGGTTTTACATAATACATATTACCTACACGAATCTTGACACATTAGTGCGGAAGCCAAAGCGACAAATTGAAATGAATCTCACAATGTATTTTATGTTCAAGCGATGGAAATGGATACACATTCTTACTAAACCATAGATAGATAGATTGTAGAGGTCCATTCAGATATAGCATAAGGTCCATTGTGATGCCTAAGGATGTGAGGATGTGAGTGTATTGGAAGGAATTTTTGTGTATAGACTAGGAATTTGTAGGATATGCAAATATTTGAAATTTTCGTAAAAAATATTTTTATTTTTACAATAGTTTCGGAAACACAGATTCTTCTTCAGGAAATATATAATAATGACAAAAATATACTACCTTTAACAAACAGGTAAACATAGAAGAAGGTACTTATATAAATTACATAACAAAAACATCGTGTGATACAAAGATTTGGGGATCCAAAAAATCTAGAATTGTAAAAGTTATTTTTGGAATTATACAAAGATTACAAACAATAGGTAGATAGATAGATTGTAGAGGCTGCCCAAGGCGGGCTACACTTTGACCATAAGTTCCATTGTAATGCCGAAGGATGTGAGGATGTAAGTGGAGTGAAAGGAATTTTTGTGTGCAGACCAGGAATCGGTAGGATATGCGGCTGCAGTCGATTCTGATAGGAACTATGCCGATATTCATCTGGAGTTCGTGAAGGAAACTGCAGAAAACCATTCAAGCATACCCCGTTACTTTGTTCTTTTCCATATGCCGACAGTTTAGTCAACTAACCGCCCCCTTTTTTTTCATAATAATTGACAAACTTCCGAGGTCGGGATTCGAACCCATAACCTCCCAGTTTCCAAGTAGACATACTGGACTCGGCCACTTGAACTGGTAAACCGTACTACTTTAATAGTAAGGGTCGTTACTTGACGAATATCCATCATAATTATTAAATTAAACAAATATTTGAGTTTTTCGTAGCAATATTTTTAGTTTGAGACACTCAAACACAGTTTTTAAAGTAATATTGATTATTTTTATAGTCCTCGAAGCAAAAACAGGAGTGTTAAAGCTTGACGTCTATGTTTGTCTCTCTGTGTGTCTTTCTGTGGCATTGTAGGTCTCAAACCTGTGGACCGATTTGAATGCTGTTTTTTTTAGTTGGTTTCCTTGCGGTGGTTCTTAGCATTTGATAAAAATCTGTTCAGTCGTTTGAAGATTATCAGCTCTTTTTCAAAATCATGTCATATTCAGAACATTATCATTTTACATATAGATTTGGTGTAGGTAACGGGAAATTCTTATTATGTTTCATATTATTGCGTCAGGGATTTTTTTTTAAATTTTTAATTTTATTTGTCTGATGATACAACTGTGCTTGAGAAACTATAGTCAAAATAAAAATATTGTTACGATAATCTCAAAAATTTGTTTAATATATTAATCATAGTCTTTAATGAACGAAGTATTGACTAAGTGGATGTTTTCAGTGAGGGTATTATGGGGATACCCAAAATGAGTGCGGGGATACCCAAAATGAGTTTAAAACTGAATTTTTAGTTGGGCAACCCCCTACTCCATTTATGCGCTATAGCTTCGTAAAGGTACATGTTACAAAAAAATTAGTAACCAGGTTCTTTGTTTGAAATTGAATTCTGTACAAGTTGACTTCAGACGTTAAACAGTACCAAACTTAATTTTGGTCAAATTTAATTAAAAACCCTTTTGTTTTATTGTAGAGAATTTTACTAGGAATAATTTTTGTTTGTTTATATTTCCTATTGTATTGATTTTTAAGGACTTTAGGCTGCTGCTTTTAAAGGATGAAAGTGCGCATTTTCTATGGATTTTCAAAGATACGATCCTTTATCAAGAATGAAAAGTTATTATATCATTAATCGTTCTTTTTTGAAAAATCTTGCTGGTTTATAAAGAAAATATCGGTAAAAAATTTAATTTTTTTCAATTAAATAAAGGACAGTGAACTCTCAGTTTTCAATTTCATCAAATTGTTAAGAAAATGAGTTAACGTTTAAACTACCGTAAATTTAATTTTGTTAAAAACAATGTGATAAATTTTTTTTTACATATGTGGGAAATAACCATTTTATTACAGCCATTTTATTACATACCTCCCACTTTGACAACACATCCAACTTAAAGAGTATGATTTAGTGAACGTAAGTACCAATTTCCATCGCTTGAATATAAAAGCAAACATCTAGTTTATGTTCAAGCGATAGGTAGGTAATTATTGACCGCTCAGCCTCCGTACTACATTATTTTATCTATAAAATTAATTTTTTATTTATTCACTACTGTGTTTTTAAAGTTTAAATAATAAGTAGCCTAGCTCTATGTTGATGGCTTCACTGATTATTAACTAACACTCATTGTGGATTGTGTTTGTTAGTGATTAAATCAGTGGAATGTTAAGATTTTATATCCAAGATTGTATGTCATTTATTTCTTATGTTCGATTGAAACTAAGTTTTTTTTTTTAAATTTTTAATTTTATCACACGTCAAGTTTAAGGTATTTCCAAACTATTTTTAGGTTGTCAAGGACTTCACGAAATTCACAATATTAGTAAAATGAACCCTCAGAAATCAGCTGAATTTTTTTGAGAATTGATTCCTATGGCGTTTTTGAGAAAATCGTTACGTAAATTGGAGAAATTTAACATGCATCTTCATAAACATGGTGAAATAAAATGCAAGATTCCGACTGGTTATACTTCGAACTCTGTCAATATAATCACGGTTGTTCTGAAATTCGACACATACTTTCCTTAATTCGTTAGAAATATTTTTCCTTAAAACTTTGGAGGAATGACCATTGGGTTGTTAAGTTTTTTGATAAAATATGCGTAAAAATGTGTATTTTTTTCATGTCCGCAGGTGAAGGTTATTTTTTAACCCGACTTCAAAAAAGGAGGATGGTTCTCAATTCGTCTGTATTTTTTTTTTTTTATGTTTGTTACCTCAGAACTCCGTCATTTATAAACCGATTTTGAATTTTTTTTTTGTTTTAAAGGGTTTGATTCCCGATTGGTCCCATTGTCACCAAATCGCATTCTGATGAGGGGATCTCCGGGAAATTGAGGAAAATCCTCATTTTATATGTGATAACCGATTTCTGCGAATAATGGGAAAATAAAAAAATTTTTTTAAAAACCGACTTGTAAAACAAAATGCTTGTAAAAAAAACTGAAAATCTGTTATAAAAAAATGCACTAAAAATTACAAAAAAAAAAAAAAAACGGGTAAAAAAAAAGTGTTATAAAAAAATTCACTAAAAATTAGTTGGTTGTTAGTAGGTCTACCCATATTTAGACAAATAAAATAAGTTATAGAACTTCAAAGTCACTAAAAAGCGAGAAATAAAACCTATTTTGACAAAATGGAAACCCGACTTCTAAAATCAAATATTCTATAACAAAAGATGCACTAAAAAGTAAATAAATAATTGCATATTCTTGTGCCAATTTAGTTCACCAAAGCAAAAATTTTTAAATATATATGTACAATTATTGTTATTTTTGGAGGCGGTGTCAACATAGAGAAATTCACATAACTTTTGGACACCGCCTCCAAAAATAACATTTTGTCAAAGTAGGTTTTATTTATGGTTCAGTTGGTATCCTGAGTACCGGCGCGCTGTTTGAAAGTAGTTTGAAATTATATACTAGTGTATGTATGATGGTTTATTGCGGAATTTCCCTGATTCGCATATAACTTTCTATATAGTTCTTTTCGCGCGGGTACCCGATTAGCTGATATAGTTTGGAAATACCTTAAGCATAGACAGACACCTACCGTTTTATTTTCCACGTAGGATTAGAGACGGATTTTAGGCCATCATATCTCAAGAACCAAAAGCTATGAAGCTCAAATGTAAAACGTAGCGTGATACCACCATCTGACGATGCGTACCCTAATAAAATCTGATAACGTTCCAAGTAAAATATGAATTACCCAGTACCTGAGAAACTTACACGGTAAATTTATATCTATCATTTTCTTACTTTTGTTCAACAACTTTGTCCTCACAGAGATTTAACAACTTTTGTAGGCGAACATTGTTGTTTGCTGGAATATCAACACTTTTTGTATACGAAAACTTTTTCCTTTTCAAATTTTTGTTTTTGGTGGGATTACTTTATCAAACTATATTTTCAAAATTATGTTGTTCAATTCAAAAACTGTGTTTATTATTTCAAAAACTGCGCCAATTCGTAGATCAATTATTTGTATTGTATAAATACGTACTTCGAGTAACTATACGCCTCACCTAGCGAGTAACTTATCTTCCCGGAGATTAACTAATACAGGGGTGGTCAACCCGCGGCCCGCCTTGAACATTTTTTAGTGGGTCTAAATATAATATGGGGATATATAACTTTATATGCAGCCCGCGGAGTTATGATACATTTTCAAAGTGCCCCGCAAGATCACTTGGGTTGGCCACCCCTGAGCTAATACATACTGATGGTGCATACGTTGTAGTCGTATAGTGAATTTATAAAATAAATTAGTTAATCAAAGAGATAAATTTATAAATTTTATTTCAGAAACCTAGAATTTGAGAACTTTTCTATCAAGTTGTCGAGTCTGAAAAATAAATTTGAATTGAAATTTTTTGCAGGGGAATGTACGTATTATATATCTCTGCTTTTGGGTCACTAACACGGTCGACAAAAAAAAACGGAAATAACTGCTAGAATTGAACAACATTTAAAAAGATGCAAATCTTTCGAACTGCAAGAGACCTGGACTTGGTGTTAAAAATTTGACTGGTTGACTGCTACATAAGATTCATTCTTGTGTACGTGGTAGAAAGCTGGACACTTAAAAACGAAACAATGGATCGTATACAAGCATTTGAGCTATGGATTGATAGCCGTATACTCCGTATTCCGTGGACTGATAGAGTCACTAACGCAGAAGTGCTCAATAAAACAGCGAGAGATCTTGTATGTAGATAAAAATAATACTAACATATCTCGGGGCCGGGCACGTCTGCCGATGTGAAAGGTATAATCTCATTGGAAGTCCTTCAATCTCTTGGTTACGAAATCTTCGAGGGTGGTTTGGTGTATCCTCAGTTGAATTCATTTATATTTATTTGTGTATACTTAAGCGTCAACATTACGATGTTTGTCCAAATTCCTTTCGGTTACGTAAGATAAACTGTAAAAGACTTTAGCGTATACTATTTAGACAAATGTCATTGTCATTGAATTTTTAATTAAATACTGATATGAAAAAATTAACTCGTCAACCAGGAATCGAACCTTGGGCCTCTGGATATCTAGTCCAGTATGCTTCCGCAGTATGCATCTCAGTTGAATTGTTCCGCACTGCTGTATTAAAAGTTAAAATTTACGAAGAGACGAAGCATAAGAAAAAGAAGTACCTATTATCGTAGAGGATGTAAATTTTTATACAAAGAGAAAATAAACAATAGCATTTAGATTTTCGGGACAAATACATATCTGGTGGACGTAATAAAATCATCTCATTTTCGGGTCATACCGCAAAATTCGGGATGGTCATGGTTGGCAACTCTAGTAATGATTTAGTTTCTTTGGATAAAGGTATTTACTTTTAATATCAACGTAATTTATTTATATTATTGTATTATAAAATATTAATAATGAATTAACTTATTTTTATATAAATATGTTTATAAAAATTACATTCCACAAACAATTTTGTTTATAAAAGATTTGTTTAGAAAGATGTCGTCTTTGATACTTAAATTGCCCAAATTTATTTACTTGAGCCGCTTACTACTTTATTATAAAATATTTATTAAAAAATATAATATGATTTCAATTACAATTTAGCGAATTTACTATCTTAAATTACCTTTACCTACCTAATTCCTACCTACAATTATTCCTACCTAATAAAAACTCCCCAAATATACCCTCTATACTCTCTACATGCTAGAAGGGTGAAGTTTTTTGTATTCTTTCTAAGAAGCGAAGCCAAGCCGAATGCCACACCGGGGTGTAGGGAGTGGAGACCCTTGCGAGGAGAGCGAGTCCTATATAATACAGCCCTTTGTGTAACTCAAAAACTGACTGATCTATACAAAACCTAACCACTTCTAGGCATGCATGAGAATTAGTTTAAACTTAGGGGAAAAATCGGAAAGCTTTAATTTTCCCAACTCAATCCCCGCCCCCACCAGAAAATGGGAAAAAAACGAAAATACCTTCTTTACCTGTATATATGCTTGAAGGATGTGGTTTTTTGCAATTTGTCAAGGATGCGACGCCAAAGGCGAAGGGCGTTGCGAGAGTGGATCCCCCTTGCGAACAGAGCGAGTTGTATGTATACCGAGAATAAGTTTTATACCTAACTTTTAGATATTTCAGTGTTCTAGAAATTTATGAATTCATAATTAATATTAATTTTTTCTAATAATTTTCAATCGTGGTATTATTTATAACCTAACCTATCCAACATCGTAGTACAGGTATTAGGTATTGTAAATGCTCGTACCGATTTGAATCAGGAAACGTGTTAAATATACAGTATTATGTGTATACGTATATATATAGCCTCAAATAACTACGTGCAAATATTTAAATATATTGTTTACAGTCTACCGTGTGTTTCATCAATTATTTACCGTATCTGGTTAAAGTCAGTTACTAAATTAATAATTATTTTTATGAACTAATTATGTCAGAATACTAAATACAAATCCCAATGTATTCACGATTTTGATTAATCAATTTATGTTATAAATTAAAAATGTGATCAAGATAATGCAATCACTAGGGCTCGAACTTCAGACCTGCGTTGATCCGGGACGGTGCGCTAACCGATTGCATCACAGTTACTTAATGGTTACATTACATTTCATATTGAAATATCCTTTTTTTTATACGGGAATCGCCTCATACAGTTATTTACTAACTAATAAATGTTTTTATGAACTTATAATGTCAGACTACTAAATACAAATCAAATCTAATATGATTATTAAGATAATATTGAAAACAACGAGACCTGAAATAAAATGTTCCCAATTCCTAAATATATGATTTGTATTATATAAATACGTATTTCGACTACAAAGTCATCGTCATCATCAGTGTATATATATCAGGTAGTCATAGTTTTTCGCCTACGGACGATTTGTTACTCGTTGCTAATTTGGTGACTGTATATGTTGTGAGCAACGTCTCTTCCCGGAGAATAGTTAAGATCAACTTATTGTTACCGACAACAACTACTTTGTATTAAAAATATGTATGTATATACAGTATAAATAATTGATCTACGAGTTGAGGCTATTTTTGAAGTTTTAAGTTTAATAAGAAAACAAAATTTTATTTCTTATTAATACTATATCATAGTGTTGTCGCGGTATCTCGACTCTCTTTATACCTCAAAGGAGTGCTGCCCGAACCTGCAAATGATTCCGATACTCGACAAAACAAAAAAAATATATATTAGTATAAGGTTTTACTAAATATTTTATAATTGAAATGACACGCAAGTTTTTTTTTAAAAAGAAAAAAAAAAGAAAATTTAATTAAAGAAAATTTTTACGAGAACAAAAACCTGGTTTTATTGCTTTTAAAAATTATTAGAATTCAATTTCTTTTTCAACAATTTTTTTATACTTTTCAACACAATGTCAAACTTTGAATTACTTGTACAAATGCCAACTTTAACTTAATCTTTAACTTGATCTGAATCGAACAATAGTTAATTATATACTTTTAACCGAATCAAACAACAATCGATTTTAAACTGATTTGAATCAACACTGGTCACCGGTTTATATACCCGTCAAAGATCTTTCAAGAACATGGTTGTTTTTTTGAATAAATTTTTTTTTTGACAATATATTTTCGCATGGAGGCTTCTAGAATATTTTAGTTTATCAACAACCATGGACGTAATCGGAGTGTTCAGATAATTTATAAAATTAATTACAAAATTATAATACCTTTCCAAGGTTTGAACCATAATCACACCCCGCTTGGTTGATATTTAACTACCGACGTAAGGAACACGGCCAGTGTGAATTCAAAATCTATACACAATTTTACAATACATAAGCTTGCTTATTCTGTTTACTTAATCTTGTTTTTACAAAATTATTTATTTGTGATGCTATTTATGTTATTAAAACATTCAATTTAGACTTTTGATTTTTTATTAAATTATATCTAATAATTTTTTCCAATTTTTTGATTACAGAAAAGAAAAACTTTAAATCAAAGCAGCTATTAGTTTCTTTTCAATTTTCGACTTAAAAAAAACTTAGTTTAAGAAAAAAATAAATCGAACTACATTATTTTCTTTTAGAGAAAAACTAGAGAAAAAAAAACTCATTTTTCCAAGGAGAAAAATATCGTTTTCTTAAATATTTTTCGCAACATCTTACTTAATATTCTTCTATTTCATAATTAAAATGTGTGTTGGATCCAGAAAAATTATTCTCAATAATTTTCATTACAACAGTGTTATAGCACTGACCTCCACTGTTTATAAGACGGATGGAGGTTAGTGTACTGTAGTCTGTAGTAATGTCGTATGTATGAACCATTTTTCATAAACATTTTTTGTATAGTTTTTTGAGGTATAAATTTATTTGTATAACTTTAATTTGTATTACCTATGGTTTGTAATCTTTGTGTAATTCCGAAAATAACTTCTACAATTCTAGATTTCGTGGAAGGTATAATCTCCAGCAACACATCATGCAAGGAAAGATACTTGAAAAACGCAGCATTGGAAGTCCATCAATCTCTTGGTTACGAAATCTTCGAGAGTGGTTTAAGTCTATTAAACAGTTACATTTGGAGTTGCAATTGTTAGAGCCCGCAATTTTATTTTTTAGATGTCAAGAGGGGGTGAGTAATACATTTGAATGTCATCTTCCAAATGCCGTGAGCAAGAGAAGAATGTCGATATCTTTGGCGACAATAGTGACTCAGTCGAACGATTGAGATGCAGCAAGAGCGGAGAGATTAATGTAATTCTTATTCCTACTGGGGATAACACGTAAAAAAACGTGCCTCCAGACTCTAACTCCAGCTTCCAGATTCTAACTTTAATTTGTATTACTTATGGTTTATAATCTTTGTATAGTTATAACTTCTACAATTCTAGATTTCCTGGATCCCCAAATACCTTCTATGTTTATCTATTTGTTAAAGCTAGTATATTTTTGTCATTATTATATATTTTCTGAAGAAGGATCTGTGTTTCCGAAACTATTATCAAAATAAAAATATTTTTTATGAAAATATCAAATATTTGTGTAATATTTAATTATAATAAATTTTTTGTGAAGTAAGGACCCATTCAATACATTGGGCTATAACGAATATATTTTATAAGGTTATAAGTACTCTAGTGCGCTAGATCATTCTGTACAATATGATTAGAATTGTTTGACATAAAAGGTAATGGAATGTATAGGTACATTTTATTATTAACATAAATTGATATAAAATTTATTATATTTACTATCTATTTAGCACAAATTGTTTGATTAATTTTAGTACAATGTGTTTTTTTTTTCTTTAAATAATATTTTTCATAAACAAAAAAATGGTCTTATTCAGTTATATATTCTTATATAAAATCAAGGCCAATCGATTATTATTTATTAGCGTTATAAATTACAATTTGGAAAAAAAATAATTATTTTTTATAATATCTATTTTGACTGATTTGTTTGATCAAAATTTTATAATCAATTACCTTTTTATTATATAAAGTACAAAATATTTTTGTACGCGTCACAAAAACTTTTATACTGCAAATCCAAGTAATTTCTAAACTACATTTATATAAAAAAAATTAGATGAACGTAACGTTTTATATTTTTTATTACGCTGAAATTTACCAAAAATATCAAATACAGTCGAAAATAAATTAGCAATAGTTCAATTGACCTGCAATTTTTTCTCGCTTTTCAAGGACTTTCACTTAACCAGTTTCTCACTTATAAAGAAGTAAAAACGAATTCTCACACTTACAGAGGTATACGAATCCGTCTTTGAGAATGTTTTTATTTTAGATTTGTTTCATCCATCAACTCCACTTGACTGATCTTGATATCTTTATAACTTTATAAATCTATAGCGGGGTTTACTAACTCCTTAACGACCCTTGTGGTTATTATTAAGCTTAGTTAACGACATCCGTCGATAAGAGTGATTCTATAAGTAAAAGTAGCTTAAAATGTCGTTAAGTTACTGACACGTGTTGCTAAGCTATCTATATTCTATATAATATATACAGTGTGTATATATTATATTATATTAAATTGGCTCATTATGAAAAACTTTTTTATTATAAGGTTTACGAAGAAAATTCTTTATAAAAATCTCTGCTTTCGAAAATATTAACATTCAGCTATTCACTTTTGAAATCAAATGTACAGGGTGTCCACAAATTGAAAAAGTTCGATAGGAATGTTTTTTTCGTAAACCTTATAATAAGCAATTTAGATAATCTAGTTCATTGGCCAGCTTCTAGTTTTGCAACGACAAGTGCCATTAAATGACACGTGTAAAAATATGTGTTAATGGTAAACGCAGACGCAAATTTGGAAATCGACTCCTTCCCATAGAGGTCTGTGTCTTAAGGACTTTTTTCACCTACTCAGTTTGCATGAGTAGGTGAAAATATTAAATCTTCTCACTGTCACTGCCCAGCTCTTGAAAAGACTAACGGCTTGGGTCAGCCATTTTTTGACGTTCTCTCCGAAGTAATTTATTTTAATATTTTGAATATCTTTACTATGGGTGCATATTAAAGGGTGCAAGTTCAATGAACATTGAAGGTCTACGTGTACATTTCTTTGATATGGAAGTTAATTTAACAACTTTTAAAAATATATTCGCTCTGCTAAAGCTACGCTCTCCTAAATAAAAAAAACATTTCAATTTTAGACTTTCAAATTATTTTTAATAATAAAGAGTAACCGAAAAATTTTTGGAGTTCATCATAATAAAGAAAAGTGCAATTTCAAGAACATCATTTTAGCTGAAAGGAAATAGAGCTATTGGTCTCATACCGACTTCAAAATTATTAATAATAGTATATATATTATTTTCTACAACTTTACTCCTTATACATATTTCGATTGTTCAAATATTAAGAGAGATATTTTACAATTTGGGTTTTCTTCTTTCTCTATTCCCCCTCTTTCCCATTGACCTATGCCATTTATCTTCGCCAAGTTGAAGCTTTTTTATAATTAAAACGATATTTGATTTGAGCTCAAATATATGTGGAATATATCACATTAGCAAAATAGAGCAATGGAAATATTCTGAATGCATTAAAAGTCCGATATGATGCTGTGCTACAATTTGTAACTAATTTCTAAATATTTAAATTCATTTCTCTTATAATAGTATAATAAATATGTTTATATTTTCAGTAATGATTAGATTGGCAAGTTGAATTTCAATTTCACACAATTAATGAATTTACATTCAATTTTTTCGTATGCATATTTTTTCATTCATCATTTCAAATAAACATACTATTTTGAAATAAATTTTTAATTATTATATTATACGTCACATATCGTACATTATAGCATTGCCAAAATTTTGAATTCTGTATCTATAAATATATGTATTTATATACCCTTGATAATAGCAACAAGAAATGTTTAAATTTAAATATAACTTCGGTTAAACGGCATTTATATAACTGGCCTCGAAAGGTTGGCAATAGTGAATTTAGAAACTACAGTCGAAACCAGGTATACCGACATCGTTTATAACGACAGATCGGTTATTACGACTAAATAGCAAGGTCCCCGCCGAATCCCTATATAAACACCTATGTAAACATAAATTTTGGAACAGTTTTGACAACTGACATCATATATACCCGATTGATAATTTTATCCTTAGGGTTGCCCAGTAACTGTTTATCATATAATATTTATCATTATATATGGTGTCAGTTATGGAGTTCTCTTTGATTATTTTAATAATCTTAATATAAGTTTTTTTATTAAACTGTTATCATTTTTTCAATGAGAAATCTAACTATGTACAAAGCACATCTAAAACGCCTTAACGTATCTTCGCCATGTCAAAAACTCTTTTTTCAAAATCGAATATCTCAAAAACCAGTAAAGTGAATTTCGCATAAACAATAAATTCTAAAACTTTTATAGACTGGTCATTTTTTCATATTAATAATAATAATAAAAGAACACTCGTATTTCAAGTTAATGAAAAATTCTTAAAAATGAGTTTACGAGTTAACCTTCTCAAGTAGACAATTCTCAAGTAGTTTTGTTTCCACGTTATTATATTTCAACTGTACTTATGATTTAAGAATATTCATATATGAATCATATTTGTAAGATCCATAATAGTTTCGATATATTTCTTACACAATTTCCAACACAATATGTGGTAAATTACATTTTTTTGTAAATACAAAAAAAATATACATGCCAATTTTATTATTAAAAAAAAAATTAAGAAATTTTTATAGAATAACAAATACATAAACAAAAAAAAAAGGTGTGGTGGATGCCACAGAACCTCTATATACAGAATACTAAGCGACACTTGGATGTAGGTACTGGTCCAACATTGAAAAACTCAAATCCGCTAGCATCAGTTGTATTAAAGGTTAGTAATTAATATTTAGGTCCATATTAAATGAACCCATTACAAATACTTTGCGATTTTATAAAAGGCAATAATTTTACACTATCGTGTGCTGGTATGGACTATCAGATTGGCAAAGTACAAAATGTTTAGTTGACATGTTGAATTTATTTTAATATTTTATTGAGTTTCTTTTCATTTTAATAATAATAAAAACGAACTTTTAACATTACTTTAACAGCAATATCAAACACTATGTACCCACTATCCAAGCGCGGATCCACCGTAATACCCTAATAGACTTGTGACGTCACACTTTCACGGTCTATCGAGGTCGATAGGGTGATGATATTATATCCAAAACCTTAATAAAATAAAATAAAACAATGAATCGTGTGTTATTCGGAACGCAGAGAAGTAATAAGTCATCATAGACGATATGCAGATACGTTATGTCACATTTTTGACAACATATTATTTGTTTCTTTTTGGCACATTAATTCTTGTATTGGAAAAAAGTGTTGCCATTCGCTGGGTGCGCGTAGTCATCTATTAATTTAAAAGTACATAATCGTCTGCTAATTTAAAAGTAAGCGTGTGTTGTATGCACGTATACATTGCCGCCAAAACTTCAGAGGCGCCTTCCTTTTTGGTGTTGTGCAAACAAACACACATTTACTTTTGTAATTTTCGTGAGCGAACAAACTAACATTTTATAGGTTTATAATTTACTAGTGTTCGCCCCACGACTTTGCCTACGTGGAACTATACACTGTACAAAATCTTGGTCAGGGCGTCATATATTTTGTAAACATCTCCTTTGTAGGAATGCACTATAACGATCATGAGCGAATTCATACTCCGGCTCTCACTTGGCCGATTTTCGGGTGGCTGTTTTAGCACTTATGATACAATGTACCAAATTTTGTACTACACAAGACTAGTGTTAACAGTGATTATTCAATATTTTTGGATTCGCTGTTTCAAATTATTTTCTTAAATATCAATAGATATTTTTAAAATCTGCAATTTAAGTTTTTTTTTTTTTTTAATTAGTTTATTAAGTTCAACTTTTTAAAATATTTGTTTTTGAAAGAAATGTATAGAAAATTTTTTCAGTTTCAAAAAAATTAAGTATGCCCCAACCGTTTTTTACCAGGCGTGTAAAAAATTTCAACTTGGATTGAAAATATCTTGCTTCCACAATCGGTCACAAAAAATTTAATAAATGCAAAACATTTAAATTAAAGTAATATTTCTTTCAATTTCATTAAATTCTTAAAAAGTGGGCTTATTACGAGTAAAGTACCTTAAATAGGTATAGTTATATGGGACGATGGAGGCTCGTACGTTGCTACCCGCCGGTCCCGATCTACGGCCCTACGCGGACACAAAAAATGTTTACTACATTGCATTCTGTATATAGAGGTAAGAAATGATGAAATTTTTTTTTTAAGAACAAGTAAATAAACAAAAAATGTATGAACAAATAATAATTATTCTCATATAGAGAGAATGTTTTGATGATAATAATAAGAGTAAATAAACAAATAAATAATAGAATTGTTTCGTATGTGCATCAATGCGTATCGATTTATCTTTGAATATTAATCACACAAACAACCATTTACACTATTCAATTGAAAAAGAAAGAAGAAAAAACAGTAACCATCATTTCCGATTCGAATAAAATTAATATGACCGTAGATAGATAGAATAGATGTTTTTACTTTTTATAGTATGTTGTGCTTATAACATACATTCAAGTTTTTACTTACTTTACTTGATCTACCTAAAGCGTAAAACATTCTAGTATTCAGCCTTTTAAATCAAATGATGTTGTGATATACATATTCATATACGACTTGATAGGTTTAATAATTACACTGTGTAACACTACAAAACACACCGATAAATTGAATCGTGATACATATAAACCATATTTTGATAAAATGGAAACCCGACTTCAAAAATCAAATATTTTATAACAAAAAATGCACTAAAAAGTAAAAAAATAATTTCATATTCAAGTGCGAATTTTAGTTCACCTAAGCAAAAATTTTTAAATATATATGTACAATTATTGTTATTTTTGGAGTCGGAGTCAGCATAGAGAAATTCACATAACTTTTGGACACCGCCTCCAAAAATAACAATAGTCATTTTGCACATTAAAATTTTGTACATTAAAATTTTGCTTAGGTGAACTAAAATTGGCACAAGAATATGCAATTATTTTTTTACTTTTTAGTGCATTTTTTGTTATAGAATATTTGATTTTTGAAGTCTCGCTTTTTAGTGACTTTGAAGTTCTATAACTAATTTTATTTGTCTGAATATGGGTAGACCTACTAAACGACCAACTAATTTTTAGTGCATTTTTTTATAACAGATTTTCAGTTTTTTTACATGCATTTTGTTTTTTTTTTTTGTAAAAATTTTTTTTTTGGGGTCGGTTTTTTTTTGTAAAAAATTTTCTTATTTTCCCATTATGAATGAGTATACCCTTTCAAAAAAAAAAAATTCGCAGAAATCGGTTTTCACATATAAAATGAGGATTTTCCTCGATTTCCCGGGAATCCCCTCATCAGAATGCGATTTGTTACCAATGGGACCAATGAGAAACCAAACCCTTTAAAACAAAAAAAAAATGCATAATCGGTTCATAAATGACGGAGTTCTGATGTGACACACATAAAAAAAAAAAAAATACAGCCGAATTGAGAACCATCCTCCTTTTTGAAGTCAGGTTAATTAGGTACATCTAGTATACAAAAGACAAACAATATTTTTACACTTTCGGGACTAAAATGACAACTTTACTCCCTCCAAATAGGTACTAAAGTAGTAAAGTTGTCATTTTAGTAGTACTTTTTCTTCTATGGGAAAAAATCTACTTTTTCTCCAATGGGAGAAAAAGTACTACTTTAGTACCTATTTGGAGGGAGTAAAGTTGTCATTTTAGTCCCGAAAGTGCAAAAAATATTATATTTACCGTGGGACTAAAGTGCCTTTAATCCCGTGAATGGATGTTTCTTCGGGCGGAACCCTCAGGAACAAACTCCACTCGCGGAATTAAAAGAGTCACTTTAGTCCCATGGTTAATAATATACTATTTATTTGGATATAACATAGACAACTTGTGTTGTTGTTTTATTTACTCTTCGTAACACTTGATAAAAGGTAATAGTAGTAGTAGTAGTGAAGGGGAGGTCGAAGCCTGGTAAGTAGGCCTTTCTAGACCTTTTTTATCGACTCCTAAAGGACAAGGAATTTGTATGTAGACTAGGAATTGGTAGATTATGCGACTAAAGCTGACTTTGATAGGAACTATGCCGATATTCATTTGGAGTTAGTGGAAGGAAACTGCAGAAAACCTTCACAAGCAAAGCGGATTACTTTCGTTCTTGCCATACGCCGACAGTTTAGTCCATTTACCACTAGATAAATTTTTTTTAAATTAATTTAATTGACAAACTGCTGCCGTTGGGAATCGAACCAGCAGCCTTCTAGTTCCGAGTAGAGTGCCTTAACCAACTGGGCCACTCAGACTGGTTTTGCTAAAGTTAAAACATTTATATTACTCTTAAATATACAAAATGTCACGCCCATGTGTTAATTATCCTAACTTATAGGCACTACAGACGTGCAACATTGAACAGCAACCTAGCGTGTTGCTCTGTGTGTATAGTGGTTGCAGCAACAAAAAACATAACCTTGAACGGTTGCTGCAAAAATAAAAATTATTTGATATTTTGTAGGAGGAGTTAAATGCCAATATAGAAATTGGCCATATTATCTGAAAAAACTGAAGTGGTCAAAACATTCCTACGAACTTTTTCAATTTTTAGACACCCTATACATTTGATGTAAAAAATGAATAGCTGAATATTAATATTTTTGAATGCAGAGATTTGTATAAAGAATAACTTTTTTTCGTAAACCTTATAATAAAAAAGTTTTCCAAATGGAGACAACTTAAGTAGACACACTGTATACATTTTATTATTGTATAGAATTATTTGTATAGTTTTTACTAGAGATACATACATATAAATAAACTATACAAATTAAATGAGATTGATAGAGACATGATGAGAAATGATTGAATTTTTATGACTAGAGTCATAAAATAATTAAATTAAATTTTATGATCCCAAACTTTGGTTGCAGCGTCTGTACTGAAAATATTTTATAGGCGGAGTTCAATGTTGCTGCAACCATGTTCTTCGTCTATTCCGTACTTTATTTAAGAGGCGTTAGCAGGGTAGAACAAGCCTTCTAACATATTTCGATGTTAAAATTATGTTTTGAAATATTAAGCATTGATAAATTTTTACTTTGAAATTTCATTTGATACAGTTGGCAATTCTTCAGAATAAGACTGAATATTACCACAATTATAAAAACTAAATCTGATGTAGCAGAAAAAAAACGACTACTAATAAAACTAAATCTCATTTGACCGTCGAAACAATAATTGCGTAGTCGATAGCATAGACTGCGCTATAGGCATTCATAGATTTTGTAATTATTGCAAGCCTTATGAAACATCTCAAAATCGCTTTGACTCACACATGTAACATCGACAACTAAGGAAACGTTTTACCTCCGTTTCTGAGACATTCAGTGTTTAACAAAAGCCACCCACATCATTATCCTAATCTCAATTACATTAAACACCATTAAACTTAACATTTATTAATCTCAATTATATTAAATTCATGACGTTGGTTGAGGATAAGAAACGGCTTGCAGACTAGGAATTGGTAAATTCTGAGACTGCAGCCGACTTTTTATTGGAACAACGCCGATGTCCACAAAGAGTTCGTTCACATGCGTACCCGGTTATTTCGTTCTAGTCCATACGCCAACAGTTTAGTCAATTAACCGCTCCATTAATTATAATTGACAAACAGTCGGGATTCGAGCCCGCAACCACCCAATTCCACGCAGCGCACGTTTGACCGCACGGATTTTACAATTAATGTAAAAATGTTGTAATCGATCAACTATAAATTTTGTATAAAAAACGGTAGTCGTCATTACACTCAATTATTTCAGCTTTCATTTTAAAGCTCCAGCTTCTATTTTATATTTTTCGTTTCCCAATTAATTCGGATTATCCGATTTCGACTATCCGAATTATCCGATTTCAATTATCCGACTTAATTCGAACCGGATCCGATCCGGATTATCAAATATCCAAATATATAAATAAATAATGAAAGTAGGTAATTTCTTTGTAAAATAAAGAAGCTAAATTTGTGTATACCGATGAAGAAGAAAGGCACCAGTTCAAGTGGCCGAGCGGTCTAAGGCGTTATGACTGCGCAGTATGCCTACTTGGAAACTGTAAACTGTAGGCGTATGGAGAAGAACGAAGTAACCGGCTATGCTTGAGAAGGATTTCTGCAGTTTCCTTCACGAACTCCAAATGAATATCGGCATAGTTCCTATCAAAGACGGTTGCAGCCGCATATCCTACCTATTCCTAGTCTATACACAAAAATTCCTTCCACCCCACTCACATCCTCACATCCTTAAGCATCGCAATGGACCTTATGATCGAAGTGTAGCCCGTCCAGGGCAGCCTCTACAATCTGTCTATCTATCTAAGAAGAAAGACAAATTGTCTATTCTCTCGGTTTAAGAGTTCTGCTATTTAGTAAATAATCGTCCCTGCAAATTGGTTGCCCAGTGTTCGCTGCAACAAAAACTATTTTTGTTTTCGTCAAAGCAATCCGCGCAGATGGAGTTCGAACAATTGGAGTTCTGCTGAATCTTAAATTAGTAAAAGTACCATCTTCTTTCATTAATTGCTTTAAAATCAAAATTACACAGTTTAAAAAAAAAATACATTGTATAGTATGCAAATATAAAATATTATGATTGTTTTCTTTCAATATGTAAATAAATAAATAAATAGAAACGGTTCATAAATTTTAAAATTACCGATTGATTACACCAATTGTATATACTATGTATACTAATATCAATAAAAGTGTACTAAAGTATTATACATCATAGTACTTACTTCTTCTATTGACATTATTAAAGTGATATTATTATTATGAGAATTATTATATTAGATATTGAATATATTTGTGAAACAATTAAAAACAATCAAACAAATTGTAATAATTGTATTTAACGCATGCATAATCATCAAACAATATACGTTTAAAAACATGTGTTATTTAAAAATTAACTTTCATTTATTCAATCTGTACCTTTACCTGTATGTAAAGGTTTCAATTAATTATCTATTATATATATATATATATATATATATATATATATATATATATATATATATATATATATATATATATATATATTATATGTAAAAAAGTTTGAATAATATGAAAAAGTTGGCTATTACGTCACAATAGTCTTTGGTGTAGCGGAAGCATACTGGACTAGTTATCCAGAGGTCCGAGGTTCGATTCCTGGTTGACGAATTAATTTTTTCATATCAGTATTTAATTTAATTAAAAATTCAATGACAATGAAATTTGTCGGAGTATACGCTAAAGTCTTCTACAGTTTGTCATACGTAACCGAAAGGAATTTGGACAAACATCGTTATGTTGACGCGAAAGTATACACAAATAAACAAATATTAAATTTTACCTGTATGTAAAGGTCTCAATTAATTATCTATAATATATACATATATTATATGTCTATAATTATTATAGACACAAACACACACAAACATTATCAATCAAAAACATAGCAATTTTGTAAGTACATACAATGGTACACATAAAGAGTCTTAAACAGCCATATCAAATTCAATATAATGCTGATTTCACACCAACCTAACAGTCGTATAAAGGACATTTAGCCTGCAATGACACTGAACTTCTATCTATTCACATATACCCGACTAACAGTCCAGAATGTCGGACAGACTCGACCATCTCCACATTTTGTCAATTTTTCCTCAGTCGCTTACGAACATGGACCGAGATCAGTTACTAGCTTGTATCTTGTATTATAGACGATTAAAAAAAAAAAACAAGAAAAAATAGGGTACAATGAGTTCATCCAAAGCTTATGAAACGAGTTCAGCTGGGGCATTCAATGTTATTTTCCTATTAGTGTTGCAAGTTTCTGTGATCACGCACGGATCGAAAACACTATTCAACACCAGAGCACATCATTCAGGGAAAGTATCCTGCCTGAACATATGTTGCGCTGAAAGAACGCAACGTACATACTAGTGTACGAACGTACCTGTCTCAGGTAGGCGTGAAGCGTTCCAATTGTTTAAACCTCCACTGCACTTGACCAGCTAGACTCAAACGACATGACAGTCGGTCACAGCACTGGGAAATTTCGGACCCTCAAGCGGCTGTCCGACTTTCGCATGTCGGTTAAACGACTACGACACGGCCTAGTGTGAAACATCTATTTACTATTAAAACCTTTGTGTCGTGTACCCGGTTTCGTTTACACGATTGTCGGGTTGATGGGAAATAAGCCTCAATCTAGAGAAGGAGGTGCAAAATTGTGACTAATTGTGGCGTGAGCGGGAAAGAGTTTCTATAATTCAGTGATGTCAGTAGTGTAGTTTATTGACATGATGTATTAATTGGTATAAGGATAAGAGGTATTCAGGATCAAAAAAAGTAAGCACCAATCAGCAAACCTCTAATTGCAACGTTTCGCTATCTATTTGTAGCTTCCTCAGACTCTATACAAAAGAATATACACATATATTAGGATACAATAAAACAATAACAAGTCTTATTGTATCCTAATATATGTGTATATTTTTTTAAATAGAGCCTGAGGAAGCTCCAAATAGATAGCGAAACGTTGCAATTAGAGGTTTGCTGATTGGTGCTTACTTTTTTTGATCCTGAATACCTCAAAATACCTTAAAATGATGTATTAAGTTAGTTGTCTTTGATGTTTAATTATATTTTGTATAGATGGCACCACACGCTTGCAATTATAAACTGACAGTTGTGTTTTATATTTTGTTTTTGAACTAAAAAATATATTGACTGTCAAATGAACTTCTGATATAATAATTAGTGGTTATAATATATTGAAAAACCACTGAAAATTCCGAAACGTCTTCTTAATAGTTTCATTTTAGATTATTTTGACCCGCAGCCAAACTGGTTACCGACGCCTGTTTTAGATAATAGTGACAGTCTGATTAGAATGACTAGTCAAACTGTGTTAGACTTAAGATTGACGTAAAATAATATATAGCTTACGTACTATATCATTTTTTTCGGTGGATAATAGTGGGTAGACCTCTGTCCAAGACATTCTGGTTATTAAATCTATCTTTTTAGAACTGATAGAAAAGAAAGAAACAAAAACAAAAATTCATATCAAATTAATAATTGTTTTTGTGAACTTTATTAAGTCAGAATGCGGAATACAAATCAAATCTAATTCCAAATATTGGAAATTGTATTTAAAATAACGAAATAATGTCCACTATTAATAATTAATAAAATTATGTAATAAATTAAAAATGTGAAAAAGAGATTGAACACGCTAGGACTCGAACCTCGGACTTAACAGGGACTATACGCTTACCATTACACCACGGTTACTTAGTGATTACATTACACTAAGTAATGTAATCTTCTTTATTCACATATATTTTTTTGTGTACGCAACACACTCGTACTGTTATTTCCTATTTGGGAAGTTATTGTAAAGGGTCTGACTTTTCGAAATGAAAATTTCGATATATTTCTACGTTTCGAGAGTCTGAATTCATCGTTTTTAGAGAGATGTTTATGTGTGTGTATGTGTGCACGTCTCGTATATCACCATGATCAAATAATGATACCGATTCCAGATCAATTTCATTCGACGAATAATGACATAATGAACATCTGAATCTGATACTATTTGCAAGAAATTTGAATTATAGGGTTATATTTCATAAATAAACAAGTAATGTAACAACTAACTGAGATAATTGTTTGAATACCCAGTATAAACTGAGTTGTATATTTATGAAAAAAATTTTCAAACAAAAGTTGTTTATTTTAAAGAAAAAAGATATTTTGTTCCCAAATTTTTTTTCTACCACTTACGATTTCAAAGATACAAATTTTCCCTCCTAGCGGGGGGAAACACCTTCCGATTTTGCCCATTAACGAACTTGGCCTTACTTTATTCCTCTCGAATATACACGAAAATTGTCAGCTCGTTATCTCTTTTCGTTCTGGAGTTATTGTGCTCACAGATGGGCGGACATGCGAAAATGGCCGAATTAGGCCATTTTAAAAATATCTTTGTGAAACATTTTTGTCAAGGATTAATATTTTCAAGCGTTACAAAGTCGGGACTAAACTGAATATACCTTGTATATTTACATATACAGGGTATAAAAACTACTAGAAAAAAAGTTTTATGTGAAAATCTTCAATTCATTAATGAATAATTGAAATCATAATATTTCAATAGTTAAGTAGACTGGTCTCTAGTTTTCAAGGGCACCAAATGGGAAGTTGACAATGTGGGTGGACCAGTCACACTCTTCTTTATTTTCATGTCATATCATAATTAAAATAAAATAAGAACATACCTGATATATTTCACCATTATTTCTACCTTCGATGCGCTCTACCATTTGTCATAACAGCTGTTGGTATTTGCATATGTGACATAGGTCGATGTAATACCCCACTATTTGTTGACGAATGTCCATTATGGCCATTATGATGATGTGATGATGAATTATTATGATTTGATGATGGTGAACCACCATGGATTGATGGATCATACATACCACGTGGTACCTCAAGACGTTCTAATTCATCACCACTTAAATCTAAGTCTCTCACCATTTGTATGATTTCCCGTTCTTTTTTAATATCTTCACGATCTTCCACCTTCAAATTAAAAGAGAAAAAAATTAAATTGTAAATAAATGAACTTAAATGTAAATATTTTGGTGGGAATTACTCACACGACCGGTGTATTAATGTATAAATATGAACTTAAATTATTAGGCAGTTGTCTTGCAGTTGTGAAACGCGTTGTCGATGAAATTACCTGAATTTTTTATTAAGTTATTATTTTAGTTTGTCATCAATATGGCGTCAACTGACTATAGTACACATCTCTTTTTAATTTATTGATATGGAGATTTTAGAGATGTAATGGTCGAAGATTCGGCATTAGTGAAAACCTTCCCTCATCTGTTAATTGAATGAAATAATTTTTAATAATGTCTAGCACCGTAGTCCTGCTGCATATATCACATTAATTCATTAATTAATTAGTGAATTGACACGAAAGTATACACAGCAGAAGTAAATACTGTCTAATAAATAAAAAATTAGAATAATATGAAAAAGTTGGCTGTTGCATCACAATCGTCTTTGGTGTAGAGGAAAGCATACTGGACTAGTTATCCAGAGGCCCGAGGTTCGATTCCTGGTTGACGAGTTAATTTTTTCATATCAGTATTTAATTAAATTAATAAATTCAATGACAATGAAGTCGGAGTATACGCTATAGTCTTCTACAGTTTGTCATACGTAACCGAAAGGAATTTGGACAAACATCGTATGTTGACACGAAAGTATACACAAATAAACAAATATTAAACAATAATCCGTCGGCATAAAATTTTTACCCCAATTTTTCCATTAACTGTGCTTTTTTTAATTAAAAAATTTTTTCAATCTGGATAACCCCGATCATTTTTAAAATAATAGTTTGGAATTTTTTTTTACTTCTGGGGGCTAGTCTTTGAAGTATTGAAAAAAGATACCCGTTGGAAGATTTAAAAAAATTGATTTTCCAGTTTACTAACAAAGATACGGAAAATTCAAGTCTGGAAAATTATTTTAGTAAAATTTAATTTATTTATTTTAGTAAAAATTTTACAAAAGTATTCCATTTTCTTGGCTAAATAATCACAAGAGTATTTAACCAAGAAAGACTCTTTTAGGCAAAGACTAACAAACTCTATTTTAAAAAAATTTTAAACACCGTTCAAGAATTTTAGTTTCTTCGCTCAACTAAACATATGTTTTTGGTTCAACTGCGTAGTCTTGAATGAAAACAAGGGTTTCTTTATTGAAACAAATATTTTGAAGAAAATTTATTTTCTTCAGGAAATAAATTCCTTCTATCAGTGTAGTCATGATCGATTGTGTTTTGTTTCAGCAGAAAAAGACTATTACTATTCAGTATATAGAGGTAAAACTAAACGAACATAAATGTAAATAATATTTACGTACAATAATTAACACACAAACAAGAATCTTAATGAATGAGATTGTTTTAATTTTTTTTTTTTTTAGTTAAATTAACATTTTTTTAGGCTCTCACATTGTATGTATGTGTATGTGTATAGCGAGAAACAAAACCATTAATTTATAAATTTAACTTTCCAGAATACAATGCATTTACTGGCTTTGATATCATGGTATCCAAAAAATTTATTGTATTCATTTTTTGTTTCTAAATTAGCATACTTCATCAATTAATAATTCATTCAACTATGTCTTCATCATATTCTTCTCGAGTTCATGAAGTTGGTTTTTTGTACGTTTGGAAATAGAGAATGTAGTTCAAACACTATTTTGCTTTAGTTTTCTTGGGTGCATTCCAACGAGTGAAAAAAACAAGAAAAATACGGGTCAACAGTAGAAGCCAGAAGAATTGGACAATAACTAACCAAGAAGGGTGGAATCAGAGAAAGAGTTTTGTTACCTGGAGTATGAAGACGTCAGATCTATGATATACACAGTTAGAGGTGTTTCTCTCAGCTTCAACAAATTTGGCGATCGTCCAAGCTAAAATAAGATACACAAGTGAGGGTATTCGATAACAGCCAAGTAGCCGAGTGGTCTAAGGCGTCATGTCTGCGCAGTATGCAGTACTTGGAAACTGGGAGGTTATGGGTTCGAATCCCGACATCGGCAGTTTGTCAATTATAAAAAAAAAGGGCGGTTGATTGACTAAACTGTCGGCGTATGGACAAGAACGAAGTAACCGGCTATGCTTGAGAAGGTTTTCTGCAGTTTCCTTCACGAACTCCAGATGAATATCGGCATAGTTCCTATCATAGTCGGCTGCAGCCGCATATCCTACCAATTCCTAGTCTACTCACAAATTCCTTCCACTCCACTCACATCCTCACATCCTAAGGCATCACAATGGACTTATGGTCGAAGTGTAGCCCGTTCAGGGCAGCCTTTACAATCTATCTCTACCTCTAGGGTCTTCGATACCAAGGTCAAATCTGCCTGCATAGAAACATAGTTACCCCAAATTTTGATGAACCGATATCTCGAAATATCTAGAGTATTTGGTGATTGACTGTTATCTCAAATGAAGAACTGTGACGTGCCAGCCTAGATCTAATTCAGAAAACGATCAAACGGCAGTCACATAGGCACACTATTCGAAGACCCCTAGATCATATTGCATGGCAGAATTTAGAATGGAACCCACAGTGCAGAAGATATAGGTCCCAACAAACTTGAAGGATCCAGGAGTGGCCATAATTCACCCCGATTTAGTATCCAAGAAAATTTAACTTGAGAATCAATCCAATTTAAATCGATAAGTTTTAGACTAAAAAGTTATTAATTAATTGAAGATAAGCATTCATCAATATTTTTTATGTAGGTTTTCTTTTTAGCGGCCATTTGCGGAGTAAATTCTAACTTCTTTTTTTCTTCTTTCTTTCACTTTGATATTGATTACTGATATGTCATGGTTTCCAACCAAAACGGTTTTAAAGAATATTAATTAAGTGGGCTATATTTTATATCTAGTGAATGTTAAAGCCAATTTAACTATACAACAGCCTTAAAAATCCAGTTGAAAATTATAGTTTAAAAACGAGAATTTTTATCATTGTCTGAAAAAGTCAAATGACAGCTTCACAAGAAGCTAAAGTTTTATGACTTTAATTTGGCGAAAGTGGGCCAAGAGCAATCTAGCATGATAGTGTAGATATCAAAAATAAAGTAGTGTCACGATAGTCTTGATCAATGAGCCCTCAGGTTTACTACCAACACACAAGTCTTTCATACACGGAGAAGACGGGAGAAAGAAAAGTAGGGAAATATTTACGAAGTTGATTAAGGTATTTCCAAACTATAACCTCTGATCGGGTTCCCACGCAAAAAGAACTATATATAAAATTATATGCGTAAGAAAGATATGTTGGTACTCCTGCGTGTTGTTGAAAGCAGCTGTCCGTTGTCGTCAGTGTTCCCATTCGTCACATAACATATCATACATATACTAACCATCATACATATACTAGTATACAATTTCAAACGACTTTCAAACAGCGCGCCGGTACTCAGGATGCCAACTGCACTACAAAAAATAACCTTCTGCTGCGTACATGCACTTTTTTTCGCATATTTTTTCAAAAAACTTAAACCCGATGGTCGTTCTCCCAAAGTTTTAAGGAAAAATATTTCTAAGGATTTGGACGAAAAGATGTGTCGAATTTCAGAACAACCATGACCATATTGAGAGAGTTCGGAAGTAAAAACAGTCGGAATCGTGCATTTTATTTAACCATGTTTATGTTAAATTTCTCAAAAACGTTATGGTGATAAATTCTCAAAAAAATTCAGCTGATTTCTGAGGATTCATTTTACTAATATTGTGAATTTCGTGAAGTTCTTTAAATATAAGTTTTTTAAATTTAATCAATATTGGTGTATTCCCTTTTAATATAAATTTAAAGTACCCCGCTTATAAATTTAAAGTTCTGCCAAAGTACAGTTGGTTGTGGTGATAGGGCACTAAAAACCGAAATCGAACAGCTATTGTCATCTAGTGGCCAGCATACATACTAAAAATTTTAGGTGACACAAAAATCGTACACTTCTATGTATATTGTATTCTTTGCTTCAGTTATAAATAATTGAAATATAAAAAAGTTATTTTGAAAATAAAAACTCTATATAGCTTCTTTGATTATTATTAATATTTGGTTTGTTGGTTGACCTAAAAGTATTATCTACTCCAATCATAAGTGATCTGGCCCTTGGTCATAATGCCACCCGGGCTACTTATACTCAGTCTCACGCTGTTGTTGATCAAACCTTAGAGAACCACTTTAGACAACCCACAGGAATAAATAAGCTCAGTTGTTTTAACATACAATTCGATTCTGCTCTAGTAGTCCAAAATACAGACAATTTTTTCAAGAAAGCGAGTCTGATTACTGTATAATTAAAAATGGTCGATTAGGAACATCTTTAAAGATGTTTTTAAATTTGAATAATACATAATAAAATAATTAAAATCGTTACGATTTCTGATTTAAAAAACGAAAAACAAAAATTACATAAATTAAAAAAACAAAAAACACAATTAAGTAATAAAAAATTTATTTACATACCTCATTGACTCCATTTGGTACAGGTGTTGCAAATTTTAAATTGGCTAACGAACCATAACTTCTAGATCTATGTTCTTGTCGAATTGAATATGAAAATGCACGTTCATTCAAATGGCCTTTTTTCCTATATATACCAGTATTAAATGGACTCTCTTCTGGCACTAAATTTGGATCATCTAAACCATTCATACTTTGTGCTAATTTTTTATTCAGTTTTTGTGATGAAGCAGTCGAATGTAATATGGGTGCTGGTATTGCTACTGGTATACTACCATTTTTATCCTTTTTCTTTGTGCCCGTTGCATATTTTGGATCCATCGTAGCATATTGTTGCATCAGATATGCTTCATGTGGAAAGTTAATTGGTTGATAACTAGCAACTGGCGATAGTGCACGATTACTTGGCATATAAATTGGTTCTTCCATAACATGATTATGATATTTATGTTTCTTTTTATTCTTTTGCAGCGTAGCCGGATTGGGAATAATTATAGGAGGTGCAGCAGCCATTGGAACAAATGGTGGTGGTATTGGTCTAGCCGGTATTAACATTTTTTTATTCCTATGTGAGAATGTACCATGTTTAAACATTTTTGGATTCGGTAGTGTTGTTGACGGGTGCATATGCGGTTGTATTATGTATACTGGCTGATGAGGATGCATTCCCGGTCCAGGTGGTGCTGGACGCATTAATGTTGACATTGGACGTGGTTTCATCATTGTACCGCCAGCGATTGATGATGCTTTACCGGCATGTCGTGTGGATAAATTAATTTCTGATTTTGATTTACCATTTAATAATGGATGATATAGTTCATCTTTGGTACCGCCTAAAAGTTTTTTGTTACGTTTTTTACCTTTTTCTTTCGGTGGCGGGGGAACTTCAACAGGTTGAGCAATTTGTCGTGGCCGTGTTGGTCGTGATATGGTTGATGTTGAATAAATATCATAAACACTATCTAAATTATCTTGACTACCCGCCCAAACTTTATGATTCTCATCCCCATTATAAATACTAATATCATCAGCTTTTCCTACACTATTTATCGTCATTGTACTACCAGCATTGCTGCGTGATAGCTTCCAACCTTCAACTTTTGAATTTGAATTTTTCCAATCGTCATGATCAATTTTTTGTAAATTATTTCGACTACCTAATGTACCATATATTGAGGCACCACCTGAATGTGAATTCCCACCCCCACCACCACCACCATTTGTAATTGCACTACCGCCAGTTTCAATATGTTTTGCGTACGAACTATCAGCATACGCATGAAAACAGCAACGAACTAGCGCATTTGCTGCCATTTCCCGTTTACATATAAATGCATGGCACTCTAATACTTTAATACCGGTGGTGCGACGTAATATTGCTGCAAATAATGGCGGATGTAATGGATTTGGTGCACGGGCAAATGGTGAATCTAATGGTAAAAAACGTGGTGTTGGTGAATGTAGTGTATTTTTCTCTGGAACGAGAACGTATCTGTAACAAAGAAATTTCTGGATTAATATACAAATTGTACACTGTAATAAATAGAATAGTAAATACAACAATAACAGGAGGTTGGTCGAAACTACCTGGATGTTAATGATTAGTACTTAAGGGAGTTGGGACGTAATTCGTTTATGATCAGAAAATTTCAAAAAAATATATGATGGAAATTAACACTTTAGTAATGAGTTGCATTACTAAAGTCTATACAGTCAGACAATCGTGTATACAGTAATCGCTAGTTTACAAATTTAGCACTTTTAACATTGGTTTAAATGGAGATATATCAAATAGTAATGAATAACTATTTTTTATTATTGAAACAGCGATCAGAAAATTACTAAATTTTACTGATATATAGACGTAATATTAAAGGTGATATGTGCCAAAGGCTATCAAAATCACGTATACAGTTTTTTTTAAATTAATATTTAAATGTATGAAAATGCACAATCTTTGATTGGTTGCAGCCATTATAGTATAAACACATGCAACATTGTTTTTAAAATATGCAATGTACATGACAGTCATGACATTCAAATTAGCTTGAAAGTAGGATAAATATATATATAACATTAATACGACAATACAAACACACTTCGCAGCTTGTCAGTTTATAAGTTAACAATTGTACTAGGTGTAAATTCGGTATGTTGTAATGTTTGTTATAACTAACATGCTCTATTTATTTACATGGGAGATTTCCCTTCGCACCTCAGGCGTTTCTATAAACGCCAACTTCCATACGCGAAAACCCTATAATTGAAATAATGAAACTATTTTTGTACGCGACATAGTTGTGATTGTATGTTTTTATTACTTAAATAATAAATAAATATTATGAAACCATTAGTAATCGATGTAAAATAAAACCAATAACTCTCCCCAGTGACATGTTCCATTGCGATGAGTATATATAGTTATCAAACCATCATAGCTCGTAATTATGATCAAACTGTAAATAGTGAGTGCAAGTGAACACCATGTAGTTAATATTAATACTGAAATTTAACTCTGTAGACAGAGATGGTATAGAGATCACTGACTAGTTCAACTCATAGCCCAAGAGGAATAGGGAATTTGTTCGTAATTCGATACAAGGGATGCAAAAAAACTACATGAAATAAATCAATGAGTAATACATCACACGAAATTTTTTCGGTTCATTTAAATAGAGTATATTATGTTTTCAAGTGATAATCACGTTCAATCAGACAATTTATAAATTTACGTCAAACTTAAGGTATTTCCAAACTATGTCAGCTGATCGAGAACCCGCGCGAAAAGATCTATATCGAAAATTATATGCGAATCAGGGAGATTCCGCAATAAAACATCATACATACACTAGTATATAATTTCAAACGACTTTCAAAAAGCGCGCCGCTACTCAGGATGCCAACTGAACCATTAAAAATTATCTTCTGCTGCGGACAAGAAAAAATGCACTTTTTTACTAATATTTTATCAAAAAACTTAAAAAACAACCCTATGATCATTCTCCCAACGTTTTTAGGAAAAATATTTCTAAAGAATTGAGGAAAGTATGTGTCGAATTTCAGAACAACCGTGACTATATTGAGGGAGTTCGAAGTAAAGACAGTCGGAATCGTGCATTTTATTTCACCATGTTTATGAAGATGCATGTTAAATTTCACCAACTTCCGTAACGATTTTCTCAATAACGCCATGGGGATAGATTCTCAAAAATATTCAGCTGATTTCTGAGGATTTATTTTACTAATATTGTGAATTTCATAACAACCTAATATTAGTTTGGAAATACCTTAAATAGAATTATAGCAAAAACACCGCATATTTCAGACAATTGACTCTAGGTTTGCCGTATTTATACCTATCGACTATTTGAATACACTAATTTTAGATAATTTAATGAAATTAGTTTTGCTATTTCCCTTTTCCAATTTTTTATTTTAAAAAAAATTACAAATTACTTTTCCAGTAACAAATGTTTCAGATGACTAATCCATATTCAGTATGGAGTAACTACATATGTACACTCCGCAACAATAAAGTTGAACCAAGGTAATTGAAAAAAGTTTCCGCATTTCACACACTGATAATAAACTCAGTATTTGCAGGATTTTTTAAACTAACTCAGATAATTGTAACATTTCTTGTTTCTTTATAATTTAAATAAATGGTTATAACATATAAGATAAATAAAACTATGCAAATATAAATAAATAAACAATTAAATATAAAAATATTTTTAATAAAACGAAATATTAAATGATTAGTAAACAAACAAATATAATATATAATATTATTTGTTTATATGTGCTAATTTTTATGATTGTATATATAATTAAATTAACACGAATGTCATAAAATACATTCAAATAAGTCATTGCTGAAAATAGAATCGAATACATATTTATTATGATCAAATCAAATGGAATATGATTTTTTTTGTCTAGGATGATTCAATCAATAATTATTACCTTTAGTCTCATGATCTCATATTTTAAATATTCTTTATTTACTAATAGCACCACTCTTTATCCCCTATATGTATATACAAGGATGTTATAAGATTAACCCTGACTTTGTAACAGTTAAAAATAAAATTCGTTACGCAGGAGCCGCGTCAACTTAGCAAATTTCCTTAGTATACATAAATCACTCTCTAGCGGTCATAACTTTAATGTGATAAAAATGAAATATATCTGATATAACTTTAGTATTTGCAAAAATTAAATTTATTTATAGCCAAAATAGAACGGTATAACGATTAAAGTTTATAGATACTATGGAAACGACATTCAAAATTTTTTACAATAAAATATATTTTATGTATTCGTGTCAAATAAACACAAAATACTAAATATCTCTCTTAATATTAGAATAATCGAAAAATGTATAACAAGCAAAGTTGTAGAAAATCAAGTTTGCTACAATTCATTACCTGATCATTTTTCTCAAACTCTAATGTGAACAGAGATATTTAGAATTTTAACTTTCAATCTTTAATTGTATTTCTGTAAATATTAGTGTAACAGAAAAATGATAAGAAACAAAATTACAGTAAAACTTAGTACCTACAACTTAACTCCTGATAAATTTTTCGATTTTTCAAATATTAAGGGCGATAGTCAAATTTTGTGATTCCCCCTCCCTCTAAACCATCTTTCCCCTCGTTCGATTTTACCCAATAACGAACTTGACCTTTAGAATACCAAAAGCGACTCAAATACCAAATTTCATTCCAATCGGAATAAAACTGTGACCGCTAGAGAGTCCACAGAAATTTTAAAAAAAGTACATATATATATATATATATATATATATATACAAATTTTAGCGATAGTGATTTTTAACATCTAATAGGTAGGATCGATATTTGAAGAAATTTTTACGAAATTCCAACATTGGTACAAAAACAATAGCTGCATTTCCTTTGGAGGAAATTCGCTAATATTGATCACAGAAAAACATTTTTGTATAGATATTCATAAAATGACCTAATTAGTACATTTCCTATATATCCGACTGTCCACTCATATTTGTTGTGACATTAAGTATTCATAAATAAATCCAATGGCGTGTTAATCTATGTAATATAAGCTTGTCCTTTCACACATTTGTCTTTTTAACCGTACTGGAAATTAATGTGAGTATAGTATTGTGACGTTAAAGTATGCGCAAACAATATAACGAATAACGTGTCTCACAAACGGAGGTTAAACCCTATTATTATTATTATTATTATTATTAATATGTTAGAATAATAAATTAATAAGTAGACTTCATAGTAATACTATTGATAATATGAAAAAAACAATCCATCAAGCTTATCATCTATGTTTTAATGGCTAGCGCGTTATCCAGGGATTTATGTTTCGATCCCTGGTGGATACTAGTTAATTTTTTTCATTTAAATATTAATTAATAGGCTACTTTACAATTTTTTCGAAGGACAAGACGAGTTTTCTATGGGCCTCGACGAAAGTTTGATCAGTTTAACAACATCTTAATCATTTAATAATAAAGACTTTTATTAATGCAGCAACGTTTTGTTCTCATTACTGGAACTTCATCAGGTTTCTAACAATATGATATAATATTATTTTACCAATACAAGAACAATATTTACCTTAATAATTAAATTCAATTTTCTTAATAGAAAAAAAAAATATTTAAAAAAATTAATCAACTTGAACCCTGGGCATCACGGCCTAAGGTGAGTGACATATCACTTGCTACATCTTTAATCATCTTGAGTGACTTTATTATATTGTTCATATATATTAGTGTAATTTAACTTGAATTACAAGCAGGATGCGCACAGGTAAACCAAACCGTTCTGAACCGACAGACGTATGGTATTCTTACCTAAATTCAAGAAGGCAGAACATATATATAAACTCGCATTTTTAAGTTAGATTTTTTCGCAACGTTACTATCTCGTATACTTAAGTTGTGCAGCATGCAATGTTATTCATTTTCATTGCGATTAAAGGTTATTAATGCCATTGCCAATAGATTATATTTCAAAATGACCACAAAAATTGCGCTGATTTTTCAAAATTTTATAATTGATTGTGCCTAATTCATTCGGTTTTCTACAAAATGCTTCGAAAAATGCTAGTCACTGTTATTCGTGACATTTTCCCAAAAATCGAATGAATAATCAATCAGTACAACATACAGAAAAGATCCAAAAAACGCCATAGTTTTTGACATGCATGTGCAATTTTTTAATCTATCTAGACTACAAAAATTTTTCTAAAATGAAATTTGAAAAAGGATATAAATATTGATTTCATTATAATTCAATATAATAAACAGCATAGACCATTTAATATTTTTGAGATCAAATATATTTGGTGAATATAATAATGATATTGCACTTTCTACATACACCAACAAAAATGTGGACTTTTACAAAATATATGAAAATTAACAATTCCGATTGGATCATTTTTTTGGAACGAAAGTGTACAATGAACTAAAATATTTTGAAAAATTAGCGCTATTTTTGTGGCCTGTAATACGTCACATATTAACTATTATGGTAATTCATGATTTTATTGACAATAAATATCTAATTAATTGAATTTGTTGCGTCACGTGGATAACGCAACGAGAAAATATTTAAAAAAATTGATTAAAATATTGTATGCATCATCAATGATATTATGGAGGGCGACTATCGTACCACCCTGGTGACGATATGTGCAACCTAGCACCTGGATAGGTGCCATCTTTCGGGCTGTCAATCACGATCAAAAATAATTAAAAAGTAAACGTTAATTTATTTGATTGAATTAATAAAAACAAATAAAGAATTCTTTAAATAATAATTGTGTTTTTTTTTATAATATGATTTAAATGAAATTAAAAAGTAAATGTGTAAAATACTATATTATAATAACAATTTATAAATACCTATATAATTAAAAACTATAATATAATTAATAAATTAAGAATATATACATATATATATATATATTTATTTATTGTTTTAAAATCGTGAGAATTTTATTTTAATAATTAATTTATTATTTAAAAGTTTTTACTCTTTTAACATTTTACATAAATATATAATGAGATCTAGTGAAATTATAAACAATTTGTAATTAATGTATAAATTAGTGTGGACTAGTAATTACTTTTATAGTTCAATTATTTATATTGTTACATCATATTTACGGTCTTTTTGTACCATATTTTTATTGCATATCGAATAAAATAACGCTCATAATGTTAAGCTATTGTTCTTCTTATGAGAGACTCTTCAACTGAAGCCTGATAAGCCTGATAATAAGTTTAATTGATTTTTAAAATGAATAATTTTGTTTGAAAACCACAGTCGATAGGTAATTGATTTACATTGGGTGACGCTAGAGCTGGGAATAGTACAGTTTACGCAGCAACCCTGTTTGTGCAACATCATGTGTGTGCAATTTCAGTTTATCAAACACTTACATACTCGCTAAAACTGTATGGTAAGCGTGGGAATTACGCAACAAAAATCGATCACGTCCGATTTCCTTCTTTCGTTGCAACAACTTAAGCCATGACATACACCATCCCTCTAAACCCCTTTTCCTCTCGTCCGATTTTACCCATTAACTTGACCTTTAGAATACCAAAAGCGACTCAAATACCAAATTTCATTCCAATCGGAATAAAACTGTGACCGCTAGAGAGTCCACAGACATTTAAAAAAAGTACATATGTATATATATATATATATACAAATTTTAGCGATAGTGATTTTTAACATCTAAAAGGTAGGATCGATGGACATTAGAAGAAATTTTTACGAAATTCCAACATTGGTGCAAAAACAATTGCTGCATTTCCTTTGGAGGAAATTCGCTAAAAATAACGAAAACAGTTACAATCTTGGGACTAAACTTATAATATCTAGGTACCAATAATAGATTTATAATTAGTATTATAAAATTGGGTATGAAAAATATTTGACATTGTTTATGATATAGTTAAAGAAACGCTTCAATAAATCCTAGTGAACGGGGTCAAATATTATTTTATGTATAAAAACAAAAATTTCTGATGTGGGTTTTATAATAATAAACATAAAAATAATATTTAGTTCAGTATTTGGTCTGTTATAACTGTTGACTGCGGCATTATTTTATTATTTACCATATTTTTTTTTAATTTTATCACTGTAGTTTTTTGGTGTAACATGACGTATGTAAATTCATTATTGTAACTATGCCAAGAAATATAATTGTTAATTGGATATAAAATTTAAAAATTAAAGTTGCTTCATACACTAGTTCATTTTCATTGGAATTTTTTTTTTAAACTATAACAGTACGATCAAATTTTGCATTTACTGATCCGTTTGGGTTGATAGCTTTCATGTAAACGTTTAATTCCAAACAACTTCACCTTGAAAGAGCGCCTGTATTGTATTCCCTGCATAGAAATACAGTTCCACGTAAATAATATCCGACAAAAAACAATGTGAAAGGGAAGAAGTTTTCACATACAAAAAGTATTGATATCTCAGCAACAACAAAAATGTTCGACTTCAAAGTAGTGAAATAACCCACTCCTTTCACTGTAGTCAGTGATAGAGACATGGGGATGGAAGAAAGACCACCCTATCTCAAGAAAGAAATCGTCTGCATCCAAAACTGATGAAAGGGACCGGGGCTGGAATCTAAGGTGAGAGACCTTAAGCAAACATAAGCCTCAACTTGGGGAAATATGCCGGTCTTTCAAGCAGAAGTCTACGCCATACTGACTTGCGCCCGGGAGATCCTACGTAGAGGCTACACAAACCAGAACGTATGTATTCTCTCGGACAGTCAAGTAGCTCTAAAAGCCTTGCCTGGGTGTTGGGTCACAGTGGTTTCGAAGGAAACGAAAATACAGATGCCTTAGCAAAGAAAGGAGTCGGAATGCCCTTCATAGACCCAGAGCCTATTTTAGGAATTCAAAGGACTGCATAGAAACAGGTGATCAATAAGTGGTCAAATACTAAACACCGTGATCACAGGGTAAAAGTACCGCGGCAGGAGCTCGGGAAAATACTGCTTCATAGTGCAACCAAGAGGCTATTTCTCGATGCACTGAAGCTGAACAGGATGCGACTGCGGAGGGTTACCGAATTTATTACCGGCCATTATCCCCTGCGGGAGCATCTGCCATAACGAGTCTATTATGTGCAGATTGTATGACGAGAAGGAAGAAACATCCTTTTTTCCTTTTTCGATTTTACCTATTAACGAACTTAGCCTTTCAAACATCAAAAGCACCTTATACACCTTAAAGCTTTCAAATGTTTTGTTTTAGACATGGAAAGTTGTTTACTCAAAAACTTTGTTTCTATCTCTTACCGTTTTTGAGGTGTAAATTTGCGCCCTCCGCTAGCCGATGTAAAGAAATTTCCGGTTTTCAGACTTTTTTTGGTGGTTTCTACCAAATATCAACTTCCTACCAAATATCAACTTTCTAGAACTGGAAGTACCCTAGAATATTGATGATGAGTGACGCAGTCAGTCAGCCCCTAAAATATCAATTTTTGGGGTTAAATAACTAGAAAACTATTAAAACTGAAATGTTAAAACTTCTCACGATATGTTTTTGAGCTTCGAGCTTCATATATTTTTTGGCTCCTGAGATACAGAGGCCTAAAAATTCTCTCTAATCCATCCTGTAAACAAAGTTCGGTGTGCTTAAACTTGGTTGACGCACAACCAGCCTATGTGATAGGAGAAAATATGTACATATACACAAAGGAGATACACAAAGGAGAAGATATGTCGGCAACCACTTAGAACATTTTTTACCTAAATCAACTCCCAAGAAGGGTTGCAGGGACCTCAAACATCAAAATAATCTAGATTTTTTTCGACAATTCTACTTGAAATTTGCACGTATATTCCTTATGCTTCGTAGGCATTCGCTTAAGCGATGTCGCGAGCAACTAGAGAATCAAAAGGAGACGAGAATAAGTCAGCGAGAGACGAGAAAAACGAAACGCGACGAGAATAAGTTAGCCAGAGACGCGAATCTAGATTTTTGATATATATTCGAGAGAATGACGATATTATTCTATTTCAATCTCTGTAGGTTTTTAAATTGTAAAATTGTACTAAACACAAAACAGTAAATCATTTTGGGTAGTACATAGGTGGGCAGACCTTGACTGCACTTAGCTTTGAGTGAGAGGTAGGAAGACAGATAGAGTAAATATAGGGTACCTACCAATTATTATTATTTTCTTTTTTTAATTAAAACAAATATAATAATACCAACTATTTTTTATCAAAGTATACAATACATACAATACATTGAATACATACTCTGGAATTTTGGGCTGGTAATTTGGGGCATAAAATGTACCTTTTTAATATATTTGGGTATGAATAAAATATATATGTTATACAAAATATAAAATATAAATCTTTTGATCTTTTACATTTACCGCTTGTAAATTTTTTGATGATTTAGATTTAGTTTAGATTTTAGAATTAGATTTTAGGAAATTCCGAATAATTTGCCTAAACTATTCATATAGGAGAACTAATAAACAATTATTTACTTGATTTAATTATTTTTTCTTAGTAGGGGGTATAGTGTCATGGGAATTTGATGACACTAGATACAAAAAAGATGCCAATGATAAAGCTGGGTGGGGGGAAGGTTTGGTTATTTGTTACTAATTTCTAAATGGTTAAATTTTACATAAAGTGGGAATACATAGTTGTTGTTGTTGTTGTAATTATTGTTATTGCTATCATCATTATTGTTGTTATTATTGTTATTATTATTAATATGCTTGTTGGTGTATCTCTCCATATTGTAAAAGATATTTTTTAAACAATAAATATTTTATAAAACTAATTCTAAATTGATTGAATAAATTATTGGGCAATAATCGGTAGGCAACCTGTATTGAATCATCGTTCCGTCTTACTTCAAAACATTCCTTTAGTATTTACTTACTCTCACCCAGCTTATGGAGAGTCGTTCGGTCCGGCGAGCCGTCTGCGCCCACCTCTGGCCGATAGTATATTGTCTCATTTAAAATATAAAAAAAATTAAATAATATCGAAAAATATGCACTTTATCTTAATATGAATAGAAGAAAAATTTTACTTAAATACAAAAATGATTTGTTTTTTTGTATTTTTTCAAGAAAATTTTCAACTGTAAAAACGAGACGAGACAAGACGATAGATACTATTTATTGTCTCAATCAAAATATAAAAAATTCAATAAATTCGAAAAATATGCACTTGATCTTTATATGAATATAGAAGAAAGTTTTTACATAAATACAAAATTAATTTTTATTTAATTGTATTTTTTCAAGTCAATACAATACAAGAGACGTGCTACTCTCACCACGTCTCGTTTCGCGAGATTAATTACTAATTCGCTTAGAGTGGGCGGGGGTAGGAACCATGATTGTTGTTCAGTTCCAAGTAATTAATTCTATCTAGATCATAAATCTGCAGACCTCTAACTCATAGTTTGAAGGGCAGAGTTGTTAAGACACGCTAATTAGTTGGAAACAAGAATTACCTAATGAATAACATATAATAAATAATAAGCCGAGTGTATTTATTATTATTAAGATTGTTTTGTAAAAAAATGAAAAATGTAAATTACAATGCACATTATGCATATAGCATCGCGTTGAAATAATAAAAAATATTTTGACAAAATGGAAACCCGACTTCAAGAATCAAATATTCTAAAACAAAAAATGCACTAAAAAGTAAAAAATCATTGTATATTCTTGTGCCAATTTTAGTTCACCTAAACAAAAATTTTTAAATATATCTATATGTACAATTATTGTTATTTTTTGAGACGGTGTCCAAATGTTATGTGAATTTCTCTATGCTGACACCGCCTCCAAAAATAACAATAATTGTACATGCAATTATTTTGACACAAGAATATGCAATTATTTTTTTACTTTTTAGTGCATTTTTTGTTTTAGAATATTTGATTTTTGAAGTCGGGTTGCCATTTTGTCAAAATATTTTTTATTTTTAGTGCATTTATTCATAACAGATTTTCAGTTTTTTTTACATGCATTTTGTTTTTTTTTTTTTGTAAAAATTTGTTTTTAAAGGGTCGAAATTTTTTTGTCAAAAAATTTTTCAAGTCGGTTTTTAAAAAATTTTTCTTATTTTCCCATTATGAATGAGTATACCCTTTCAAAAAAAAAAAAATTCTCAAAAATTGGTTATCACATATAAAATGAGGATTTTCCTCGATTTCCAGGGGATCCCCTCACCAGAATGCGATTTGGTGACAATGGGACCAATCTGCAATCAAACCCTTTAAAACAAAAAAAAATTCAAAATCGGTTAATAAATGACGGAGTTCTGAGGTAACAAACATTTAAAAAAAAAAAAAAATACAGACGAATTGAGAACCATTCTCCTTTTTGAAGTCGGTTTAAAAAGTAACATTTGCTGAGAGATTTTTTAAAATTAATTATATAGGTAAAGTAATATCTATGAATCCATCGTAATAGTGCAATTGTTACGATGTCTATTCATATATGTAATGTAATTATATTTTGTTGTTCGTTAAGTACTTACTTCTACTTTTTATATTTCTATGTAATTTTTATAAAATTACGTGGAAAATAAAAAATATCAATGCAAAATCGTACGTGGACTCACCTATGAAACTTTGCATATTATTAAGGCCCGAACAAATATATGGCGGAACAACACTGCTTATGCAACGTCATTATGAAAACCTCATTTCATTTTGTCAAGCACTCCTATACATGTTCAATCCGATTGTAAAGCGCGAAAATGTTGCGCCGTACAAATCGATTCAGACCAATTTCTTTGGTGGTTGTTGCACAAATTGCTTGATCGGGTATGACATGGATATGAGTTGTCGCACAGTTGTTGCACACATCGATTTGAAGACATCCACATACACGATCAAGCAATCTATGAAACAACCACCAAAGAAAACCGAGCTTTACAAGCGGTTGGAACATGTATGGGGGTGTCTGACAGAATGAAATGAGGTTTGCATAAACATGGAGGTATATGGAGATACATAGATAGATTGTAGAGGCTGTCCTGGACGGTACACACTTCGACCATAAGATCCATTGTGTTGCCTAAAGATGTGAGGATGTGACTGGAGGACAAGGAATTTTGTGTTTAGACTAGGAATTGGTGTGATGTGCGGCTACAGCCGACTTTGATAGAAACTATGCCGATACTCATCTGGAGTTCATGAAGGAAACTGAAGAAAACCTTCGCAAACATAGCCGGTTACTTCGTTCTTCTTCATTCGCCGACAGTTTAGTCAATTAACCGACCCCTTTATTTTTTAATTGAGAAATTGCCGATGTCGGGATTCGAACCCACAACCTCACAGTTTCAAGTACACACAACGCCTTAATAAGCGCGGCTATTTGGCTGGTGATCATATATGGAGGTATATTATTATTATTTCACAACACCCCTATGGTTGGCAAGCAGTTTAAACGTGTATAGCAGTGTTTGACGAGCTTTGGCTGAGTAAAAATACCCAGACCCGCTGTTTCTTTTTCTTTTTCTACGGCAAAAACCCGACAACAATGTCGGTACAACATGTTTGCACACATTATGTTTGCACACAACTTGTTGGAAGGTGTATGGACCAATTTTTGTCTAAACATTGCACGAACACGTTGTTGCGAATGAATGACGCATGCGTCTTTGGGGATATTTTTTACTGAACCTTGGTGTCGCACCAATGGCTGTTGCGCAAATGGTTAGATGAAGACCTTTATATACATTTACTGAGCAATAAATGGCATACCAAAATAGTGGATGGCTTGTATGTAAAAACTGTATGTGATATATTACATAATACACCAATAAATTAATTATTATTAACTATTAGAAAATTTAATAAAAATCAATCAGAAACTAATTTGCATACGTCTAAAGTAGGTGGAAGGGATCAGCATACTGACCGGAAATTTCTTAAAATATTTTAGTATTCGGACAGCCATCTGGTATGCTACTAATTTTCAACAACGGTATGAGATGAGTTTTGGTTGCGATTATTTTTTAAACGCCTACTCTTATCGATTGAACAAAAGAGACCATTTTTGTAGATCAGTTAATTATTACGAAAATATGTATTGCACTATTTGTGGTATTGAAAATTAATAAGAGTAATTTTTGTAAGCTATAGTTCTAAATGAACAATTACAAAGTCTAAAATTGACATATTGTTCGAGTATATTCAGTTTTTAAAATTACGATTTGTTCGATTATCATCAAATTTAAATTTGACATTCGTTCAGTTTAAATTAACCATTGTTGTATTAAACAGAGATAAAAGACTCAATAATTAATTAATTGTGGAAATGAAAAATTAATAAAATTCAAATTATTATTTTTATTCAAATCAAATCATCCAGGTTTGGGGATCATACAGTTTTTGTTTTATTTAATTTTTTTTTAAAAGTGCGTGTTGTCCAATTGACTTATATTTAGTAAATCTTTACTAATATTTGTGTTTTTTTTTTGTGTGTGTCGAGTATCGGAATCTGTTGTAGGTTCCTCAGCGCTCCTTTTGAAGTAGCTAAAGAGAGCCAAGATACTGCGACAATTTTCTAATGTTGACCAATCAACGAGTTAAATACAAATTTAGAAGAAAATTTTTTTTTAAATAAACTATTCAAATTTTGACTACCAATAACATTTGAATGGTTGGGTTAATGAAAAAAGTGTGAGAGACCTTTTTTAAGAGAGTTTAATTCCCTATGAAAATTGGATTGGGATTTGTTGTATATTATCTGCGAAATTTTGCTCATGTTACTGAAGTGAAAATGGAAAATTGCGCTAAGGAGGATCTTACTATTAATATTAAGAGCTCGTATTCGAAGAAGCTTCGTTTGAGGTGCCCAGCAACCAATTTTTGTGTTTGGTATAATACCCACCATAATATATTTAGCATAAAATATATATAGGGTGTTACAAAAATATGTGACTGGCTATACAGAAGCAGATTCTACACACCAAATAAAGCAACAAATATTCAATTTTTTGTTCGTGTTCGTCCTGGTTTAGCTACAATCCGCCATTTTGTGTGTTATTAATATTTTAAAACTCGACCTCACACGCTACATTTTCTTCGAAAATTCGCTAAAATATAACCCAAAATACCCACTGTTACCTCATAACGCAAGATAATTTATATTGTTCTTTTAACTTTCATATTATAACAATGATAATAATAATAACATGTTATGTGTTTGTCTTCATCATCGTATTTTTTTAAAAAAACACCCACGTCTACTGGATTTCCGGTTTTGATCGTCAACATTATTAACCTTATGAAGTCACGGACAAAGGTAGTAATAAATACAATTATAATAGACAACAAACATTATACAACTTATTAATTTAATAAGTGAATACAAAAATCAACAAACATCGTATACCTATCGTTGTAATGTACGTAAAGTAATTAAAATAAATTATTACGAAAAATGTTAATAAATGATCTAATCTGTGTTTGTTTAGTTTTTAAAAGATTTACTTCTACAAAATGAAGAAGCTTTTTAATATTTTTCGCAGATATCTTTAGCAAATATACTATACCATCGATTTGCACAGTACTTAGTTTATACAGAATATTATAATAATCAGACTATTAGACCTCTTGGTTTTTTAAATTAAATTTCAAAATTTTCATTTGTTGCTACCAAATTAACGAAACTGGGAGTAAAATAAACTTTGACAATTAATTTAATTAAAAAACAAAACAAAAACAAATCATGGGGCGGTTAATTAACTAAACTGTCGGCGATTGGACAAAAACGAAGTAACCGACATTAGTATGTTTTTATAATACTAAGAGAAAACATACCTTAAGAAAGGTACCAAATTTTTTATTACATTTAATCAATTTACCCCTCATTAATTGGTATATAACTTGGTCCTTTATCCCATATCATCACTTTTTAAGCAGCATACATTAAGGCGCAGTGATTCTCAACCTTTTTTTTGTTGCGGCACACGACAAAACGATTAACGATTTCAAAATTTGACGGCACACAAAGAAAAAGATAAGTTTAAAAGTTGTTTACTTACCTATAATACACTGTGTAAAATAGTTTATGACATAATTTTGAATTTAAAATAAAATAATATGTACTACAAAAACAACAGTACGTTTATGAAGGGATTAATTACAAGTTAATAATAAGAATACTTTTAATGAGAAATTTGAGCTTGATGTTTTTTGATAATTTTATTTATATTTGGTCGTAAAAATGACAATGCTACTCTCATATCGTCTTCTACATTTAACAGTCTCGATCTTTTTTTCGTTTTTATGTTGGTTAATACTTTGCTATATACATTTCTAAAATTTGGCGGCACACAAAAGTGCCGCGGTACAGTGGTTGAGAATCACTGCATTAGGAATTACCTGAAAACTCGGCTCTTTTTTATATTTATGTTTTTGATCGGATTAGAATTACACAAAATTAGAATTACCCTAATAGTGAAGTAGTTTGTAGTGATCGAAAAAGTGGTTTGTAGTGATAGGTCAAGTTCAAATTGTAAATATGAATTTATGAGTGCATACAGAATTGTATGGAGTGAAATCAATGCAAACACAAAAATTAGCTATACACATATATAAGTATTTGTTTAAAATGATATTTACATATTTATTAAATAATTGATACTCATTTTTAATATTTTGTTTTGCTTTTATATCATATAAATTTTGTAACGTAATAAATTAATGAGTTTTATTGAATTTAAAGTTTATTTTCTTCTTTTTAGAGCATTTGAATAAAAGCTTGTTTTTAAAAATGATTTTTTAAATTAATTTATTTTCTTCTTTTTAGAGAATTTAAATAAAAGCTTGTTTTTAAAACTGTTTTTTACTATTCATTTATTTTAGTTATCGCTGTGTTATTTTATCTAAATGTTTCTTAACCTGTTCATTTCATTTAAAGCGTCATTGACTGGTCGTTTGCCCGTTAATTTAGTACTAAACTACTAAAAAATAAAAGGTTAGAATACGGATAAGATAAACTTTTTTTAAATATTTCTTAAGATAATTCCAAAAATTAGGTATGCTCACCGATTTTTCAACACTTTTATGATAAACTCTTTGTTTTTTATTGCCAGCCATGAATATATTCTTCAGATATATTCTTTGAATACATACTGAATGGCTATGAATAACTCTAAAAAATTATTTTTTGTGTTATAGTTTCATTCTTCATTATTATTCCCACGAATAATGGAATGAATCCAGTTCTTACCAAAGAAAGTACATATCGAATTTATGTCATAGGAAATTTATGTCAATTAATTATTTTTTTCTAAATTTTGACAGTTGGAAATGTCATTTTTTTATTAAGATTTTGTTGGTGACATATCTATGCAAACTATAAACTCTACTATCATGGTGGTTGGAGAAAGAAGAAACACACAATATAAAATATCTAGCTAGATATTAGAAAAATTTAAAAATGTGTAAGGAGTTAAGTTGTAGAAAATTATGTTTTCTACAATTATTACCTCATCATTTTTTTCTACAACACGAATGTGTACATAGATATTTAGAATTTACAATTTCAATCTTAAACCGTTAATATCTCTGTAAATATTAGAGAAACAGAAAAATTAATAAGAAACTTAATTGTTGTAAAACTATTTTTCTACAACTTTACTTCTTATGTGTTTTTCGATTTTTTCAATATTAAGAGAGATATACCATATTTTGTATTTCCCCCTCCTCTAAATCCCCTTTCCCCTTGTCGATTCTTGTCATGCTTACCATAAAAAGGCATTGTCATCGGAACTGAACCAACATGTAAAAATTCAACTCCGTAGGATAAGAGGAAGTGGTTCTAATTTAGCTTGCATGATTTGATCCGAACATACATACATACATACATGACAAGTTAAATAAAAGCTTGTAATAATAATTAAAAACTTGTTAGGAAACTCTTAAATGTATTTGTTTTATTTAATAATTATAATGGATTTTCTTAGTAACAACTGATTCAATACACAAAAAAAACTAAAGTAAATGAGTTTATAGATTTAGAGAAAAATATTAATTAATTATATAATAATAGTTAATTTATCTTAATATGACACACGATAAAATTTATATAATAAATTGTTTAATAGTGCGATTAGTATTTGATGCAATAAAATAATTACCTCAAGTATAAAGTAATTCATTATTTAATTTTAAGTAATTTTTTATGAATTTAAATGTTTTTTTTTTTAAATAAAATTTAAAATGTTGAGTATAATAAAAATGCATTATTTAATGAAACATACGTTTAATAGTTCTTTGGCCAAAGGGTATATTCATGTACAGAATTGATTGAAATTACCTTCAGTCAAATTACAAATAATTAGCAGGTATGGCGCAGTTAAGTCGCATAAAGCTGTTATGCAGTGTAATTCTTTCGTAAGTTCATTTATCTTCAGAAATTTTTTTTACCGACTGTGAAGCGATATATTTCGCTATATAAAGATTATTATTATAATCAAAGAGAACTCTTGGTTTTTCTCATTAAATTTTTGTCCTATCTCTTACGGTTTCAAAGATAGGCAGTTTTACACATTTTGCCCAAACATGGTCCGATTTTGCCCAATCATTTGGACCAAACATTTTAGCTCTAGAACACACTCGAAATTTCATTTGTTTTATTTTTATCGTGTTTACGAGCGGATGGACAACTTTACGGAAATGGACTAAGTAAGTCATTTTATGAACACCTATACCAAATAATTTTTTCTGCTAAATACATTTCCAACTGTTACAAAATCGAAACTAAAATTAATATACCCTGGTGTATATTCTGGTGAAATCCATTCATTATTAAACAAATACATATGGTAAAGAATGTGTTGATATCTTAGAACAAGTTTCAACGTGTCTTTTTAATTCAAAGTATTACAAAGAATTATAACAGTTATATTTTTTTCGATAAACTTTTTTTTAAAGCGGCACATGATAGCTCATATCGATTTCTTTCAGCACATTCACTGTATACCAAACAAAACCTCTGATTATTTGAAGAAGAAAAATTGTTCTTTTTCCAAAAAAATATTTTTTACTTGGAAAATCGAAAAACTTATTTTTATTTATTTTTTTAACTTTGGCACATGGCAACACATCTTAAGTAGATTACGCTACAAATGCTGTGGTTTCGTTAAAGTAAAGTAGGGGGGATAACTCTCGTAGCAAAAAGGACCCCCTAAGAAAAATGAAATTTTCTGAATTTTCTTTTCATTGAATGCGGCACATAATAGCACATTTCAGTACAATCCATTTATATGAAAAAATCCAAAATGGCGGGTCCAAGGACATAAATTTCTGCAATAAATAATCTATTATTCCCAAATCTCAGTCAGGTGGATATAAATTGTATGAACTTTATGACTTTTAGAATTCTTTTCATCGTATTAATGTTTTTTTTTTAAATAACCTTCTTTTAAATTACGACTCAACTAATTTTTATTACGTAATAAATGTTTTCTTGCTAATAAGTTGGGAATATGTTAATAGATATTCAAAACAATGTAAAATAATCCTACATGAAATTTAAATAATTTCAATAAATCATGTTTTATAGATAGACTACAGAAGAATTTTATTAATAACAAGAATTTTAACAACTAACTGAGTTTATTATTTAAATACCTTGTATGTACTCAGTGAGAGAAAATTTTCAGTTTAGCTATTTCTGCCAAAACATTGCAGCCGCATGATACGCTAGTATTAAACTTAAATCTAAAATTTCGTATCTCTTTCTATCTCTGTTCTTAAGATATCTGGTTCACACACACTTATCCATCCAGACAGATATACATACATACATACATACGCACACACAGACCCACCAATGAACAAAAATTGTTTTTTTGTTTCAGGAGACCACAAAACGTATCGATAGATAAATAGATCGGTAGTTTGTAGCGGCTGCCCTGGACGGGCTACACTTCGACCATAAGGTCCATTGTGATGCCTAAGGATGTGAGGATGTGAGTGGAGTGGAAGGAATTTTTGTGTATAGACTAGGAATTGGTAGGATGTGCTGCTGCAGCCGACTCTGGTAGGAACTATGTCGATATTTATCTGGAGTTCGTGAAGGAAACTGCAGTAAACCTTCACAAGCAGAGCCGGTTTGTCAGTTTAGTTAATGAACCGCCTTTTTTTTTCTTAATAATTGATAAACTGCCGATGTCGGGATTCGAACCCATAACCTTCCAGTTCAAAGTAGACATAACGTCTCTGACAGTACGCCTTAGACCGTTCGGCCTCTTGGGCGGTAAACGAAACGATTATCAGCATCGAAAAAATAAGCACTGACGTGAAGCTTATTTGCAAATCAAATCAAAAATAAGCACTGACGTCCATCAAAATAGATTGTGATTCCTAATGACATAAAAGAGAAAAAAGTGGTCCAAAAAAGCGTACAAGCATATACTCTACGTAAATTAAAATATATCTGGAAACAATGAATGTATCTATCGCTGTCCATATGCAGCGCACCATGTTACGGTGCACTCTGTTACACCCAAGTGATATGTATACAGTGATATGTATACAGTGATAAGTATACAGACAGTGATATGTACATCACTATGTACGGCAGTGGGCCATGATGTGGACTGCTTTGTTACACCGAAACTGCACTCTACAAATGTCTGTAAGTTTGGGTGTAACAGAGTGCATAATATTATGGTGCGCTGTATATGGACAGTGATAGATACATACATTGTTTCCAGATTGGTTGTAGTTTAAAACACAAGCTGTATAATGGTAAGTTCAGTAAAAAAAAAGCATATAAGACATACGAGTAGGTCTTATTTTTAACCCGACTTCAAAAAGGAGGATGGTTCTCAATTCGTCTGTATTCTGATGAGGGGATCCCCGGGAAATCGAGGAAAACCCTCATTTTATATGTGATAACCGATTTCTGCGATTTTTTTTTTTTTTTTTTGAAAGGGTATACTCATTCATAATGGGAAAATAAGAAAATTTTTTTAAAAAACAACTTCAAAAAAATTTTTTACAAAAAAAACCGACCCCAAAAAAAAAATTTTTACAAAAAAAAAAAACAAAATGCATGTAAAAAAAACTGAAAATCTGTTATGAAAAAATGCACTAAAAATTTAAAAAAAAAAAAAAATGTGTTATAAAAAAATGCACTAAAAGTACACATAACTTTTGGACACCACCTCCAAAAATAACAATAATTGTACATATATATTTAAAAATTTTTGCTTAGGTGAACTAAAATAAGCACAAGAATATGCAATTATTTTTTTACTTTTTAGCGCATTTTTTGTTATAGAATATTTGAATTTTGAAGTCGGGTTTCCATTTTGTCAAAATAGGTTTTATATTAGTACAAAAGTCGAGCAATAATTTCAAAATTCTATATTTGATTTGTGCCCTATTTTTTTTTGTTTTCGAAAAAATATCCTTCGGATAAAAGTTGTTCATTATGGTTATACTAACAACTTTTATTCGAAACATTTTTCCGAAATCCTAATAAATCAATTATAAAATTTTAGCAATGATTTTTGACGCCATTTGTACATTTGTATAAGACATTCGTGTAAGACATACGTTCGTTATGTGTGCACAAAATAAAACTAAGCATAGGCGCTGGTTGTACCAAAAATTGTACCATTTCTAAACTATAGGAATGTTAGTTCATTTATATGATGGAGGTCAGTGAAAATAAATACAAACCAAATAAATTTACATTCTTTTGCTATATTCTAAATAAATTAACATTGATTATAAATATTGAATTAATCAACTATGACCACGGTCAAATATAAAATATTCTAACCTAATAATTTCTCTAACCTAATAAATAATGTTATATTTTTATTACCCGAAAATTAGCCACGCTATGAAAGACGCTATGAAAGAACTTCACCCTAAGGCCTAGGGCCCTACGTGGTTGAACCATTATTTGTAAACGGTAGTAGTACGCATTCAAATTCAACAATACCTTAGTCAACTACCTGTAATTGTGTTAAACTGCCAACGTTTTTCAACTCTAGAATAAAAGAATTGCATTCGTAAAGTTTGTTTTAAAATCGTGTTATTATGAATTATAGCCAAGTAACAGACACAAAAACAATTCACGTCAAAAACCTCTGAAGACTCCTTTTTAAAATAATAATATCCTGTACACTATCCCCTGTGTGTGTGTGTGTGTGTGTGTGTGTAAGCATCGTTAAAAAAATAATAATACCACATTATTATTCATAAAGTTGGAAAACAAATTATTATTTTTTCTTCAACTCCAACAAAAAAATAATAATAACAAAAATCTAAAGGTATAACAAAAAAACTAAACAATAATAATTTGTTAGCATGAGAATTTATAATATATATATATATATATATATGTATATATATTTCGTATTCGTTGCGTGATAAAAATTTTGAGATCAAAAAATTACCTTTCTCATTGTATTATATATTATATGAAGTGCTTTTTTATATATAAGTATACAATATATATAATTTACATACCAATATATATATATATCTAATATATCTTATTCGACTTAGGGTTGTCCGATTAAATTCATTTATATAGTTATATGTTTATTTATAACTCAGACCTATGTAGGGAAACGAAGGACATACACGAACATGGTATAATCTCGCATTTAGTAATTTTACTTAACAATGCTACTATATACTAGAGTGCACATCTTACAAACCACGTCACCACGAGTTCCGAACCGCTATTGGAATGAAGGCGATGCGAAGACGTGTGCATTGCTCAAGATATGAATATTTTAAGCATTTTGTCATTTAAAATGCTCTATTTTCCATAACCAGGTTTATTTCAAAACTCGGTGCGGTTTTGTTTTCTATAAGTAGCTCGAATATGTGTGAATAGTCTAATTTGAGTGACCATAAGCAATAGACTTGGGTATTTTAGTTAACTATAGGGGCCATTCATAAAATACTTCTCGCAAAATTCACGCATTTGTTACCCATAACCGTCACCCTGCGTCACATATTGGACAAGCTCCTACCTAAAATACATCACAAAATTTGACCCGCCCCTAAATACACGAAAATTTTTAATTTTCAAGATTAATAGTAATATACAAAAATTATTAATATGTATACGATTATTTTGTATTGTTTGGCGATTATTAGTACTTATCATGAGGACTGTGACTGATACTATTGTGACTGATAAATATATTTGAATAATTATAATTATACAATTATTCTTAATAATTACACACGACACGTTTATTCAGACCCTGCCAGAAAGAAAACTGGAGAAGAAATCTACGATGAAAGACCCAAGGCAAACATTAGCCTCAACTGGGGAAAATATGCCACCGTCTTTCAGCCAGAATTTAATGCCATACTGGCTTACATCCGGGAACTGCTGCCACTCATCACCTCAGGGGAATACAAAGTGCGAATACCCTTCGCAATACCTCGGAAAGGAAATCTGAATATCCTTCATAGGCCCAGAACCTATACTAGGAATTTCAAGGACAGCATGTAAATAAGTGATCGTCGAGTGGATAGACTTTAAACATCGTGATCACTGGGAAAATTTATTGCAAATAAAACTCGGGAAAGTACTGTTTCAGAATGCATCTTTTAATTAATATAGTATATTTATTGACATGCTCATAGAGTTAATCAAATTATATTAAATTGTGTTACATGAACAAATTAAACAGAACTTGTTCTTAAAAAAAAGGACAAAAAAATATGCAATCAATAAAAACAAATTCAAAAAAGTTGAACCACTTTCATACCAATCGCTCCTTTCTCCTTTGTAATATATCGTCTATATATCTACCTATCATTACAACATTCCCCTGATCCCTCACATTCAATACTTGATCCGGATTTCTCAACCCAGAATCCAGTATTCTTATTCACATACCCTCATCTGTGCCTTGACAATCCAATAATAAATGGTACCCTGATTCAATACCATGACACAGCTCACACACTCTTTCACCATTCACTTTTAATTTATTCTCCCACACATACCTTCGCAGTCTAAAATTTGCAAACATTCTTCATTTCTCTACCAGCAACTGATAGATAATGCATCTAATAGGTTGCCCCTCGATGCAACCTGAACAGGATACCACCTACACACAATAGGACTTCACAATGGATCCATTACATGCAGACTGTGTGGCGAGGAGGAAGACACATCCTGCGACATCATCTTTAACTGCGAATCTCTCGGGTGCCATTTTATCCGTCCGGTTTGTTTCATTTATAGCGGTTTCAGTAATAGTTTAATTTAAGAGAAAGCAAGTTATTAGCCTACCTCCTCCAATCCTGATGAAGGATTTTCTCCACCTTCCACAAGGCAGTGGAAGGTGGAGTGAAGCATTTGCTTTCTTCCGCTGTCGGAGCCATTGTTCGGTTTTCTCCTGTAACCCTAGGTTGGGGCCCTAACAGAGTGCTACTATACGGAGCCAGATGGATCCTGGTTTTTTAACGAGGTTAGCAGAGTTCCGGCGTCCACCGGCGTTAGCAGAGTTCTCTCGGGTGCAGCAGATACAATATATCCGGTTCATCTCACCCCAAATATATGAACCTCAAGGAAAACCTGATAGGCAAGATCTCGGCTGTTGCCAATATTTGAGAGAAGCAAACCTCGTTAGACTAAAGTTGAAGGGGGAAGAACAATGGGCCATAAGGTCAAAGTGCGGTACTTTTCATACCCCAAGATATATTTGTCTATCTAATTAATGCCCGAAATACACGAGGCTAGTTTTTCAAGCTAGGATAACAAGCCAGTGCTAGTAAGCTAGAAAGCCAGTAATTTTTGGTTCGTGTAGATAGAACTATCTTCGTTTTTAGGCTAGCAAGCTAGTGAAGAAGCTAGCTTGAGAAGCCAGGAAAGTTAAGTAGGACGGCATCCTATTTTTTCAGCTACAAGCAAGCTAGTAGCACACCCACCACTGAATTTACTATTTTGACTTTGCTTACTATCTTCGTGTGGACGGTAAATCTAGTACATGATAGGCTAGTGTACAGTGATCACGCATCTTTTTTTTTGTAGTTTGGAGAATAAAACCTTCTAATGCAACTTGACATTCATTCCGAAGCAACCTTTTCAGTCCTATTATGTTTCCTCTGCGAATGTTGTTTATTTCTAACGATATTATTTGTTGACTTAACTTCGATTAAAACACGTATAAATAATAAATAATAATATATAATATTATAATATTAATTATAATATTTTTAATATAAATAATCAATAATAATAAATTGACACTTATAAATTACTCAAACACAGTCTCGCGATAATAATGATACTGGCTTAAAATTTCCTAGTCGCATGTAAACCATTCAAGTTTGTACCAAGCTAGGATAGAAAGCTAACAAGGTAGCTGGGAATACCTAGCTTGCTATCCTAGCATGAAAAACTAGCCTAGTGTATTCTGGGAGAAGTAGACACTACGAAATATTTATTTATTTTTTTAATTGGCATCCCTGATATTTACAAAGTGTAAAGTTATCCACGTAAGATTTCAATTTAGTGATAAATAAAAATAATATTATACATTATAATATATAACAGATAAAGATGGCATCGTATGCATTCTTTTTAATATGAAACAATTTCTTCATATCATTTGAACGTTGAAGTCTCTTCTCTCATTACAAAATGTCAAGGTTCATGGTTTTGCAATTTATTTTCTACTTTTATAAATAAAAATAATAATATTCTCTTAAATCAATTAATTACAAAATTATTCATTTAATTATTATAAATATTATAAAAAATAAATTTTTCTTAATTAAAATTAATATTTTCTGAAATATAAATGCTGCGTGTTATAATGACAAGATAATAAATTAACATTTCGCTTGAAGTGATTTATAAGGTATATCTCTCTATACTACTTCTTTTTAGCCGTTAGGTGAATATTGAAATATTTCACTTGCGAAGGCAGGTGATCTACTTACGATCAAATATTTGAATGGAATTTATTACATGTGAATTTTGAATGAATGTGTAAACATTTATAGCGACACTATACAAGATTTTATAGGAGGAGTGAAATGAAATTTCAGATTAGATAATGTGACGTTTTTTGTTGAACTATCGGCCATGTGTTAGTTGGCAAGCATCGACATTGCTAAGATAGGAGATATCCATTCGTGTTTGTAAACTATTCGCATTGCTTGCTCATAGATAGATTGATTGTAGTGGAGTGGAAGGAATTTTTGTGTATAGACTATGAATTGATAGGATATGCGGCTGCAGCCGACTATGATAGGAACTATCCCGATATTAATCTGGAGTTCGTGAAGGAAACTGCAGAAAACCTTCTCAACCATAGCCGGTTACTTCGTTCTTGTCCATAAGCCGACAGTTCAATTAACCACCCCTTTTATTTTCTTAGTAATTGACAAACTGTCGATGTCGGGATTCGAACCCATAACCTCCCAGTTTCCAAGTAGGCATACTGCGCAGAGTAAGTCAAAACTATGTAATGTATATTTCTATCTAACTCTTCAAGACAAGAATTAAGAACTAATTATACTAATTAAGAATTAATTACATTGCTCATAAAAACGACATTAATGTTTAAGTCCCAGGCTTAAAACTTTTTTGTTTTTTATTTTACGTCAATTTTCATATATAATGATATAAGTGGCTCGAATTCCACAAATTAAATGGCAGAAATTGATTTGGGTGTGTGGAATTCTTTCGTGAATGTAATTTTAATTAAATTGCTGTGAAAATATAATCAAATTATCTTTAGATTATTCAATGAAAATGCAAAGAAATTTTAAATTAGCAAGAAAAGGTAGTTCCCTCGATTATAGAATTACTGTTCAGAATTTAATGAAACTTGGCATATTAGTACATTATAATAAGATAATGAACCAGTTAAATTTTTAAACAGCTGCAGAGAACCTGAAAAAAGATATTAATATAAAAAAAGTTTTGCCTTTACCATTGATCCTTATGAGAAATCACAGATTCTATTTTATTTCACAAAAAGTACCGTTCAGATTACAATGAAAGTGGTATCAACAAAAAGAAAAAAAAAATTCGAACATTTTGGTTACTCACAAGTCGAGGTTATGATATAATTACGAAAAAGAAACTATGTTAATTACATGTGGCAACGCCATCATAGAGGTTATGACGCGCGCAAAATTAAAACATACCTCGAATGCTTAATCCAGTTAAATTTGTCACATAAAGTAACATATAGCAGAATAAATTTTATTATATAAATAAACTTTAATATTAAAGATTTTTATATATTAACTTATAAATTAATTTTGACTCAGACATTTTAGTAAACACACATGTAACTCATTGATGCTTGCGCAGAAGTTTTATTTCTATCTCTCTTAGAGTGCATTCATCTTGGACGCTTACACACTTTCGGCACACTCAATCGTCGTTTTCAGCGTTCGATTTGGCGCTGTGAGGGTAAAAAAATCACGCTGAATCGTTGACAAATCAGTTAAAATGGCTAACTATTTCCCAGATTATTTTCGATCGATTTAAATGATTCAGAATCTGGTAAAACATATACTATTTCTGTTACTTCTGACGAAATAAAACGTCGCCATGTTGATACAAACTAACGCTCACAACGTCCAAAACGAACGATATTGTCTGGTCGATTCTAATTGTTCGTAGGCCAACATGAACACCAATAATTTGTGCTTATATGCTTGAGCACTCAAAGCGTGTGAGCGTCCAAGACGAACGCACCCATACTTTTGCGCGGCGTTGTCAAATATAAATACTACTGTCAAATCACACAGAGCACATATTTGGCTCGTATGGTATCTGCGGTACTACCTTAAATGATCTTAACTAATTTTAGAAAGGATATTCATTATCTATGGGTACTAAAAATCGACCACAGCAACAAAGGTAATGTTTGATCGGATGAGGCTCAAAAATACAAATCAGAAGCTTAGTTGAACTCTTTATGGGAATTTCCTGCAAGAGTATGCATAGATAACCGGTTCAATAACAGAAAATATCAGTTTGTTTCGACTGTAGAAATGTTTGAATTCTTGAAGAAGTATAGTTTAAAGGAAACCTTACAGATATATGCCCAGATTAAGAAACGATACTTGTTCCAATATATTTATTTATTTCACAAGAAAATCCTTACTAGCCTTTGTTACTCTGAAGATGAAAAGCTCATAATAACGTTGTGTCGAAATAAAGAATTACATGGTATGATAACTTTGGAGAGTATGATAAAGTGAAGAGCAAATTTTTGTTTGAATTGTTGTCTACATAAATAATCCTTAAATAATATTTTCGTACAACCAACTATTTTCGATAAATAAAGGCAACATGCACGTATAAACCTGTGCACTCATTCGCGCAGGATTTCACCATTATTATTCTTGGTTGTATCGCAAAGCTCCTCTTCAATTGAGTCCAAAAACAACAGATGGATTTGACATTGGTTACACGTGAAGTATAAAAAAAAAAATACATACGAATTGAGAACCATCCTCCTTTTTGAAGTCGGGCTAAAAAGTGTGATGGAAGTATAAAATTCCAGACAGAGTGTAAAACTTTAAACACGTTTTTCTCAAAACTACATTTTCAAAACAGTGACCGGCTGTATTTTGAAAACTAATCGGTGGAATTTTCGGAAATTTATACGGCAATATTTTAGGGATTAAAAACTAGACCCTAATCGAAGGATTTTTTTTAACAAAACTTTATTTTTTATAAACAATGGACGTTTTTTATTATCAAAATCCATAATTACACTTTCGGAAACCGCCAATTTGCTAAATATGAGAAAAAAAAATAGCGTCGATTAAAGGTTAGATAATCTATTAAATTAATATTTTTGTTTCTTTGTTTTTAAATTAGTAGGAATTACTGATGGCCACCGCAAGGCACAATTTTTGAAGAAAAAGGTCAACAATTGAGTTGATAACTTTGCCCGGAATTAAAATATTTATTTGAAATTTTCGTGAAAGTTGCTTTAAATTTGGTGTAAAATTTATATAATTATTTAATATACCTTTAGACGCCTCTGAGTTTACCCAACCCCTTAATACTCTTACAAGACGAAAGAAACGACCACTTACAACATATACAGTATGTGATGGAAAGCATTGCTAATAGAGAATCAATGTTAAATATTATTTACTATAATAACTATACACAATGCTTAATAAAAAAATAAAAATAGTGGAGGTACTCTGTAGTGTGTGCGTTGTGTATGCTGACTGGCCTGTGTGATTACTGTTTTGTAGTCAGTACTGCATTAACATGTAATGAGAGTGGGTTAAATATGTTCATTGCTGTTTCTTAAGTTTAACATTACTTCTAACAATTGAAAATTGTTTTTTGAATATCCCTTATTATTTGTATGTGGAATGTTTGAAAATAAATGATAGTATTCTATTAACGGTATAACATAAAACAACAATCCACACAAATTAAAAGAAAAATAAAACCATAAAAAGAAAAAAATAGAATTCCGACAAAAAAAAAGTTAAACCAACGGTTCGAATAATCCTCCATTATTTGCTAAACAATATCCGAGTCGATTATATAAATCTACCCGGATATTTTTCAGCAATTGAGGAGAAATATTCACACAATTGTCAACAATTCTTTGCCTTAATTGTTGCAAATTTTCAGGTCTATTCCGCGAATAGATCTGTGTTTTGAGAAAACCCCACAAAAAAAAGTCGTTAGGAGATAGATCTGGCGATCTGGCTGGTCACTTGAAGGTTTCAAAACCACTCATAAGACGTTTGATCCAGGAACAGACTTACTATCATGGCATTGTGTACAGTCATCTTGTTGGAACCATACAGATTCCTGGTCTAAATTAAGATCTATAACAGTTGGCAATATATTATTTCGTAACAAACTCAAATATTTTTGAGAATCTAAAGATCCGTGAATGAAGAATGGTCCTATAATATTGTCACCCAATATTCCCGTCCAGACATTCAGTTTCTGTGAAAACTGAGTTCGGGTACTGATATATCGATGCTGATTTGTCTGAGACCAATATCGGTTGACAGATGGATTATGTTTTCCATGTAATGTAAAAGATGATTCAACAGTAAATAAAATATTTCTGATGAAATTATCTTCTCGATTCACCTTTTCCATCACAGCTTAACAAAACTCCATCCTGCGATAAGGATCCTCAGCCAAAATCTCTTGGGTTTTTCCATATTTAAAACATTTGAAATTGTTCCGCTTCCAAAGGTTTGCAACTGTAGAGTTGCTTAAGCCCAATTCTTCACCAACTTCTCTTGTCGATTTTTTATCGTCAATAAATAATAAACTACAAACTCTCTACATTTTTTAGTGGGGCTTCATCATCTTTATCTTTGTGATAGTTTTTTGCAACTAGATATACAACCCCATTTTTCAAAACAGCTAATCGTATGAGTAACTGATCGAAATGCTTGGCGATTGCCTATCCTCAAATGCCACAATAAATAAATTGACACATTCCGGTGTCGAATGTCCCCCCAAAGTACCATTTAAAAATTTGCACTTTTTCTATTCTTGTTTAATAACCCATTGTTGAAATACGGTATTACCATTAAAACACACAACCAAATATACCCCATGTATTCACATACGTAATGATTAATATTATCAATTATAATGTGCATCACAACATCCCACTCTTAAATGACATCAAACAAACACCATACACACCAGCCAAGTAGCCGAGCGGTCTAAGGCGTCATGTCTGCGCAGTATGCAGTAATTGAAAACTGGGAGGTTATGGGTTCGAATCCCGACATCGGCAGTTTGTCAGTTATAAAAATTTAAAAAAAAAAAGGGGCGGTTGATTGACTAAACTGTCGGCGCATGGACAGGAACGAAGTAACCGGCTATGCTTGAGAAGGTTTTCTGTAGTTTCCTTCACGAACTCCAGATGAATATCGGCATAGTTCCTATCATGGTCGGCTGCAGCCGCATATCCTACCAGTTCCTAGTCTACTCGCAAATTCCTTCCACTTCACTCACAACCTCACATCCTATGGCATCACAATGGACCTTATGGTCAAAGTGTAGCCCGTCCAGGGCAGCCTTTACAATCTACCTCTAACACCATACACCACAAGCCTATAGCCAGATGTATGTATGTATGTGTTTAGTTTTATAGTAAATATTTTATTTATTCATTTAACATTGATTCTCTATTAGCAATGCTTTCCAACACATGCTGCACTATATTACAGAATAATGATAAAATTATGATAAAACTTACCTAACAGCTGCACAATAATGTAAACTTTCAATTGGAAAGAATCGTGTAACTTTTTTATGGTTTTCATCAACATTTTCTAATAATATACCATTTGACCACACAGATAGCCATGAATCTAATCCACGTGCCCCCGCCGCACCTTGCTCTGGATACAATTCACGTAATGGTTCTTGTACACCTTGAAGACCATCTTTACTTGCTTGTGGTACCGCACTACCAAGCCACAATACACGACATCTACATATTGGTGTAGATTCATTCGACATTTTTATTATGATTTTATTTTTATTAAAAGTATAATTTTTACACTTTTTATTAAAGATCAGATTCTATAAATTTTTTTTTTAATCTAATTTTTTGTAATTATTGTAATAAACACGAATTAACCGTCAAACATTTTTCCGGATTTATTCAAACAGACTAACACTCATTTCTAAATAGAAAAATTCTAATTAAAAAAAAACACTAGAACAAATTTAAAATCCCCACACACAAAAAAAAACACAATTTGTTTTAAATATTGTCACGTTATGGCAGTGAAGAATTTGATGGTCCGAATCTGTAAAAGAAAAATTGATAAAATTAGTACGTAATTATTATGAAAACGGAAATTTGAACATAAGCACAACGGATCCCGAAAATCTTATGGCAATTGCATAAGCCAGAACGTATACATTCTCTCGGACAATCAAGCTGCTCTAAAAGCATTGCCTGTCACTGAAATCAACTCAAAACGGAACAACGTTAAATTGTTCTGGATATCAGATCACATTGATTTCGAAGGAAACGAAAAATCAGATATCTTAGTGAACAAAGAAGTCGGATTACCTTTCATAGACCCTAAACCTATTTTAAGAATTCCAAAAACAGCATGCAAATAAGTGATCACTAGGAAAATATAATGCAATCAAAACTCTGGAAAATACTGTTTTTCGAAATGCATCCAAGAGAGATTGCCCCCCGATGCAGTCAACCTGAACCTGAACTTCGACAGGTTACCGGATTCATCAGAGGACACTATCACTTACGGAAGCAACTGCACACAAGAGGATCTACAATGGATCTATTATGTGGCGTGAACCTACAGGAAACCTAATAAACAAGCTTCTGACTATTGCCAAGATATGAGAGAAACGAACCTCGTCAAATTTGAAGAAGAAGGGGGAGCTCATTGAGTCATATGGTAAAAGTGTAATACTTTTCATCTGGAACTGAGGTCATCTCAGGAGTAGTCAAGGATTGTCTGGAGGAACTGCTAGAGTTGGCAAAACGAAACAATGTTAAATTGATCTGGGTGCCGGGTCACAGTGGTTTCGAAGGAAACGAAAAAGCAGATGCCTTAGTAAATGCATGTAAACAGATGATCAACGAGTGGTCAAATTCTAAACACCGTGATCACTGAGAAAAAGTACCGCGGCAGGAGCTCGGGAAAATACTGCTTTAGAGTGCACCCAAGAGGTTATTTCTTGATGCACTGAGGCATTATCCCTTACGGAAGCATCTGCACACAAAGGAACTCCATAACGGGTCCATTGTGTGCAGATTGTATGGCGAGGAGGAAGAAACATTCAGCCACATTATCTTTGACTGCGAACCTCTAGGTTATTGCAGACACAAAATATTCGGTGCAACTCACCCCGAATAAATGAACCTTCAGGAAGACCTGATAAGCAACTGTATACGCCGGACTGGAGTAGAAGGGTGAGCACAGTGGACCATAAAGTCGAAGTTCAATACTTTTTAGACCCCAAGACGTATCTATCTATCTATCTAATACTTTTCATACCCCACAATTTATCTATCTATCTATCTAACCAGTGTACATATATAAATAAGAAGTTTTTGAAGTCATATCACATAATCTTGGTCAGGGTAGATTGTGATTGTAGTCGATTCACAAATATACATAAAATAAATGTTAATAATATTTGAAAACAAATAAATAAAATAATACCTGAATTGTATAAAATAATTTCAAAAGAAATACATAGTAAAAATGGGTATTTATATTTAAATACCAATTCCTGCAATCTATGTAAAATGACTTCAAAAAGATACTGAGAAAAAGTATCCCATCTTTATCTGATATGCTCGTTGATATTTACGCACTAGTCAATTATAATAATTATATCTTCTAATAATTATAATAATAATCAAATGAAAATGAATCTAACAACTAACTGAATTCATTGTTTAAATATCTTGTATATACAATAATTATAAATATTTATAGTTGAATTTAGAACAAAACTGTTCAGTTTATGGAAAAAATGATTTGGAAAATCGACCTAATAGTCTGATCGGATGAGTTATTTTTCTCATAATAGTATTAATTAAGAAATATGCTTAGTCTGCACGTAGTCCCGCACGTAATTTTATTGTTTCCTTCAAAACATAAAGCCAACACCATCAATGTTTCTAGATAAAACCTATTTTGACAAAATGGAAACCCGACTTCAAAAATAAAATATTCTATAACAAATGATGCACTAAAAAGTAAAAAAATAATTGCATATTCTTGTGCCAATTTTAGTTCACCAAAGCAAAAATTTTTAAATATATATGTACAATTATTGTTATTTTTGGAGGCGGTGTCAGCATAGAGAAATTCACATACCTTTTGGACACTGCCTCCAAGAATATGCAATTATTTTTTTACTTTTAAGTGCATCTTTTGTTATAGAATATTTGATTTTGGAAGTCGGGTTTCCATTTTGTCAAAATAAGTTTTATTTCTCGCTTTTTGGTGACTTTGAAGTTCTATAACTAATTTTATTTGTCTAAATATGGGTAGACCTACTAAACGACCAACTAATTTTTAGTGAATTTTTTTATGACACTTTTTTTTTACCCGTTTTTTTTTTTTTAATAATTTTTAGTGCATTTTTTTATAACAGATTTTCAGTTTTTTTTACAAGCATTTTGTTTTTTTTTTTTGTAAAAATTTTGTTTTTTGGGGTCGGTTTTTTTTTTTGTAAAAATTTTTTTTAAAAACCGACTTCAAACAAAAAATTTTCTTATTTTCCCATTATGAATGAGTATACCCTTTCAAAAAAAAAAAAAAAAATTTCGCAGAAATCGGTTATCACATATAAAATGAGAATTTTATATGTGATAACTAATTTTTAGTGAATTTTTTTATGACACTTTTTTTTTACCCGTTTTTTTTTTTTAATAATTTTTAGTGCATTTTTTTATAACAGATTTTCAGTTTTTTTTACAAGCATTTTGTTTTTTTTTTTTGTAAAAATTTTGTTTTTTGGGGTCGGTTTTTTTTTTTGTAAAAATTTTTTTTAAAAACCGACTTCAAACAAAAAATTTTCTTATTTTCCCATTATGAATGAGTATACCCTTTCAAAAAAAAAAAAAAAAAAATTTCGCAGAAGTCGGTTATCACATATAAAATGAGAATTTTCCTCGATTTCCCGGAGATCCCCTCATCAGAATGCGATTTGGTGACAATGGGACCAATCGGAAATCAAACCCTTTAAAACAAACAAAAAAATTCAAAATCGGTTCATAAATGACGGAGTTCTGAGGTAACAAACATTAAAAAAAAAAAAAAAATACAGACGAATTGAGAACCATCCTCCTTTTTTGAAGTCGGGTTAAAAAAACGATGTATGTACTGAATCGCTATTTGTGTTCATCATTAAAACACAATAATAAGAAATTGAATTTGATTATTTTATTAATTAAACATTTTTATAATGTGGAACAAATTAAATAAATAAATATACATTGTGTTATTATTACTATTATCTGAATCTTGTATATAATAAACTTGTGCTTGGTTGCACTATTCCGTAAGTGAATTTATTTATACTTTATTTTCATTTTGTTTCACACGCATACTTCTATGCCTAGCGTTAAATATTATTTATAAATATTTCAACAAAAACAACAATTCTTTATTCTTTATGTTATTATGATTAATCAAACTTTTAAAATGTGTCACTGAACTTTTATTTTTATTATACAACCATATAGGTTTTACTATGTAGCTTTGCGTCAAGGGCTTAGCAATGATTTTCTTTTTGCCTCCAAACAAGGCAACTTCTATCGAGTCAATTTTTCTAAAGACGCATCCTTGAAAAAATATTCAGGTGCATTGTTTAAAAAAATATTCGTTACGCAGGAGCGAATTTCTTTAAAATACATAAATCTCTTTCTAGCGGACACAATTTTAGTCTGATCAAAATGAAATGTCGTTTATGACTTTAGTATTTGCATGGCCAATTTTATTAATAAATGACATACGTCAAGGGGAAATGGGGGTATAGAGAAAGAAGAAAACACAAAATATAAAATATCTCTCTTAATATTAGAACAATCGAAAAATGCATAAGAAATGAAGTTGTAGAAAATCATGTTTGCTACAATTCATCACCTTATCATTTTTGCTCAAACTCTAATGTGTACAGAGATATTGAGGAATTTAATTTTCAATCTTAAACCGTCAATATTTCTGTAAATATTAGGGTAACAGAAAAAATTATAAGAAAAAAAATTACAGAAAAACTTACCTACAACTTTACTTCTTTTAAATTATTCGATTTTTCGAATATTAAGGGAGATATGTCAAATTTAGTGTTTCCCCCTACCTCTAAACCCCCGTTTCCCTTGTTCGATTTTACCCATTAACGAACTTGACCTTTTGAATACCAAAAGCGCCGCCTCAAATACCAAATTACATTCCAATCAGATCAAAATTGTCACCGCTAGAGTGATTACATATATATATATATATATATATATATATATATATATATATATATATATATATATATATATATATATATGTATATATATATAAATTTTGAAGTCGGTACGAGACCAATAGATCTATTTCCTTTCAGGAAAATCGCTAAAAATGAGCATCCTATATAAATTATGCAAAATGAAAATCAATCTTTTCAAGACGCAGTTTGTCTTATTAACACAGGAAAATTTTGTCTCTTACTATCTAGAACTAGATTAATGAATTCCAAAACATTTGTTAACCGGTATCTTCGAAATGTCTTGAGTATTCTGATGGCCGATCGCCGAACAGTAACTTAGACATACCTACAAGATTGCGATCAAACGTACAAAATTAGATGCACTTCGGATACAATGCGATTTGGAACTACTAGGCTGCGCAAAATTATAAAAAATATTTTGTCAAAATGGAAACCCGACTTCAAAAATCAAATATTCTATAACAAAAAATGCACTAAAAAGTAAAAAATAATTGCATATTCTTGTGCCAATTTTAGTTCACCTAAGCAAAAATTTTTAAATATATATGTACAATTATTGTTATTTTTGGAGTCGGTGTCAGCATAGAAAAATTCACATAAAATTTGGACACCTCCTCCAAAACTAACAATAATTGTACATATATATTTAAAAATTTTTGCTTAGGTGAACTAAAATTGGCACAAGAATATGCAATTATTTTTTTACTTTTTAGTGCCTTTTTTTATTTAGAATATTTGAAGTCGGGTTTCCATATTGTCAAAATAGGGTTCATTTCTCGCTTTTTAGTGACTTTGAAGTTCTATAACTGATTTTATTTATCTGAATATGGGTAGACCTATTAAACGACCTATTAATTTTTAATGCATTTTTTTTATAACACACTTTCTTTTATCAGTTTTTTTTTTAAGTGCATTTTTTAACAGATTTTCAGTTTTTTCACATTTTTTTTTTGGGGTCGGTTTTTTTTTGTAAAAAATTTTTTTATTTGAAGTCAGTTTTTAAAAAAAGTTTCTTATTTTTCTATCATGAGTATACCCTTGCAAACAAACAAAAAATTTGGAAGAAATCGGTGATCGCATATAAAATGAGGATTTTCCTCGATTTCCAGGGGATCCCCTCACAAGAATGCGATTTGATGACAATGGGACCAATCTGAAATTAAAACCTTTAAAACAAAAATTCAAAATCGGTTCATAAATGACGGAGTTTTGAGGTGACAAACATAAAATAAAAAAAATACAGACGAATTGAGAACCATCCTGTTTTTTGAAGTCGGGTTAAAAAATGATTCAATTGCTTCGAATGAATAAATAATTTAATATAAAAGAACTTGACTGCAATCTCTAAAAGTGATAGTAGTAGTTATAATGATTATGTAAATTTTCAAGAGATTGAATTGTTTTATTTATCGGTTTATTTTATTTTATTCAAATATTAATATTCATAAATAATAATTATTCTTTAGATATACTCTCTTTGTTTTCAATTCAATACATAGGGGTGGCCGATACGTAATAATATGAAAGTTTAAGAAACTGTGAATTAAAACCTTTCATTTGATACCAAACGCGATTAATTTGTGATATTTTTTATCCAAACATTTTATAGTCTGTGACATGCGGAACACTAAGACAAAGCGAATGACATCTCATTCTTCAAAATCGGATGAGTAGTTTAGACTGCTAAAAACATAACCCTGCCTTTTGTCTTTGCCGTAGTCGGGTAAAAAGTTTACCTAGCATGGATTTGGTAGTTTAATCGAATATCTGTCTTTAAACTAATTCTAGCGTAATTAAAAAAAGATCTAATATTTCTTAAATTGCTAATAACCCCTTGAATAACTAAATTAAAGAAATCAAATCCTAATCCGAATATCTTCTACTAACTCAAAAATATTTGGCGATTGGCTATACATACTCAGTGGCTCATTCACCCCAATATGCATTACAGTACCCATTCTGCCGCAATGTTTCACGATGTCTTGAAACATCAGACTAGATAGACCTTCAAGTAAAGAGGCTAATTTTACTACCCCTGGGTGATCTTGGATGTCAACTGAATCTCTTCGTTTCATTTTTCACCTACGGGAATAGATAGCGAATATGATGTTGGACAGCCACAGTGTATGAACTTTGTGCATAAACTTATTTTTTCTGCATTTCCCTTAGTTTTATATGTGTTTATAATAACATGTCCTTACCACCTCGTTCTTCCCCTTGTCCGGAGTAGAACGGAGCAAATGAGATAATTTTCGATTTTTTAACTTAAAAAAAATATTGTCCTTTTATTTTCTTACAATATTATTAAATATTTTCTTACAATAATATTAGAAAAATTTGCAGCTCTCGTAATAAACCCTTTTGTATTATTAAACCATAAGTGGATAACTGAATTAATGAATGATATTAGATAGATAGATAGATATGGTTTCCACTCCACTCACATCCTCACATCCTTAGGCATCACAATTGACTTTATGGTCGAAGTGTAGCCCGCCCAGGGCAGCCTTTACAATCTACCTCTCTAGATAGATAGATAGATTGTTGAGGCTGCCCTGGACGGGTTACACTTCGACCATAAAGTCAATTGTGATGCCTAAGGATGTGAGGATGTGAGGATGTGAGTGGAGTGGAAGGAATTTTTGTGTATAGACTATGAATGGGTAGATTATGCCGCTGCAGTCGACTATGATAGGAACTATGCCGATATTCATCTGGAGTTCGTGAGGGAAACTGCAGAAAACCTTCTCAAGCATAGCCGGTTACTTCGTTATTGTCTATACGGCGACAGTTTAGTCAATTAACCGCCACTTTTTTCTTTTTTAATAATAGGCAAACTGCCGATGTCGGTATTCGAACCCATAACCTCCCAGTTTCCAAGTAGGTATACTGCGCAGATATAACGCCTTAGACCGCTCGGCTACTTGGACTGGTATGAATGATATTACGAATAATATTATTGGTCTCTATCAATGAGGATTGATTGATCTCACCTTATCTTTCATTTTATATACCGCTACTATGCACATTACGTTCAAATAGCTAGGCGAATAAAGTTATAATTTCATAGGAATGTTTTCGACGCCAACGTCTAGCTTTGATTGAGTCATCTAATCCGATTTGACACTCAAACGTCGATGTAGTTTTTGAGTGTCAACGCTCATACCTCAGAGCTGATTTTGGCGCACTTACAGCGTCGCGCTAATTTGGCAGTGCTATTATCTAATTTTTCTAAATTAATTCGTCTAACACTGCATTTGTTCGAGTTGCAGTTTTCACGTGGATGACAATATAAGCCGAAAATAGCGAATTTACAATAAATTCAATACAAAAATCCATACAAATAAATTTACAATGGAATCAAGCGAAGAAATTGGTTTCATTCCAACTTCTAACGTTTTTGACGATGGCGTCAAATTGGTCACGTGGCCTATCATAAGGCACATTTCGATGCTCGATGCCAGAATCGAGGAATTTTGTGTAAAGACTAGGAATTGGTAGGATATGCGGCTGCAGCCGCTGCAGACAATGATAGGCACTATGCCGATATTCATTCTGGAGGAAACTGCAGAAAACCTTCTCAAGCATAGCCGGTTACTTCGTTCTTGTCCATGCGCCCCAACAGTTTAGTCAATTAACCACCCCCTTTATTTTTCTTAATAATTGACAAACTGCCGATGTCGAGATTCGAACCCATAACCTCCCAATTTCCAAGTAGGCATACTGCGCAGACATAATGCCTTAGACCGCTCGGCCACTTGGACTGGTAATATGTATTAAACTATACAAAACTTTTATAATTTATTTTAGCATATTGTTTGTACATCCTTGAGTGACATTTATTTCTTGATTTACAATTGTAGAAATTCATTCTTTTTAATTCACTATTTGAAAATTCAATTTATGCAATTTCTATTTAAACATAAATAATAATAGAAAAATTCCATATATTATGTTTGTTATACATTATTTATACGTAATAATAGTAAAACATGATTTTCAATTCTCTAGCGGTAAGTAGGTTTTAATACCAATCACTATTTGTACTGATCGATGTAGCTATAGTAGCAAGCTTGTGCTCGCAGCTTCACTATAGTACGAGAGCCCACGACCAAAACCATGTCTCATCGCACCAAGGATAAAACTATGTGGATAGTTTAGATGGCCCTAGACCCGACTAGGGGGGTAGAAACCTTCAGTAATCTTGCAAGGTCGCGGAGGATGATTTCTGCTATTGAAAAAAAGAAGCCAGATCGTCTGATATTGGAAATGTACGTAGATTTTGTGATTTTATTACTAAAAAAAATTCGTTACGCAGGAGTTGCTTTAACTTAGCGAATTTCCTTAGAATACATAAATGACTCTCTAGCGGTCACAATTTTAGTCTGATCAAAATGAAATGTCGTATATGATATTAGTATTTTCAAGTCCAATTTTATTAATAAATGACATACGTCGAGGGGAACGGATGGGGGGTGGGGTAACGAAAGAAGAAAACACAAAATATAAAATATCTCTCTTAATATTAGAACAATCGAAAAAAGCGTAAGAAATAAAGTTATAGAAATTTATATTTGCTACAATTCATCACCTTATCGTTTTTGCTCAAACTCTAATGTGTACAGAGATATTAAGGAATTTAATTTTCAATATTAAACCGTCAATATTTCTGTCAATATTAGTGTAATAGAAAAAATCATAAGAAACAAAATTACAGTATGCCATAGTACCTACAATTTTACTTCTTATAAATTTTTCGATTTTTCAAATATTAAGGGAGATATATCAAATTTTGTTTTTCCCCCTCCCTTTAAACCCCCCTTTCCCCTGGTCCGATTTTACCCATTAACAAACTTGATCTTTTGAATACCAAAAGCGCCTCAAATACCAAATTTCATTCCGATAAAATGAAAACTGTGACCGCTACAGTGATTACAGACGCATATATATATATATATATATATATATATATATATATATATATATATATATATATATATATATATATGTCCATAGATATATATATATATATATATATAAATTTTACAGATGGTGATTTTTAACATCTACTAGGTAGGATCGATGGACATTTGAAGCAATTTTTGCGAAATTTTGACTTCGGTACGGGACCAATAGCTCTATTTCTTTTCAGGAAATTCGCTAATACGGTTTTCAGACATTTTGTGTCTTGCATTTGACCTGAGCGCATTTTCAAAAATGTCATAAAAATGAGCCGACTCGTATCATAGCAATTAACTTCAAATTTGTTTCCAATCTGTAGTATTGCTACCGACATTACTAAAATACGGTTTTCAGACATTTTCAATCTTGCCTACAATGTTAAAAACGATAAAAACGTTTCATAAATTCATCCCTGTTTTATTTCGTAATATTTATTTTAAAAGTCCTTCAACTTCAGATCGACGGTTGCTGGTAACCTTTTTTTAATCAACATCGAAGAATTTGAGGGGTGCAACTTATTGCGGAGACTTTAATACGTATAAATACGATTTTTTGTTTTAATATCGAAAAATTGTCTGATAGGGCCCGTGCAATACTCAATTTGTCTGATATCGGTTTATTATAAATCTGGGCAACTCATTTTATCATGTGGAATAGTTTTCACACGATAATACCGACCGGTAAAATTTTATTACATTTTTAAAATGCTCTCAAAATGGCCGGCAAGTAAATTTTTGTCTGAAAATTGGTTATTTCGCATCAATTAACTCTAACATATAAAAATGGTTTTCAGACGCAGTGCTATGAATTTTTTTTTTTGTCTCATTAAAGACAAAACATTAAAGACAAGACAAGAAATTTTTTTTTGGTTTCCTGTATCTGTACTGAAAACTGTGTTTCCAGTATCTCGAGGCTATCATCTAACTATATTCCGTAAATCAGATGTTTTGCTATTATACGAGTCGCTAAATTTTATGACATTTTTAAAAATGCGCTCAGGTCAGACACAAGACGCAAAATTTCTGAAAATCGCATTTTTGTGCTCATAGTCATTTAAAAACTATTGATTCTATATGGTTTCATCCTTGGTGTGATGAGACAAATCTTGGTCGTGGGCTCTGATACTACTAGAGAGAGATATTAAACTAGAACTCTATTGAGACGGCATTTAGCAGCAAATATCACGTCGCGTTGGCTAATCATGCCTTTGCTTACAATAGGCGGAAAACAACGGTAGTCAACGTTAATGATCAAACTTTTAAATATTTTGCCGCTATGGTAAGCTTACGCCTGCTCAGTATCTACGCCTGAGAAAGATAACCGAAAAGTCAGATAGGGGGCGAGAATTTCTCTTTCGAAAATGGTAAGAGTTAGAAGAAAAGTTTCAAGACAAAAAAAATTTTGCTTTCTCAAAAAGGAAACAACTTTTGTTTGAAACTTTGTTTCATTAAACTAACGCGAAACGTTGCTTAAAGTACGAAACGTGAGGCGTTGCAACACATGCCGGGTACTGTTAGCGATTAATAAAAATAATTACTTTTCTAATTGAATATGATTTAGAAAAATATTGAATCGAAACAATTATACATCTGCCGGGAATCGCACCACGGAATCCTTACATACTCGACAAATGCCTTGCCTATTCGGCTACAAATACTATCTGACTCTATATGACCTATAATTTGTTCAACTCACACAAGTTTATTTTGATTGATTTATTAGGTTATAAATATTTTTGTCTTAGTGTATATACTGTCAGAATACCATTTGGATACATATTACCTGTGCGATTAAATGTATTAAAATGATATTCTGGCAAAATATACACCTACACAAAAACGGATATATTTAGTTGTTTTTGTAAACTTATTGAGTCTATTCATCCATTGTTAGTATGGTTGCCTGTACAGTTATGGTATACTGACTGAAGTGGCTAGCGTTTACTTACTTCGGAAAGGGGGCACACAATATCCAGGTTACCAAATCGGGACCCCTGGATATTGCTTCCAGCTTTTATACCACATATGATTAGCTTGATGATGTGTTAGTATATATAATACATAGACTTATCCTTTAATACTTGTGACTTCTTAGCCGTACTGAAAATTGACATTGGTATAGTATTGTGACGTTTAAGTATAACAATTACAAATAATATGTTAGGATATGTTTTATTTTATTTTTCGTCAACACTGATAGAGAGAATTTCTTGAACCAAGTACATATGTTTTCTTCAAAATAATATACTCTGAGAAAGAAATCCTTGTTTTCATTCAAGAATTTGTTTACTTGAAGATACTTATTCAAGTAAACAAATTCTTAAATGAAAACAAGGATTTCTTTCTCAGAGTACCATATTTTGAAGAAAACATGTTTACTTGGTTCAAGAAATTCCTTCTATCAGTGTATGTATTCGCAGTTACCCTACACTCTCCTGAATGTGCCTGATGTATTAGGCACATTCGTCTAGGAGAGAATACATAAATCCGAAGTATATAAATCCGCCATTGTCAATTTAAACATGGTGCTGTTAAGATTCAAGTATATTAGAGAATACTCCACATAAAGGTTATTATTATATACACGTTTATAGATTTTATGAAGAGAATTATTATGAAGAGAAAATATTATTTATAATACCAAATACAGAAAAATATGATATCTACTATTGAGTATATAGTATATATACATTATAAATACAGGATACATTACCAGAAATGTACTTATAAGAATTTCTCCAAAAGGGAAATTTTATCTACAATATAATTGTAAATATTTATATGGCTGTATATATAAATAGTACAAAATCATCTTCAATGAAAATATAACCTCAATTATTAAATTCTTTATTATATAAAAATATGATGTGAGTGCCACACAACATCTATAAAAAACAGTTTCTATGTTCATTTGAAGTCACCAAATGAAGGTCTGCGAACCAAATTCGGTCCTCCAATATTTAAATATATGAATAATATTCGAGAAACTTTAATTTCATAAAGGTTCATAAAGTCGTCGCCAAATCGGAATTCGAATTAAAGAACATCTGGCTCATGTGAAATTTGGAAGAACCGAAAATCGTGTATAGCTGCACACGTTATTGAGAACAACCACAAAATTGATAAATCGAATCTAAAACTACTGAAATCTGTACAAAACCCCACAGAATTAGATGCATACGAAAGTATCTACAGATACAAATTGAGAAAACAGATAATGAATTTAGACAATGGTCCAATTCCAAATTCTGATTTAATAAAATTAAACTATTTTCAAAATAAAAATAAAAATCCAATACCTGAATGTCAAGGTTAGCGTCGAAACCCTCACTTTAGTGACAAAACAAACGCCGCATAGTCACCAAAGAATACCGCTAATAAATAGGTGGGGCTTTCCACCTATTCCGTTAGGCAACTCAAATAATCCTCAGGTCCTCGTCTATACCCTCAGTCAAAAGGACAGAACTTGTTTAATGTCATTGTGAGACACACACCAAATTAGCAACAAGCAACATATCTCTGAATCCATATCCCAGACGTTTAACAAACCATAGACGTTTAACAAAAAGTTATACAGTTAATTTAGCTTTTACATGTTGGCTATTTAATTTAATTAATTATTTTTGTTAAACGCCTTGGTTTTTTATACACTGGCATTGGTCACAGGGTTGTTTTTTTTTGACCACACATGGCGCTGAGTACGGTTGCGGTCAAAGCGAATAATCGAATGTGGAGGCGCTTTCCGTAATGTAAATAGACTAGGTTTGAAAACTCTGCAGTGGTTTTTTAATTTCAGTATTATTTAAAACAAAAAAGCTATTTTAAAAACAAGCTATTTTATTTACTTTGAAGGATTAAATATTTAAAAATAGTTGTAACTATCGTAAATCCATTAGGAAGGCTAAAGAATTAATCAATAATTGAGACGAAGGCCAAAAGCCCCTTAAACTCACTTCCGTGCTCTAGATATGTAATGAATTTGAATAAGAAAAGATTTATAAAAAGTAAAAATGGAAGAATGAAGACAAAATATTCAACAGTGAACCAGTTTGTGTATGCTCATATATAAGCCGAAACATGTCACCATTATTTATTGAAGTGGATTTTGCAAACTTTTAAAATATTTCATTTCTTCAGTAGGTAATCATAATGGAATTCAATTCAAGAGAGTAAAGCTCTCTACAATAAATTATATAAATTTTTGTATATCATAAGTTAAAAATTATATCATAACAAAATAAAACTATCCTTTTTGATTCATAAATGAATCAATGGATGTCGAAAGTTGCATGACATTGGCTACCACATTGTTAGTTACCCTACCCCATATCTCCGTGCTGGTACTGTTTTCAATATTTGAGTGTTTTACAATATTCAAAAGTTGTTCTATGATTGCTTTGTATGCATTCATTTGCTTTTGCATAATATTATGATCAATACTATATTCTATTTTAAAAAATATATAATAAAATAACTTTTCTACATACCTCAGAGCATTTTTTGTTAGAATACTTTATTTTTATAATGAAACAGTGTATATTTAACAAATCTGAAGAAATTAATTGTTCTGTTTATTTAATGGTGCATCCACATATGCAAGCTGCGTATTGCGCGCGCCGCTCGTGCGCATCGAATTTGTCATATTGGGACGATTCGCACTCGCGGCGCGCGTGTGGCGCATGACGATCTATCTGAAGTAGGTTTTTTAACTAACACTTTGTATGTACGCACTATTCCCAGTTCATATTTGGACGTGTTCGTCAAAGGTTTGTCGTTTTTAGCGCGCATGTGATTATTGTTTTTTTAATGTTAATTGAAATGTAGTATTTTAGTTCAACTTGAACATTTTTCAAGTTTTCTGAACTAAAATGTAAACATTTTAATTTATATCATTAGATTATTTTCAGGCTTAAATAATGGGTTTTTGTGATTGATTCTACTTCACTGCAATATGAATATATGTCGTGGGTTTCCTATGGATTGCTGGAGGTTCGTTGAAATCAACAATTCCAACGAACCAAGGGCGGGCGGCGCGCACACCGCTCGGGGCTCGTGGCACGTATATGTGGACGCACCTCAAGATTCAAAAGTAAATTTCACTCGTAAATACACTTTTCTTAAGAATTGAATAACATTGATATGACATTAATATCAGTGTTAATTTAAAAAAATCAAACTTTTTGACAAACACTTTGTGATAATTATAAAGCGAGATAAAAAATCTTCCGTTTCCAAAGTTGTCCGACGTTTATGCAAGTATGGGCGTTTATGCGAGTGGAAGTCGTCCGCCTCCCCTAATTAGTGTAGCCACCATTAGTTTGTTTTGAGTGGTAGTTGGGCACACTGTAAAAAATTGGGTGAATTGTAAGTGAATATTGCGAACCGTAGAAATCAGTTCTTTAACTATATAGGTAGTTGAAAGGTAGTTATCGTTAATTTATAAATTTGTGAGTAAAAAGTGATTATCACTTCAACACATCGTTTTCTATTAATCATCGTTTTATTTCATGTAGTTACATGCATCTTTTGTACCGAATTACGAACAAATTCCCTACCACTTATGGTTGCGACTTTAATTAGTCACTGATCTCTATAATATCTCTGCAGTATACAGAGTTCAGTTTCAGTATTAACCCTGACTATATGTTGTTCTCTTGCACTCACTATTTACACTTATCGCATAATTATACGAATTATGATAGTTTGATAACTATATACACCCATCGCAATGGAACATGTCACTGGTGAGAGTTTTGGTTTTATTTTATACCAATTACTAATACTTTCACCACATTTTGAATCGATTTATTTATTATTTAAGTATAAATACACAATTTATTTGTTTTGATAGCTCGTAAATCAACAAAAATAGTTTCATTGATTCTTGAATTGACTTATAAATATCAATGATTTTATAATTATTCATTATAATTGATTTTATATGAATAGAATTGATATAATAGTTGATTATAATTGATTTTATATTAAATAGAATTAATATAATAGTTTATTATAATTGATTTATAATTACCGTCCCATCTTACGCAAATGACCAGAAATAAATAGGGATCCGTGTTTTGTTGTGTTGGCAATAATAAGAATCGGATGTGCTAAATGGCCACGTTTTGAGTTAAGCCGATTCTACACGATGCAACGAACACCTTCCAATGTTGGACGTTTGTTGTTTCGTCACGTCGTATGTCCGTTGCTCAAATCTACGAGAGTTCAAACGTTCGCATTTGGCCATATGGGTATTCTTACACCGAGTCAATGTCGATGTCAGTATTCTTACACCGAGTCAACCGAGTCAAAGGGATGCCTCCAACGTTTGAACAAATGTTTGTTGGTTCAACTCTATGGCTATACCAGTCGTTCATATGAAGTGAAAGACTTGGGTAGGAAGGGGATTCTCGTCTCACTTGCCAGCAATCCCAACATCGGTATCATCCTTGCCCATTCTTGAAATAGGACAAACGTTTGTACCAAACTATTTCCATATATATTGGATCAAACATTCGATACACCATATAGCAGCAGCATACGATGCACCGACTGTCGAAATTCCTTGTCTCAAACGTTCGGTCCAACGTTGGAGCGAGCGTTCGTAGCATCGTGTAGAACCGAATCTATTCGAGTGCCGAACGACTCAGTCATACGATAATCGGATGCATAAATAGCTCTTTAATACATCCTTTATTTAATAAATACTAATATTTGATCACAAAAAGTTATATTAATATAAAAACAGAAGAAAACAAAAAGTAATTATTTAGATAGTTGTCGTGCTAATGTGCATAATTATAGAATGTTCCAAATTTTTGCAAACTTATTAAGGGTATTATTATACACTCACACTTAAAATTTAAAATCGATTGACCGTTTCAAACTCGAGAAAAACTTAATTGTAGTTCGAATAAGTAACATGGGGAGCAATAGAGACCACCCATTTTAATTTGTATTTCTACCAGGTTTTTATTTTTAATAAAAAAACGACACTTGGGAATCTTTTAAAAAAATAGCTATGAATTATTAGATTTATTCTGCGTATTAAAAAAAAAAGATAATTATTGACCGTCTCATTGTTTAGTTATAACAACGCAAAGTGAAGCACTTTATTAATAATCGTATAGACAAGTATCGTATCTGTAACGTGTCTATCGGTACAGTCCGTTACTATACGCATACGTTCCACAACTTTTTGACAGTAATGTATTAAGACAACTACCTTAAACCTACGCATTACATTACAAACTTGTATTCCAACATTAAGGGTAACCTCACACTACAAACTTTTATCGGTCGATAGTTTAATCGGATCATTAATATAAATGTAGTTAAACATGAAAGTTTCACCAGTGCCGTAACCAGGGCGTTACCAGCGGTGCCCAGGCACAAAGCGCAGACCCTGGAGGGGCGCAGAAATCACCAAACCAGGACCACAAATAATATGATAATATAATATATTCTTCTTACAAGTAATAGAAGTAAATAAACTTAAAAATATAAAAGACGATGAGATCGTTCGTAAATATTGACATTATCGTCGATGCGACTGGCGTTCGGACTGATAGTCTAGTTCGCATGAATTTACATTTGACTTCGCAATGAAGAAAATCTTTAAGTAAGTTAACGGTTTTCCTTAAATCTCTACTATCTGTCTGTACTAATCAGTATTTGGTGTTCATTTGTGTATTGTATAATTGTGAGTTTTGGCAAAGATTTTCGAATAAACGTTTTTTCACCTAATTTATAAACGCAATTTATATATACTTCCTTATTCAAAACTCTACCAAGTACTCATAATTAAGTATACAAAAATGTAGTTTTTAAATGATAGATTTATTTTTATAAACGTAATCCATTTTATTGTCAGAACCGGGTAAGATTAGAAAATTTTTCAAGGGCGCAGTTATAGAAGCTCGCACCGGGCGCATAAAAAGCTAGTTACGGCACTGGTGTGCACAACTACGGTTTAACTATTACTATAGACTTTATTACTATACTTTTATTACTATAAACCATATTTTGACAAAATGGAAACCCGACTTCAAAAATCAAATATTCTATAACAAGAAATGCACTAAAAAGTAAAAAAATAATTGCATATTCTTGTGCCAATTTTAGTTCACCTAAGCAAAAAATTTTAAATATATATGTACAATTATTGTTATTTTTGGAGGCGGTGTCAGCAAAGAGAAATTCACATAACTTTTGGACACCGCCTCCAAAATGTAAAATGACATATAAAATGAGGATTTTCCTCGATTTCCCGGGGATCCCCTCATCACAATGCGATTTGGTGCCAATGGGACCAATGGGAAACCAAACCCTTTAAAACAAAAAAAAATTCAAAATCGGTTCATAAATGACGGAGTTCTAAGGTCACACAAAAAAAAATTAAAAAAAATACAGACGAATTGACCATCCTCCGTTTTGAAGTCGGGTTAATAACTATTACTATATTATAGCCCGATAATGCGACTAAACTATCGGTCGATAAAAAGTTTTCAGTATGCGGGCACTCTAAAGCAGTAAATTCCTAAATTCATTTTCAAATCAAATAAAATGAACTGAACACATTGATTTAAATAAAACATATAATTTGCAACTGCAAAACCAAAAATAATGAATAATCTCTATCAACACCAGTCTTGCATAGTACAATACATAACATATTATATCATAAACACAATATAAATTATATTCGATATATTTATTTGATATAGTTAAGTAAATTTATCTAATGTATTTTATACTTTCCACTTTGGCTGTCACAAATGAACTGCCTTAAAAACCTTTCATATAATTTAAAACAATTACCAAATCATAAAAATACATAGTTTGTTTGATTCGTCCAAATTCAAAAAGTATTACAAACAATTCTTAACAATTGTTCACTATTATTAAAAATGAATTCTTATAAACTAATTCTTATAAAAAAAAAACTTAACAATACAAATTTTTTTTTATTTGTATATTTGTTATCACCAAGAAGCATGCTAATAATTATATTTTCAATAATTTAATCTTACATAACTCAAGGCTACGTAGTTAATTTTTTTTAAATATGAAAAATAACATAGTTTTCAAATCGTTTGCTAATCATAAAAGAATTATTTGAATGCATCAAAAATATTTATAAATATACTTTTATTGTAGCTTCCCCAACCAATTAAATATAAATTTTATTATTAGAGTCAAATTAGCTTCAAAAAGGCGGTTTCAGGCAGGTGGCTTGGAACCGCAACTGTTTGTTTCAATCGATTCATCTTGACGTCGTGAATATGACCCTAAATTTTTACGGTTCGACATTCTTCAAATGTCCATCGATCCTACCTACTAGATGTTAAACATCACTATCGCTAAAATTTGTATGTATATATATATATATATATATATATATATATATACATATATATGTACTTTTTAAAATGTCTGCGGACTCTCTAGCGGTCACAGTTATCCCGGACTGTAATGAAATTTGGTATTTGAGGCGCTTTTGGTATTATTTTGGTATTCGGGCGAGGGGAAAGGGGGTTTAGAGGGAGGAGGAAACACAAAATTTGACATATCTCCCTTAATATTTGAAAAATCGAAAATTTTATCAGGAGTTAAGTTGTAGGTGCTAAGTTTTACTGTGATTTTGTTTGATCATTTTTCTGTTACACTAATATTTACAGAAATATTTACAATTAAAGATTGAAAGTTAAAATTCTAAATATCTCTGTTCACATTAGAGTTTGAGAAAAATTATCAAGTAATGAATTGTAGCAAACTTGATTTTCTACAACTTTACTCCTAATACATTTTTCGATTATTCTAATATTAAGAGAGATATTTAATATTTTGTGTTTGTTTGACACGAATACATGAAATATATTTTATTGTAAAAAACTTTTTAAAACAAATTCAAGCGACTTCAAAAAACACTATATTAAAAAACTAAAAATAACAATTTACAGATTTAATCCAGAAGACAATTCTTGCCTAAACCTATTACGTATAATTTAATATATGTAAATATACAAGGTATATTAAGTTTGATCACGACTGTAACGCTTAAAAATATTGATCGTAGGCATGAATGTTTGGTATGCATGTCCGTCTGTCTGTCTGTTGACACGATAACCCAATAACAAAAGAGATAACGAGCTGAAATGTGTTCTAAAGCAAAAAAGTAAGGTCAAGTTCGTTAATGGGCAAAATCGGACTATATTTGGGAAAAACTGCTTATCTTTGAAACAATTGGAACGTGTTTCACTCCGTTCGGTGGAAGGGGAGGGGGTGGCGGTTGATATATATACATCTTTGAAACCGTAAGTGATAGAAAAAAAATTTTTAACAAAACATCTTTTTAAAATAAACAAGTTTTGTTTGAAAAAGATTTTCATAAACTCAATAGTTTTCTCAATAGCTTAACAGTCGAACATAGAATCTCCTCCTTCTTTTTTTGGAGTTGGTTAAAATTTGTGTTGATTTTGTTATCTCCACAGAAACTCTACTTTTTTTATAAGATTACTATAAAATTATTTTATTAAAATTTTGTTTTAATTTTGAAATGTCAATTTTGATTGTCGTTTCCATAGTAACTATAAACTATAATCGTTATATATCGTTCTATTTCTGCTATTAATAAGTTTAATTTTTTCAAATACTTAAGTCATTTCAGAAAAATGCTAATTTGACTCTAGTAATTATGTTATAAACAATTTCAACTTTAAATCGTATTACTCAAGGTTTTTCTAAGCATGATTACTAATATGTTAAATACGTATTTTACAAAAAATCACTAATCGTTGACTCATGACTCATCACGACATCTTCCGAATCAAGTAGACTAAAAACTTGCTCATATTTACATACATGTCTTGAATTGTAGAAATACTTGTAATCAGCCACGGATATATGATTAAATTTGGAAAAAGAAGAGGCGCTTCTTGTAATTCAGTAGACTTCTCTCCATAACATAGATTTTCCGATCGCTAATGTTGAATTTTGTAAAATTTCAAATTCACCCCCTTTACCTAGATCAGTTTTTTGTATTATAAATACGTATTTCGACTACAATGTAGTCATCATCAATATAAATTAGCTAGTCGTACTTTACTCTTTGACGATTAGAAATAGATATAAAGTCGAGATCAATAGACAAAAATAAAAATAAATAGAAAATTAACTAAATTAAAATATACTAGATTTAAAATATAATAAATTTGAAATTATTTGAAATTACTCTTGTTAAAATTTCCTTCATTCACATTTATTCCTGTTAATTTTACTCTTATTAAAATTACTCTTATATTGTCGCAGGATATGTTACTTGTTGCTAATTTGGTGGCAGTTTCACAAAAGTATATAAGTAGCGTAAAACCAAGATAGATTGTGCAATTGTCACCAAATTAGAAACAAGTAACTAATTTATACTGATGATGACCACATTGTAGTCGAAATACGTATTTATAATACAAAAAACTGATCTAGGTAAGGGGGGAGAATTTGAAATTTTATTTCAAAAACCTAGAGTTCTCACTAATTATCATTCGATAATATAATGTTGAATTTTGTAACAAATTATTAACATGATATGATCAAATACATTTGACCACTGTCATAAAGGTGCGTCCACACTTAGGCGCCACGAACCAAGAGCGGTGAGCGCCGGTCGCCTTTGGTTCGTTGGAATTGTTGATTTCAACATTCAGTTGGCATCTTCTCGGCCTTCTTGGAAGAGGTTGTACCACTTATAAACATTTTTTTTACTCAGAGTAGACTCACCGTATGCCATTGTCAACATTTCGAGTGTTTTGAAGCACTTAATTCCATTTTTTACACTAAATTTTATGCAAATTCTTTGATCAAAAGAGTAGAAAATTTCCGAGCACACCAAACACTTCTAACCTTTATGCCTCTCACAAACAAACAAAGAATGCTATATAGTTGAAACTGTGAACATATGTTCGGGACGAGTGTACCAGCACAACTAAAAATCGAAAATCAAATACACACTCCCGTTCAAAAAAAATGACCAGACCTGAACCGAATCAGTCTCTTACAATTTTGATTATTCTTGTAGTAGCAGATACAACATTTTATTTAATTTTTACAGTAAGAGTAAGATATAACACTGAACATGTATTAATATTACATATATTCTTTAAATTTTCACTCTGTCACTGATACAGTGTATACAAATAAAAAATTCGTTACGCAGGAGCTGCGTCAACTTAGCGAATTTCTTTAGAATACATAAATCACTCTCTAGCGGTCATAATTTTAGTGTAATCAAAATGAAATATAATATCTGATATAACTTTAGTTTTGACAAAAATTAAATTTATTAATAGCCGAAATAACGATTATAGTTTATAGTTACTATGGAAACGATAATCAAAATTTTTTACAATAAAATATATTTCATGTATTCGTATCAAACAAACTCAAAATATTAAATATCTCTCTTAATATTAGAAAAATCGAAAAATGTAAAAGGAGTAAAGTTGTAGAAAATCAAGTTTGCTACAATTCATTACTTGATCATTTTTCTCAAACTCTAATGTGAACAGAGATATGTAGAATTTTTACTTTCAATCTTTAATTGTAAATATTTCTGTAAATATTAGTGTAAATATTAGTGTAAAATGATAAGAAACAAAATTACAGTAAAACTTAGTACCTACAAGTTAACTCCTGATAAATTTTTCGATTTTGCAAATATTAAGGGAGGTAGTCAAATTTTGTCCCCCCCCCCCTAAACCCCCTTTCCCCTCGCCCATTTTATCCATTAACGAACTTGATCTTTAGAATACCAAAAGCGACTCAAATAACAAATTTCATTCCAATGGGAATAAAACTGTGACCGCTAGAGAGTCCACAGACAAAAAAGTACATATATATATATATATGTATATATGTATATATATATATATATATATATATATATATATATATGTATATGTATATATATATATATATATACATATATACAAATTTTGGCGATAGTGATTTTTAACATCTAGTAGGTAGGATCGATGGATATTTGAAGAAATTTTTACGAAATTCCAACATTGGTGCAAAAACAATAGCTGCATTTCCTATTCATTTTTTTTTAAACGGGAATGTACGTAGCCCGCTAAATTTGAAAAGTCACCTTACTGTTTGAATACACCTCGTATATAAAATAAACTAATATTATTAAAATTCAATTGAAGAGAATAAGATACACCTTAATCACCTGAAACAAGTATTAATCACATACAATTATTATATGTGTGAATTGATAAATAAGAAAAATTATATGAAAATTGATGATGATGCTGTAAATTTACAAACAATAAATTATATATTTTATAGATTATAGATAGATAGGTGATAGACTTCCGTTAAGTTAGCAGAGCAAAGTACCGAAAATGAATTTACTACGTACCATAATTATATGTGAATTATGTGCTGCAATTAAAATTTTTGTGCTTTTTGTGTTTCGGCGGAATATGAAAATAAAAAGTGCTCGACTAGCTTAACATCAGTAATAAAAAAAGCACCAAATTTTTTATTGCAGCACATAATTAGCACTTAATTTTCGTACGTAGTTAATTTTTTTTCGGGACTTAATAACCGATGCTCTACTGTCTTGATGTTAAGCTAGCCGAGCACTTTTAATTTTCAATTTCCGCCGAAACAAAAAAGCACAAATATTTTAATTGCAGCACATAATTAATTAGCACATAAAAAGCACTTAATTTTGGTAGGTAGTAAATTCATTTTCGGGACACTTTATAACCGATGCTCTGCTGTTTTGATGTTAATCTAGCCGAGCGCTTTTAATTTTCCATTTCCGCCGTAACTAAAAAAGCACACAAATTTTAATTGCAGTACATAATTAGCACATAATTCTGGTACGTATGGTCTAAGATCCGGCATTAGAAAAACCTTCCCTCATCTGTTAATTGATTGAAATACTTGGCAATTAGGCAATTTAATGTCTGCCAGGGTAGCTCTGCTGCAATTCACATTAATTTATTAATTAAAAATTGTAGCAGAACTACCCTGGCAGACATTACATTGCTAAATTGTTTATATTTCAATAAGAGTTTTCAATAATATTTCAATCAATTAACAGATGAGGGAAGGTTTTTCTAATGACGGATCTTAGACCAGTAGTAAATTCATGTTCGGTACTTTGCTCTGCTATCTTAACGGAGGTGATAGATAGATAGATAGATAAATATACTCTTAAGTAAGATGACGTAAGCTAAATATTAATAAGTAATAATGTTGCATTTCTTAACACGTATCAAAGAATTCTTCTTATTTTATTTATATTATTTTTATAACCAAACCAATATGATATAGCCCCACCTATGTTGTTATTACCAACAACCGGCACCATTCACTCACAATGGACTGACTGACTGGCTTATAGTTTATACATAATAAAATAACATTAATACATACAATGCGTTACAAAAATATTCTTTAAAATTGTAAGAGTCACGCAATAATATTTAACTCTATAGCCAATCTATAAAACAGTGTTGCAACCTTTGTCAAATAATACAAATTGTCGCCAGGTCAAATTGGTGGATATTTTCGAAATGGAATAGCGGAAGTACCATCCACTTAGATAGATCGAAGGATAGATAAGTTTTGGAGTATGAAAAGTGTTGCACTTCGACCTTATGATTCATTGTGCTCCCCCTTCTACTTCAGTATGACGATTTTGCTTCTGCCATATCTTGGCAATAGCCAGGAGCTTGCTTATCATGTTTTCTTGAAGGCTCTTAAATTCGGGCTGAGATGCACCGAAAATATAATACCTGCTGGGCTCGAGAGATTCGCAATTAAAGATTCTGTCGCTGGATGTTTGTTCCTCCTCCCCGCATAGCCTGTACATATTGGATCCATTATGGTGTCCTATTGTGTGTAGATAGATAGATTGTAGAGACTACCCTGGACGGGCTACACTTCGACCATACGGTCCATTGTGATGCCTAAGGATGTTAGGATGTGAGTGGAGTGGAAGGAATTTTTGTGTATAGACTTCGAATTGGTAGGATATGCGGCTGCAGCCGACTATGATAGGAACTATGTCGATATTCATCTGGATTTCGTGAAGGAAACTGCAGAAAACCTTCTCAAGCATAGCCGGTTAATTCGTTCTTATCCATACGCCGACAGTTTAGTTAATTAACCGCCCCATTTTTTTTTCTTAATAATTGACAAACTGCCGATGTCAGGGTTCGAACCCATAACATCTCAGTTTCCAAGTAGGCATACTGCGCAGACATAACGCCTTAGACCGCTCGGCCACTTGGACTGGTATTATGTGTAGGTGCTTTCTTTGGTGACAATGTCCGATGATGAATCCGAAATTAATTAACCTTTGGAAATTGTATGAGTTTGAGTGAAGAATGAAGCCAAGACTTGGTTATTATATAGAGTGTTCCACTAAGACGGATCGATGTTAATGTGAATAAAGATTAAACGAAATAAAATTTCAAATTCGCCCCATTACCTAGATTAGTTTTTGTATTATAAATACGTATTTCGACTACAAATTAGTCATCATCAGTATAAGTTAGCTAGTCGTAATTTACTCTTTGACAATTAGAAATAGATAGAAAATCGAAATCAATAGACAAAAATAAATAAAAATTTTAAAAAATAAATTAAAATATAATAAATTTTATTGAAATTACTTTTGTTAAAATTACTTTCATTCAATTTACTCGTGTTAACATAACTCTTATTCAAATTACTCTTATATTGTCTCAGGATATGTTATTCGTTGGTGACAGTTTTGTCACGACGTTTCTTGGTTGTGCCTTGCTTATATATGTTTGACCGAAGTTTAACCCTAGAAGTTTTACCGCTGCACAGTAAACGGGTTTTTATATTTTGACATGTTTAGAAAAAGAGAGACGGGCATACTGACAATTAATTTTTCCGTAAAATTTTGATTAAATCTTAATTTGGAACCGGTTCATTGTCTAAATTCACAATATTTCTTTTGAATATCTGAATGTAAATGCTTTCGTATGCATCCAGCTCTGAAGGATTTGGATGCATACGTAGATGCTGATTTTTGACATCCACTAGTTAGGATCGATGGACAGTTGAAGAAATTTTTGCGAAATTTTGACTTTACGACACCAATACCTCTACTTCCTTTCAGGAAATTCGCTATAACGTAGGGTGTGAACTTTTCGTTTTACCAATGAAATTTCAACTTATTTCCATTGTTTTTTCTATTGTCGTGTACTTAAGTATAGTTACTTTTGTATTGAATTGTACAGGTGTTATATCATGGTTCATCACCCAACACGACGATAGATCAATTAATATACAGTCGGATCAATGTACACTTGGCCACAAAAGTTGATGTCATTTTTTTATATTTTATGTTATGTATTGTGCCTTATTCATTCGGTTTTTGAAAATAATTTTCGAATAAAAGTTGTTCATTATAAATATAGTAACAACTTTTATTCGAAAATATTTTTCGATAACCGAATTAATAAGGCACAAATTAACTAAAAAATTTAAAAAAATGATATCAACTTTTGTGGTCCTTAGTATTTGTAAATATTTTATAAATGTATATATATATATAATATATATATATATATATATATATATATATATATATATATATATATATATATATATATATATATATATATATATATATATATATATATATATATATTGTATATTATACAAAAAGTAAACTTTAATTAAAATAAACGGTACCATATTTCTCTTATACAATCTCTTTACACTATACTAAATATTAACTTCAAAAACTTCAAAATTTTACTAAAACAAGTCAAAACAACAACTAACTGAGTTAAATACCCGGTTGTTATTCATTGAGTTTATGAAAAAAAAGCAATCAAAAGTTATTTTTAAAATAAAATTAATAGAGTTTAAAAAAGCTAAAATAACATGCTTTTCCAAAAGCGCCTCAAATACCAAATCTCATTCCGATAAAATGAAAACTGTGACCGCTAGAGTGATTACAGACACATATATATATATATATATATATATGTCCATAGATATATATATATATAAATTTTACAGATGATGATTTTTGACATCTACTAGGTAGGATCGATGGACATTTGAAGAAATTTTTGCGAAATTTTGACTTCGGTACAGGACCAATAGCTCTATTTCCTTTCAGGAAATTCGCTAAAAAGAGTTATGTAAAAAATTTCCGGATTCCTCCATTCTGTGAAGTAAAGGTTTAATTAATATAATGAACACATACATGTATATATAGGTATACATGTTAATAAAATTTTGCAAAGACTATGGACTTGTGAATTAACGATATGATTAAGCATTAGATGTATATGTATTTGCCGTTATAATTTTCGATGTAGTATAAAATAGTTATTTGAACATAAATTATAGTTAAAATCACATAATTTCCAATTAGGTATTTATTAACTTTTTATGATTTAGTAAGTTAGTTATATGTGAAACTAAACAATTTTTATATAGGTACTAATTTAAAAACTTACTGTTATTTTTCTATAAATAAATGTTTATAACAATTTAAAATATTAAAAGTTTTATATTTATTAAAAATATATAACTTATAAATATTTAAGGTTATTCGAATACTAATTCAAAGTGCAAAAATTTTTATTTATAGGTTATATTTTAATCTGTTTATAAGTATAAAATTTGATCTAAAAACAGTTTCAAGATATTTCACTATACGTGTCAAAGCAAAAAGTATAAAATGCAATATAATAAACTTGCAATTTCACCTATGCCAATTGAATATAACTAGTATAACATATTAGTGTTTTAACATTTATGATACAATGTATCCTGTATGTTGTGCTATGCAAAAGTTGTGTTGATAATAAGCATTCATTATTTTTTTAAAGTGTGTGTGTGTGTGTATTTATGTACGCACGTAAGAAGTTGTACTTCTTTTTAAATAATTTATTAAAATAATATTAAATAAAGTCAACACTACTATGAAGACATAAAAGTTTCATAAAATCATATATAGTGGTGAAAAACTACAATAAAAAAATTATATATTGTATCTAAAACCAATGAATCTACATTTTATCATGGTAGAAAAGAACCAGCGTCACTTCTTCCGTTAAAAACAGAGTTTGAAAGACTGGCATCAAATCCATTATTTACATTAGAATCAGAGTTAGGAAAATTTATCAAGACCAGGCTAGGTTTATCAATATATACATTTAATTTACAAAGTTTATGAGCCCATAAAACAGATATCATTGATACTGTGGATCGTAATTAAAATATTCTTCTTTTATCAGCAACGTGGAATAATAATAATGAAAACATTCCTGTACCTAATTTCAACTGTATAGTCAAATTGAAATATTCTAATGTAAGAGCGGGCAATGTAGCTATTTACCCAAATAATAACGATCATTCATCTTTCTAGAATGTATAATATTGTCTTGTCTTTCAATATCCAAAACTCATATCGCACACAAACAAATAGGTATTAAATAACAAAATAATTGTCCATTGTAGAGTGAAGTCATATTGCTTACGTGACAGACAGACTTTTGCCTGTTCCGTTTAAGCATATAATGCATGTATATACACTATGTAAATTTAAATAGACCCAATAACAACATTGTGTAGTGCATCTATCACTGCCTATGCACAGTATGCCATGATATGGTGTTACACTCACATGACGGACGACGGACAATAACGACGAAAATTCATAATAAAAATAATAAATAATACATGCACGAGTAAGAAGCACCTATATACAGGGTGTCCTGAAATTCAAGAAAACTATACTACAGTGTATTGCTGGAAAAAACAAACAAAAAAGTTTAATAATGTTTTTCGATTTGACGCTTAGTTTTTAATTAAACATTAATAATAAATTCTACTAATCACATTTGCATTTTTGGATGTCACTACTCTACTCCACCAATCACAGAGCGCATAGTGTATGGAGGTGGGGACACAGTAGTGGAGTAGAGCGGTCATGCTAGAGTAGCATGGCCACAATCAGAGTTCTCAATAAGTGTAGCGGCAAAAGAAAAAAGCGGCAAATAAATGTAGCCACAAAATGGTTGAGTTTATTAATGTTTAATTAATTATATCACAAAAAGTAAGCGTCAAATCGAAAAACTTTATTAAACTTTTTTATTTGTCTTTTCCAGCTCTACACCTTGGTATAGTTTTCTTGAATGAATTTCAGAACACCCTGTACAAATAGTGATAAGTATAATATAATAGTTATTTATGTTATAATACAATACTGATTGTTTAAGTGTGACAAAGTAAACCATATCATAGTACAGCGATAGATATATTATACAGTATTCCAGATTGGGTGTATTTTAAAAAACAAGTTATATAAATTTTGTGTCTATATTGCTACAAACAAACAAATGGTTGTTGGGAGATATTCAGTAAAAAAAAACTCTCCCAAACACTGTGTAATAGAGCAGGATAGAAATCAGTGTTACATCGAGCGAGCGAGTACTACATCAGTCGAGTGTTATATCAGCGATTCATTAAATGCTGAAAATACACTCTGATCGGATTCTCATAACGCGCCAAAAAAAGTATAACTAAAAATTTGCAGTATGTCTTCTTTTTTTTTTGTAAATTAAATTTGTTAATTTAAATAGGTGTTTTTTTTTGTCATTCGAAAATGATGTAAGTTTTTTTTAATTTATTGTGTGCTAATCGAATAGCCTTAATTATACACAGCGAAGAAATTATTAAGTATTAAATAAGTTATAAAAAGTAATTTAATGTTTTATATATAATATTTTATATAATAGCTTCAAGCAATCGATTATATTAAATTTGTTGTAAAAAAAGAGATGTATTTTTGCATCACTATTTTTAATGATTTATGCAATAGGTGTTTTAAAAACAATTTATGTTACTAAATATTTTTTGACAAAGTTTGACATAATGACATACAGTTATTCGGTAGACTTTTAAGCTCTATAAAACAATGGAAGTTAGGTAGCGATATGTAAAATAAGTTTACAATATTTAGATAAGTTATTTATTAGAGTAAGAAAAAAGTTATAGCATAGATTTTTCAACTTCTAAATGTACATTGCGGTTATCAGTCCTCGACTCCAGGTAACTAGTAGGAGAAATGAGGGGTAAACATGAACAGTGTGGGACTGGCCTTAGCTTGCATGGGCCTCAAGCCTTACTACTAGCATGGAAAGGAATATATCTACGAAAGAAGAATAACAAGAATATATCTACGAAATTAGATCAAACAGCAAGAACGCTTTTGTTTGTCTTGAAGAGATTTGGATATCTGTCGAAGCTGCATAACTTGTGAACCTTTATCCCAATAAAACAAGCACATTAATACATACTCCAACTTATACATTGCTTATTGTGTAATTCTCACAATCTTATTTACGTACATAATTTGCAAAAGACGATTTTCTGCGCTAAAGCGCTTTAAGACGATGCTTCATTCTATGATGGAGCAAGAACTGCTAAACTCGTTGATTCTCCAAGCACAGAATCGGATGTTATCAACGATAAACACTGAAATATCTCCTTTAAAAAAAAAGTTAATTAACTAGGTTCGGGTATGAATATAAAAACTTCCAAAAACTCTTGCCTATTTGATTATTATTAACATTTGATTTGTTGCTTGATCTAATGGTATTGTTTACTCCGATCCTAAAAACTTTAAAAAGTTTACTCCGAAAAACTTTATTAAACTTGTATAGTTATCATACTTTAGTTATATGTTATAGAATACTGATTTTAATGCAGTTTAAGTGTAACAAAGACGCCATATCATAGTACACTGCATGTAGACAGCGATAGATACACTATGCATTGTTTGCAGATTGAATGTGTTTTAAAATACAAGCTGTATCAGATATGTATTCACATCATGCCTGAGCTCCGGGCTCAATTTTTTTTTTTTAATTAAAATTTTACTTTTAGATATTTTGCGAAATATTGGTAAAATAGACAACAAAAAATCATAAAATTTAGACTTTCATATCAGATTGAAGCAACGATATAAATCTTATATAGATTTGAATAATTAAAGTACCAAAAATTAATCGCATGTCGCAAAGAGAAAAAACTCACAAATTTTGTGAAATTATCAACCTGAGGAAAGAAATTATATAATAAATGAATTTAATTTTGTAATAGTTATTATAAAATTTGTACAATTAATACGTAATTGTATTTCTTTTTATTAAATACAAGATTAAAATAATAATTACACTTCTCACTTATATTATACAATCATGTTCCACGGATCATTGGCTTCAAATAAAATAACGTTATATTTATTATAAGTCTACAAACAGAACATTATAACGTGTGACAAACCGTTCAAATGTATCGTCAATTAAGATAAAACAATATGTTTTAGTAAAAGCATCTAGTGTGAACAATCACACAACCTTGTGTGGCAGATTCACACCAGGTTAATAACTGACACATGTTTAAAGTTAAAGAAAAGTTACAGTTAAAGTGCGTCCACACTTGCGCCGCTCGTGCGCATTGAATTCGTCATATTTGGACGGGGCGCGCACGGCGTATAACGATCCATCTCCTGTCGGTTTTTTCAACAAACACTTTGAATATTCGCAGTTTATATTTGGACGGGAACATGAAAGGTTTGTCGTTTTTAGCGCACATGTGATTATTGTTTTTCAAGATATTAATTGAAGTGTAGTATTTTAGTTCAACTTGAAAATTTTTCAAGTTGAACTAAAATCTTAAATTTTAATTAATATCTGTAGATTATTTTCAGGCTTAAATAACGGGTTTTTGTGATTGATTTTTCAGTGATTAAATATGGAGTGTTCAGAAGTGAATTTAATTAAATTAATAGATGCATATTGAAAACAATCCATTCTTTGGGATCCTCTGAATAAGGATCATTACAAGAAGCATTTGAAAGCAAATGCTTGGGGAGAAATATCCGCGGAGATGGATGCGGACCAGTGCAAAAAAAAATTATATCTTTGCTATCTTCAAAATGAATATTATGTTCGTGGGTTTCCTATGGATCGCCGGAGGTTCGTTGAAATGAGCAATTCCGTGCGCGTGCGGCTCGCACACCGCTCGGGGTTCGCGCCTCGCAAGTGTGGACGCACAATAATATTTCAATTAGTTAGGTATTTAAAAGTAATAATACTGTTTGGAATCTATGGCAACCAAGGATGCACTTAATAATAATAATTTTTACGACCGATTTTATGACTCTACGAGTACATTCTGTTAGAAGGAATTTTTTTCCTCAAGAACATATATATTCTTCAAAATATTTGCTTTAATAAAGAAACCTTTGCTGTCATTCAAGACTACGCAGTCCAACCAAAAACATATATTTAGTTGAGCGAAGAAACTAAAATTCTTGAACGGTGTTAAAATTCTTTAAAGTTCGTTAGTCTTGGCTTAAGAGAGACTTTCTTGGCCAAATAGTCTTGTGATCTTTAGTCAATAAAATGAAATTCTTAGTTAAAGTATTTTTCTTATTTAAAAATAAAAATAAAAAACGCAAGAAGAGAAAGTGTATGAAGGCAGCTTATTTAACTGAAGTATATATATTTAACTGAAATATATTTAACTGAAGTATATCAAAAGTTTCATTTGTTTGGATTAAACAAATGTTTATTTTGGTCCGAAATTTTAGCATCTTGGTCCAAAGAAATCATCATTTCAGTTTAAGAATTTCGAGATTCTTGAGTCAAGAGTCAGTTTGTCTTTAGTTCAGATAATTTTCTCAAATCAAAACTATAGATGTCAAGACACTTATATATATATACATATATATATATATATATATATATATATATATATATATATATATATATATATATATATATATCTCTTTCCTATATATGAGAGTGAGAAAGTCTTGGTTTAAAAATTTTTTTCTTACTGCAAGGAATTATTTCTATCAGTGTAGTTAAAAGAACAGAATTCGGTTCATCGTATTTATAACTACAGCGTTATGAACTACATTTACCCAATTTTTTAGGAAATTTCCTGACAGGACATAGATCTCGTCCGGACTTCAAATTCTTCAAATGTCCATCGATCCTACCTAGTAGATGTCGAAAATCACCATCTGTAAAATTTATATATATATATAGTCAAACCTGGATAAGCGAGAGTTCAAGGGAGCACAATCTCATTCTCGCTTATAGAGGTTTCTCACTAACCCGAGTTTCTATTACTCTCACTTATAGAGTTTTCTCACTTATCCAGTTCTCACTTACCCAGGTTTGGCTATATATATATATATATATATATATATATATATATATATATATATATATATATATATATATATTATATATATATATATATATATATATATATATACATATACATATACATATACATATACATATACATATACATATACATATACATATACATATACATATACATATACATATACATATACATATACATATACATATACATATACATATACATATACATATACATATACATATACATATACATATACATATACATATACATATACATATACATATACATATACATATACATATACATATACATATACATATACATATACATATACATTACATATACATATACATATACATATACATATACATATACATATACATATACATATACATATACATATACATATACATATACATATACATATACATATACATATACATATACATATACATATACATATACATATACATATACATATACATATACATATACATATACATATACATATACATATACATATACATATACATATACATATACATATACATATACATATACATATACATATACATATACATATACATATACATATACATATACATATACATATACATATACATATACATATACATATACATATACATATACATATACATATACATATACATATACATATACATATACATATACATATACATATACATATACATATACATATACATATACATATACATATACATATACATATACATATACATATACATATACATATACATATACATATACATATACATATACATATACATATACATATACATATACATATACATATACATATACATATACATATACATATACATATACATATACATATACATATACATATACATATACATATACATATACATATACATATACATATACATATACATATACATATACATATACATATACATATACATATACATATACATATACATATACATATACATATACATATACATATACATATACATATACATATACATATACATATACATATACATATACATATACATATACATATACATATACATATACATATACATATACATATACATATACATATACATATACATATACATATACATATACATATACATATACATATACATATACATATACATATACATATATGCCTGTAATCGTTCTAGTGGTCACAATTTTAATCCGATTGCAATGAAATTGGGAAATTGGGTGACTTTGGTATTTGAACGATCAAGACGAGGGGAAAGTATATTTCCCTTAATATTCGAAAAATTTATAAGAAGTAAAATTGTAGTAAATTAGTTTTACTACAATTTTGTTTCTGATCATTTTTTTCTGTTACACTAATATTTACAGAAATATTTACAATTTAAGATTGAAAGTTAAAATTCTAAATATCTCTGTTCACATTAGAGTTTGAGAAAAATGATCGTGTTGTGAATTGTAGCAAACTTGATTTTCTACAACTTTACTCCTTATACATTTTACCATTGTTCTAATATTAGGAGAAATATTTTCTGTTTTCTTCTTTCTCGTTGCCCCCCTTTCCCCTTGACTTTTGCCATTTTTTAATAAAATTGGTCATGCAAATACTAAAATCATATCAGAACGACATTTTATTTTGATCAAACTAAAATTGTGACCGCTAGAGAGTGATTTATGTATTCTAAGGAATTTCGCTAAGTTGACGCAGCTCCTGCATAACGAATTTTTTTACTGTGTAATCAACCTTTTGCAATGTAAATCATCTTTTGACGATACCACAACTGGGGTTATCTAATACATGGGAAATCTAATACATGGTTTATTAATTGACTGACAAGAAATTGCTTTGCCCGTAAACAAAATTCTAGCTACACCCTTTCTTATATAACATCAAACAAAATATGCAATTTCAATAAAATCTGACCTTTAGTAAGTGAGTGAGTACATTTACATAATATTTAAATATGATTTATCTATTGATTAGATTTTAGTGATGGAATCTTTATTTTTTTTTAATAAACATTAATTATTAATATTATTATACAAATGAACAATCACTGATGATTAATACATTGTAAAGTTGTTTACATAATAAAATTACTTACACAGTATGTAGAAGGAAATTATTATCAATTTTATCAAGTAAGTTATTTATTAGACATTATTCTACCATTTTATATTTTAAACAGTATATGATTACCTGATGTAGTAAGTACATCTACAACTAAGAGAATAACAACCAAGTTTATTGCTTAGATACCCGGTATATACACATGTAAAAAAAATTCGTTACGCAGGAGCTGCGTTAACTTCCTTAGAATATTAGCGAATTTACTAAGAATATAGAAATTACTCTCTAGCGGCCACAATTATAGTTAACAAAAATGGAATGTTGTATCTGATATAATTTTGGTTAACAAAAATGGAATGTTGTATCTGATATAATTTTGGTATTTGCAAGGTTTATTTTATTAATAAATGGCATAGGTCAAGGGGAAAAGGGGGTGTAGAGACAGAAGAAACAATCGACGAACTTGATCATTTTATGAACTCCCAGAAAGTTTTATATATCCTTGTACTATGGACCATGAAAGCTAATGTCAGTTTTTAAAATTTTATAATTGATTTGTGCCTTATTGATTCATTAGAAATATAGTGAAAACTTTTATTCAAAAATTTTTTTCGAAAACCGAATGAATAAGGCTCAAATCAACTATAAATTTTAGCGAATTTCCTGAAAGGGAATAGAGCTATTGGTCCCATACCGAAGTCAAATTTTCGCAAAAATTTCTTCAAATGTCCATCGATCCTACCAAGTAAATGTCAAAAATCACAATCTGTAAAATTTATATATATATATATATATATATATATATATATATATGTATATATATATATATATATATATATATATAATAAATATATCATGGCATTATATTTAATATATAGGTAAAATATTGGTCAGAGATCAAAACATTCTATCATTAATGAAATTTTGATTATAAACCCTTTGTGGCAGAGGGTTTGAAGGATCTAATTGGGCTATAGCCCTATATATATATTCATATATATATATCTATGGACATATATATTTATACATATATATGTAGTTTTTTTTCTTTATTGTATTTTCTGTCTATCTTGCTTACTTTACGAGAGAGAGAGAGAAATTCCCGGGGAAAGTAAATTTAATTTAATTGATAAAATGCAAAATTTTTCAGATATCGATATTGCTATTTCGATAAATCGAATATATATATATATTGAAGTTATGTTTTTCCATCCCTTGATACAACGCTTTTAGATATTTCAGTTTGATTCTCTGCGACACAGGGCTATAGCCCAATTAGATCCTTCAAACCCTCTGCCACAAAGGGTTTATAATCAAAATTTCATGAATGATAGAATGTTTTGATCTCTGACCAATATTTTACCTATATATTAAATATAATGCCATGATATATTTATTTGGTAATGTGTTGTTGTTTGAATCAAACAACGCGTGTGATTGGACTTTATAAAATAAACAACTTTTTTTTTTTTTTTTAAATTAAAATTAAATTTTAAAATACCTTTGGGATTTTATGTATGATGTAAAGAGAAATTAGCCGCAAGTGTAATTTATTATTTAAAAAATAACATGAAATCTTTTTATACAATGAATGTGTTTCTTGTACATGTTTTAATTATAAAATTTTTGTCTGCAAATTTATATGTCTGTCTGGTTGCCACATTGCACAAGACGAAAAAAACTTTAGTAAGTATACATTTTGAGGCGGTTTGATCGGAACTAAATAGTTGTGAAAATTCATTATTTTAATTTTATAATAGTTCTAGCTATACCCCGCGGTTTCACCCACGTTAAATTTGTATATAACCAATAACCTTCATTAATAAACGGGCTATCTAACGCAAAAAAAAAATTCACTTCCATAGATTAGCGCGTTCAAACAAACAAACAAACAAACAAAAACTCTTCAACTTTATTATATTACTATAGATAGATAGATATAGATATACATATAGGTCGCTGGTTCAAATCCGGCTGGAGGGAGAATTTTTTTTAAATTTTTTTCAATTTGTTTTTTATTTAATTAGATAGCCTATAGGCTTCCTTATGAATGTGGGAATCTAACGCAAAAAGAATTTCTCTAATCAAACTGGCAGTTCCAGAGATTAGCGCGTTCAAACAAACAAACTCTTCAGCTTTATTATATTAGTATAGATAGCAAGCGTATCTATTGATAATTGTTACTTATTTAATAAAATAAAGTAATGAAATGACTTCGTTATATTTTACTCAGGCGGTTTGGTAGAAAGATGAGGCATATACGCGCTGTTATTTTTATATACAAAGGTACTTAAATTTTTCAAACTCTGAAAAAATTGATTGCAAAATTACAGAAAGTTATTTCTAATAGTTTAAAACCAAAATTATTTCCTTGTTTAAAACTAAATGATTTGTAAGCGTTTATAAACTGCGAACTCTATCGGTAACTATCATATCTTTATTGATTATATTTTTATCTGTTTTATTTTCTCTCTTGTATTTTGCGACGTTGCCAAACCTCGGTAATACGTATGACTGATATTAATCGAGTAATCTACCATAGCATCTGGTAGATCAAGGACAGAGCATTGGTCTAGAATACCAGAGGTCGTTAGTTCGATTCCCAACCTAGGTGTGTATGATTTTTCATATTTTTGATGTCAAAGAATGTTATCAATGTTCAGACATATTACTTAAATGTCAAAGTAAGTAAGCGCTATAGTCACTTCCGTTGGTATAATATGACCGAAGGGGAACTATACTAACAATGGATATAAATAAACGCTATTTTAAAAAAAAAAAACTAATTAAATAAAGTTTAATATAGTTTAACTTCCATTATCTTAATAATTACAACGGTAATAATATATTTTGAAGTCTAATAATATTCTATAAGTATTTTAAAGCTATTTTAAATTCGGTTTTTTCATTAAAGTTAGGGGATCATTGGTGAAAAAAAAGAAAAACGCACGACGAGAGCTTGTCAGTAATATGAGTCTGTATCATATTCGATCGAACCTCCTTAAGTTAAACGGTTTTAATTGTAAAATCGATAATGTACTCTAAAAGCTAGAAAATAGTATTATGAATCGCCAGACTTTAATCAGTCTCGAATAAAATCGAGAAGCGCATTACAAATGATTTAACTATTAACATTAAGGATAAAGAACAAGTCAAAAGCTAGATTTTCAATAAAAGAAAATTTTATAGCAAATACATCCCATGAGGTTATCGAAAATAAAATTAAAATAATGACGGTGACAGTAATGAATCAGCTAAAAAATTAAAATTACAAGCAGTAATGACGTACTAGCGGCAATGACGTACCGGAAGATAACAATATGGAATTACGGAATTGGACTTTATTATTGTACTTCATGCGATTTCAAACCTTGTGCAGTGTCAAAGTGTGATATAAAATATTAAATTCCAGACAGCTCAAATAGGAAATTTAATAAATTGTATTAATTATTATTAAAGTAAACAAACATTTGAGATTTTATAAAGAAGCAACTGTATGTGATTGCGGAACTTTAGTCAAAATAAAAATATTGTTACGAAAATCTCAAATATTTGTTTACTTTAATAATAATTAATACAATTTATTAAATTAGATATTTGAGCTGTCTGGAATTTAATATTTTATCACACTTTTGACACTACACAAGGTTTGAAATCGTACTTTGAGATTTGCATAAAAATATGATATTTTTATACAAATCGAAGCTTTGAACCTAATAAAATCATCCCGGAAGCTAAAAAATGCGTTTCCGGGCGCAAAAAGTTGAATTTTTTAATTTTACAAATTTATTTATTTTTAAATTAAATTAAATAATACATCCAACCACAATCTTTCCCTTCATCGATCATTTTCCCGAATTGGTCGGGCATGTTTTTGGGATCCACACTAGAAGGCGAATATATTTCAGATATTGTGGCAAAAACTATTGAAATTAAATGAGGTCTGGGACTGGTATTGGTATTTTGTATGTGTATTTATTAAAACTGACACATAAAAATTTTAAAATTTATAAAAAAATAAATTTCCTAAAAGCAATAAAATTAAATTTCCTAAATGTAATTTTGAATGATTTTTCCCCAACCTATAGATAACCTTACCCATGTTGAGCTATAGATAACCCAACCCATGTTAGATCACCAATGTTGGATCCTTATATACCATCCTTGTAAGTATTTTACAAATTTATTTATAATTTAAAAAATTTCAATTCCCGAAAAAGCATTTCTCGGTTTTCGCGATGAATTTTTTGGATTCGGCGCTTCGATCCACATAAAACATTACAAAACAGTATTCTAACCCTTTAAATAATTCGAATTGATCCTCATATTTATATTACATTTTATCCAAGAATCGCATCAACTAATATCCGTCAAATGTTTGGCGCTGATCTACAAATGCACCTGTATACTGGCGCGGATCCAGCCCTCAAAAAAGGTTGTGGTTACAGCCACCCGAAAATCGGCCAAGTGCGAGTCGGAGTATGAACTCACTCATGATCGATATAGTGCATTCACCTACAAAGGAGATGTTTACAAAATAAATGACGCCCTGACCAAGATTTTGTACAGTGTATATTTCTACGTGGGCAAAGCCGTGGGGCGAATACTAGTAAATTAATAAACCTGTAAAATGTTAGTTTGTTCACTCACGAAAATTACAAAAGTAAATGTGTGTTTATTTGCGCATCCAGTGTCACATTTAGACTATAAACTACTGAACCGATTTTGATGAAACTTCAAAGGATATTAAATTAAACGCTAGTATACATTTTCCATAAAATAATTTTATTTAGGTGCTTACTTAAATTACATATTCAAGCTTACGTTTCTTTTTCGCGAAAACGTTGATAATTTCATCGATATCCAGGTTCATAGCTTTGTGTATATTTAGGAGAGCTAGCCCGGATAATCTTTCCTGTGCCATTGTATATGTGCATACAACACACGCTTTCTTTTAAATTAGTAGACGACTATGTACTTTTAAATTAGTCGATGGCTATACGCACCTAACGAATATTCATCTCTTTTTTCCAATACAAGTATTCATGTACCAAAAAGAAACAGATAATCTGTTGTCAAAAATGTGACATAACGTGTCAGAATATCGTCTATGATGACTAAATACTTCGCTGCGTTCCGAATCACGCACGATTCATTGTTTTTTTTAAATTTTATTAAGGCATTGGATATAATATCATCAGCCTATCGACCTCAATAAACCGTGCAAGTGTGATGTCACAAGTCTATTAGGGCATGCCCATCGTACCCACAACGGTAGTTCCGCGCTTGCCTGTATAAGATTTGCAACTAAACTGCTTGTTTTAAAAAGAACTTTCATGACACCATGACAACAAATGACAATCTCTTAATTACATATAATTATCATGTACCTACATTTACACATTTTCATTTAGTTTCGTAAATAAATTTACAGAAAGAAAGAAGAAGAAAAAACATTAATGGAATACAAAAATTAGAATTTTAATAAAAAAATTAACTGTTTTAATTGCAAGGCCATGCACAATTTATTTTATTTGAGTATAATTTAGTGTTATAAGATTTATATAACATGAATATTAATTAAAATTTTATACAAACTGATTAAATGTGAATATAACTCCCGCATTCAGGGCTACGTATAATACAAAAAACAATTATATTTAAAAAAAATTCGTTACGCAGGAGCTGCTTCAACTTAGCGAATTTCTTTAGAATACATAACTCAATCTTTAGCGGGCACAATTTCAGTGTGATCAAAATGATATATTGTATCTAATATGATTTAGTATTTACAAGGCCAATTTTATTACTAAATAGTACAGGTCAAGGGAATAGAGAAAGAAGAAAACACAAAATATAAAATATCTCTCTTAATATTTGAACAATCGAAAAATGTATAAAGAGTAAAGTTGTAGAAAATCATGTTTGCTACAATTAATTCATTACCTGAACATTTTTCTCAAACTCTAATTGTACAGAAATATTTAAAATTTAACTTTTCAACTTTACTTCTGATATATTTTTCGATTTTTCCAATATTAAGGAAGAGATGCCAAATTTTGTGTTTCCCCCTTCCTCCCCCCCCCTTTCCTCTTGTCTGATTTTACCTATTAACGAACTTGACCTTTCAAATACAACAAACAACAAAATTTTAAGATCTTAACGAAAAATCCTTAAAATCATAATGACATCCCTCAAGTAACAATCCCTTACAGACAGTTTTAAATTTTTTAAGCTCAAATATGTTTTTAATTCTGTCAGGCAACCTATTATAAAATTTATGTCCCCAGTAAAAGGGATTTTGGAGAATACCAAATCGTTGAAAAAAAGGTTTACAAGAAACAAGTTGATTTGCATTATAAGCTATCAGCCTGACGATCTGGATAAAAAAATTATTTTCTACTTTTTTAGTGCAATTTGTTTTTAAAACAAAACCATTTTTAAAATTATGTTTTAACGAATGAATTTTTAGTTTAAGACTGATAAAATCAATTCAATTTCCCAACGCTTCCACTACTTCCCAATATTTATCACCGATTCCACCAAATAACTATTTAAGCAAATATTTTCGAAGTTCATCTGGATGGTACCAAATTATTGTATCCCCATAATAAGTGCATACATCAATTAAAAGTGGGTCAAATATCAATTACTAAACTTGACCCATAAGACGCGATGAATTGTGACCAATATGTGACCAATTTGTTTTTGAAAGAAATATAGAAAAGCTCTGAAAATAATATTATGGGATCAGTGGCGCAGCTAGGGTGGGGCAGGCAGGACACGTGCCTTGGCGGCCATCGAGGGGGGAGGGAAAAACAAAATTTACTAACTACCTATTTTAAAAAAATACAATCCAAATTTGCAAACATGGGGAATTAAAAGTCTTTTGAGGATCATTTAATTCTTATTGTACATTTCTTCCAGAATATACTGCGGATATAATGTATAGTACATACATTACATTACAAAATTAGTAAAATTTGAAAAACTTAATATTTACACGTTAAATTTTGATCCTTATTAGTTTTGTGAAACTAATAAGTATATAAGTATATGCTTCTCTATTTAATGTTGTACATCGTTGTCCTAGTAGGTATGGATACTCATAGTACCCTTAACGCAAGCCTTCTTGAGCTACCTTACCTTGGGAAAAGGTCAATATTTTTAGGATATCCTAGGAAAAAAATAATTAAACAAATATGTAGATATCTGTTTTTAAAATAATTTACAAAGGGAAATTTCACGAACCGTTTACGTATACCGAGCATACACTGAGCTTAATGTCATATTTCAATTTCATCAAATAGTCCAGTGAAATAGTACACAAAAATGAGCTATTTCTTAGTTAATTATACACAAAAAAGATCCTGAAAAAGTTCTCGAGATATATGGCTGAGAGAAGTTTTACTAACAATTTTTTGAACGTCAAAGGTCGTGAAAATTAGTTTTTCCCGATTAAAGGTCATTTACGTTAATCGAGATTTTTATCAAATTTACTCCTTAGTTAATTTTGAACCAAAAAGATCCTATTAAAGATTCACGTTGATTCGAGATATACGGCTGAGGAAAATTGGGCGAATGATGCATTAAACTATTAAACTAAATTTTAAAAGAGACATTATTTGGCGTCCAATACGTTCTGGTTTATGTCGACTCGTAAATTTCATTTAAAACTCAGTTTAACAGTTTAATACATCGCCGTTACGTCCAAAATTTTCTCACCCCTTTATCTCGAGAACTGTTGGTCCTGCTTGTATTTTGCATACGACCTTTTTTTTGCAGAATTAGCTTAGAAATAAAACTGTCACAGCTTGAATGGATCAGTCTATTTTCAAAATAAAGGGAATGAAACATATGAATGTTTCCCTCGCTTTAAGCCCATTTGTCATGTTAGTTAGAGGTGTGAAATATGATCAGTGATAATCAACAAGTGTATCGTAGTGTTATATACAGTACGACAACTAGGATTCGCAAATAGTTGTTTTCACATGATAAAAAAACCATTTGTCCTTTTAATATAGAGAAAAATCCCGAAATAAATTTATTTTTAATAATAAATATTTTGTCTTTAATTATTGAATGACCATGATATATTTATATTGTCTGATATTTGTTTACAGAGAAATATTTTACATTCTTTTTTAGCTTATAAGATTCTGAGATGAAATCTCTATAAAATTTCTCCTCCAAGTAAGGGATATTTTTTAAATATGATTAAAATAAGTTGTCCTTCTACTTTGAAATATTTTTCCCTTACGCGCATAGAAGGTTCAGTACATTTGAATTTGATTCTTGAACTTCAATAACTTTTTCTTCGAGGCGCGATTTCGTTATGGAATTTTTGTCATGTTTTCATTATGCCAAAACGAAGATAAATTCGTTAGAAAATCTCCACTTGGATTTTTTAATAGGTAAAATTACATGTAGGATAAAAACAACTCAATAAATTTATTTATAAAATTTCACGTAACGAAATACATAAAACTAGTTAATAATAATAATTTGAATTCAATCAAAACTAAAAATGTTACGCTTGAATTAAAGTAAGTTGACCCAGACACAAGTTTCAAATTACAAGCAGGAAGTATATACGTATGTATGTATATATAAGATACATATTTTGATATAGGTAACAACTTCTTATGTGTAATGATGAGTTTAAAGAATTTTGACTACATGGTGACTTCAACGCACCATATGACACGAAACCTATCATTATACCACAGGTACACATACATGTATACATACAGGTACAACCTTATATATACATATATATCGAATATATTTCTAATAAATTGAACATTTAAGAAAAAAAGTGTGTATATACTTTTATATACGCACATAAGAAGTTATACTTCTTTTTAAATAATTCATTAAAATAATATTAAATAAAGTCAATACTACTATGAAGACATAAAAGTTAAATAAAAAAAGCATATAGTGGTGAAAAACTACAATAGAACAAGTAATGTAACAACTTAACTGAGTTAATTGTTTGAATACTCTGTATATACTGAGTTGTAAATAAATGTTTGAATTGTTAACAACTTTGGAAGTGTCCCAATATGAGAAAACTATTGAGTATGTAAAAAAATTTTTAAACAAAAGTTGTTTATTTTAAAGAGAAGAAGATTTTTTGTTTTTAATCTTTTGTCATATCTCTTACGGTTTCAAAGATAGGCAGTTTTTGTCCATTTTGCCCAAACATGATCCGATTTTGCCCATTAACGAACTTGACCTTACTTTTTGGCTCTAGAATATAAAAACAAAATTTCAGTTCGATATCTCTTTTCGTTCTTGAGTTATCGTTCACAGACGGACGGACAGACAGACATGCGAAAATGACCGAATTAGGCCATTCTATGAACACATATGCCAAACATGCATGCCTACGATCAATATTTTCAAGCGTTACAAAGTCGGGACTAAACTTAATATGCCTTGTATATTTACATATACTGAGTATAAAACTTATATATTGTATCTAAAAACAATGAGTCTACATTTTATCATGGTAGAACAGAAGCAGCGTTACTTCTTTCGTTAAAAATAGTTTGAAATAATAATATCAAATCCATTATTTACATTAGAATGAGAGTTAGAAAAATTTATTAAAAACATGCCAGGTTTATCAATATATACATTTAATTTACAAAGTTTACGAGCCCATAAAAATGATATCATTGATAATGTGGATTGTTATTCTAATATTCTTCTTTTATCAGCAACATGGAATAATAATGATCAAGACATTCCTGTACCTAATTTCAACTGTACATTCAAATTGAAATGTTCTAATGTAAGAACTGGTAGTGTAACTATTTATCAAAATAATAACGATCATTCATCTTTCTAGAATTTATAATAATGTCTTGTCTTTCGATATCCAAAAATCCTATCACATGCAAACATAGTTTTTTTACAAAATAACTTTTCTTAAGTAATCATTTAATGGATTTCCACAAAGTAAAGCTATCTAGACGAACTTCGCTTACATCATATTTGAAATGATTAAAGATGAATTGTGATTTTAAAGAACACTTTTAAAAAGTTTCAGAAAAAATACCTATGTACTTAATTCTAAAAAAAATTTGTAAAAGAAAAAGAGACGCTTTAAAAATATCGATCAATCGACTAGACGTAAAGTTTGAATAATAATTCAATAAAAAAAAAAGATTTTATTCATGAAAGAAACTTTGAATAAAAAAAAAAGAAATTGTAAACCGGTTTTATCAACTACTTAGCTATTACGCGTACCGTAATAATGAAAATTTCACTAAAAATATTTTATAATTTTGTAATGATTACAAATACAAATTTGAAAAAATTGTATTCATAACTTAAGGACTTTAAATAAACGATACACACATGTCCTTGACGAGAGATCGATGACGATGTATAAATATTTAGAATTGAGTATTCAAAATCAATATTGAAAAACAGCTGTTAAATCAAACAAAACAACAGTTTTTACAAAAAGTATCTTTCAGATGAAAATGCTTTGTAATTATGGATAAATAAAATTTTATGTTTCAAATCAAAAATTACCTTCTTTTTCTCGTCAAACGTTCACACAGAATATCCCAGAGATGTATTTCGCACAAAATAACACTTTCACAAAATAACAAAAACACTCAAATGTTTCACAATAATCCAATCGATTTTTCCACTGAAAACTGAGTTGTTCGTATTCGTTTATCAATGTTTGTTTTTTTGTATGTACAGTGATTTTTCCAAGAAAACTTTAATATCTGTGTGTGTGTGTGAGTGATTTTTTTTCCGTGGCACCTACCTAGTTAAGGTGTGTGTTGGCCAACAAGACTACTGTCCGGTCACCAGCAATGCGGCGTTACCTTCCACCACAAAATACCACGTTCTTAAGCCACTTCTTGAGTTCGTCACTTGAAGGCGCTGTTTACTTGAGGAAGAATGTTATTCTTTACATTGCTATCTCACTTTATTTAATATATTTTTATGGTTCCGTAGATATAAATACATGAGCCATTAAATAAATAAATAAATTTTATATATAAATATATATTAAACAAGTGAAAATAACAATTAACTGAATTAATGCTATACCCGGTAAATACTGAGTTCATTATTAATGCCTGAACTATTTATTTTACATTTTATAAACGCACAAATTTATAAAAATACAAACTAGTATATAATAAAGGTGCTATAGAGATACATGCTTTTGTAATTAAGAGAAATAACAGATGTTTGAGCTGAAATTGTGGCAAAACTATTCAGTGAATGAAAAAAAATTTCAAACAAAAGTTGTTTATTATTAAAAAACGAAAATATTTTGTCTACGGTTTTAAATGAATATGAATAATTTAATTACCTCCATAACGGGAGAACACATAAACCGATTTTGCCCATGATTTACACCATTATTTCAGCTCGACATCTCTTTTTGTTTTTGAGTTATGTTAAAATGGACAAATTACTTCATTTTATCAACACTTATACTAAAAATTTTGTATTGCCATCAATATTTTCAACCATTATAAAGTCGGGACTAAAGCTATAATAGCAAACTATAGTATGTATATAATACCCTAGTATATATTATATACATACCACGTATGACAACTGAAATTTAATAACTAAACTGAGTTATTTGTTTAAATACCCTGCATTTTAATGAGTTAATTAACAGTGGGTATACTATTATTTTTACTTCTACACAAGCATATATCTATAAAACTATAACTTGCAATGCATATACCGTGGTAACAATGTACTATACACATTTTTTCTAAAATCTCTTATAGTAATTACATATGTTTGAGCTAAAATTAAGGCGTTTCAAACAATAATAAAGTTTTCATTTGTATCTTACGGTTTCAAAGATTCATATTCCCCTAGCATAGTACCCTAGCAGTGGGGACTATGTACCCATTTTGCCCTTTTTATTGTTTTTATGTAATTAAAAAATCTAAATTTTTCAATGAGTCTTCTTTCATGAGTTTTCAACTTAGCGAATTCCCTTAGAATACATAAATCACTCTCTAGCGGTCACAATTTTAGTCTGATCAGAATTAAATGACGTATCTTAAATGATTTTTGTATTTTCAAGGCCCATTTTATTAATAAATGACATAGGTCAAGGGAGAAGGGGGGACATAGAGAAAGAAGAAAAAATAAACCAAAAATATCTCTCTTAATATTACAACAATCGAAAAATGCATAAAGAGTAAAGTTGTAGAAAATCATGTTTGCTACAACACAATACCTTATCATTTTTTTTCAAACTCTCTAATACTGTAAAGATTATAGTAAAACTAATAAAACTTTTGTACAACTTTACTTATTATATATTTTTCAATTTTTCCAAATATTGAGAGAGATATACCGAGTTTTGTGTTCCACCCTCCCTTTTCCCTTGTCCCATTACCGAACCATTAATGGCTTTTGCCCATTAACGAACTTGGCCTTTCAAACACCAAAAGCACCTCATATACCAAATTTTATTCCGATCAAATATATATATATATATATATATATATATATATATATATATATATATATATATATATATATATAAAGCCACGAGATTATGAAAGCACATGTAGAAGAATGGCGGCAATTAGATGTGTTGTGTGAGCTACAACTTTATATAACGATTTGAAGTGATTAATTTATTTGACGAATTCAATTCATTTATGTACATTTATTATTATTATTCAATCCATTCTAACTCAGTTGCAAAACTGTGTTTAGACGAAGCCCATATTTATATATATATATATATATATATATATATATATATATATATATATATATATATATATATAAATTTTACAGATGGGCATTTGAAGAAATTTTAGCGAATTATTGACGTCGGTACCGATAGCTCTATTAACTTGAAAAGGAAATTCGCTAAACCGCTTTATCCCGGCACAAGCAAGCAGTTTTTTAATTTACTATTAAATATTACTAAATAACCGTAACCGAAACCGTTTTATTTTAGAATTTTAAAACCGAAACAGATGCCCAAACCGTTTAATTTTCCAAAACCGAAACCGTTACATTTATTAAACGGTTAGAATCCTTGCTTATAATAAACTTATATATATTATATATATATACAGGGTATAAAAAAGTCGACTTTGCGTATATCCAATTATGAACAGATTATATTTGATCAGTACCTATCACTTTTTGTTTAATGGCACAATAATAACTTAAGAATCATAGTACTACTCCTTTGATGATTGTTAAATAGTGAAACACATACTTGACGAATTGTTGTGTATATAGTTTTATTGTTGAGAAAATCACGACAATTTTTTGTTGTAGATTTTGCAATTATCAAAAACTACTGCCAATCAACATATTGTTATTATTTTCTGTATAGCAACCGAACGACAATAAATTATACATAATAATGAGCTCGCAATAACAGAATTGAAAATGATTGAAACTGTCTGGTTGGTTTTAAACAACTAAATTTATAATGGTAGAAATTTATATATTCATATATCTTTTGTGCATTCACAATATTGTTGTACTATGCATACAGTATAGGCAATACAGACTACATACAACTGAATCTATGCTTGTGGTAGGATTATCAATGTATTATATCGAGTCAACAGCAAAACTAATGTGGAAAACTTGAAAACACAAAGTTTACAAAATATCATAATTGATTTGTATCGAATCCATTCGGATTTCAACGTAACGAATAGAAAAAAAAGATATTATAGTCTGATATAATTAATAGTCGAAGTGGGGACCGTCAAAAAGGGCCCATTTGATTAGAGGTGAAACTTTCAAAAAAGATAGTACATATAAAGAACCTGCGTGATCATTATGACTAGACACTAGCGTCATGGTGGCTCAAATTAGCATTTAATGTGTGAGAATTTAAAACTTGGCGCTACATAAAATAAGTAGTAAATATAATGTTATTAAAATTTATTAAAAAATGTCTGTTATTATTAAAGTAGTTTTCAAAAAATTACTTTCTCCGATTTACGACTATCTAGGTTCTAATTTATGTTTCAGTAAACAGAAACTTCTGTAAAATGTTTAAGAGTACGTGTGATAAAGAAAATACTTGAAATGTAAATTTTGTAATTTTTATTTCACTACTTTTTGGATAACAATTTAGATTATACCTTTGAATTGTATTAACTATTCGATTTCAATGAATGTTAAATTGTTACTGAATTAATGTTGCATTGTTACTGTATTAATGTTACATTGTTACTGTACTAATGTTAGATTGTTACTAACTCGTGAGCTGTTGTTGTCCTGCTTACATATCTGAAATGCATGCGTTCTAAGAAGATAATCGCATCGAATATTCTCTACACTACGAGAACATACCTATAAAGTCAATCCGCTTCCATACGTGCATGTATGTAATACTCCTACATATATATATACGTAAGAATATAAAAAGAGACAAAGATATGCGTGTATACGTAAAAGTATCGTTTTGCACTGTACCGCAGATTAAATTGCAAAGTTGACACTGATGAGTCGGGTATGTGTATTTGCTGTATGAGTGTGAGTCACTACATGATAAAAGCTTAAGTAATTCGACAAACTTACAATTATTGTAAAATTTTGATGTTACGATTGCAACATTTTTATGTTAAAAATAAAAAATTATAATAAAATTATTTAAATGTATTAAGTTTACATCAATTGAAATGTAGTTGATCGACTATGTAATTGTTGATCAGTAACTACGAATAGATTTAAAAATCGGAATCTAAAACTTTTGGAACCAGACGAAATTTGGTTAATATTCTCTGGTTATCTCTCAATATTCCTAATAATATTCTACTGTTACTCCTCCGTTTTTGAAGACAAGTATTTGGTGGAAGAAGAAATAAAATCAACATTCAAAATTATTTCATAAATAAAACTATGAAAATTGAAATTTATGTTTATTTATTTTATTAACTCAGAATTTGTATAGAAAAGAAAAATAAATTTATTTAAAAATTCCCTAATATGGGATTGTACGTTGACAAACACTTATTAAAATTATAAATATTAAGAAGTTATCGAGTTACCGAGTGGCAACAACGATGGCAAGACTGTACAACAGAAAGATGGACAGCAGAGCTAATTCCAGACGTAACAACCTGGACCGAGTGCCAACATACGGAGACTAACTACTATCTGACGCAATTACTCACAGGACATGGGCTCTTCAATCACTACATACACCGGGTGAGACTTAGAGGAAGCCCGTACTGTTCCTACAGTGCTGAAGAAGTTGATGAATCCCGTCATACATTCTACCATTGCAAGGGATGGATAACGGAGAGAAACGACGACTTGAAAATCATTGGTACCGTGCCAAACGCTGGAAACATCATAGCGCTCATGGCCAGATCTGAAACCAACTGGAGGGCCGTGATTCGATTTGCGGAAGACGACCTGAAGGCCAAAAAAGCTGAAGAACTATCAGCGGGGAGCGCATAATGGCGCAGTGAGGGTCAGACTGAAGTGTTGCGAAAGAGGTTTCCGGTCTGGGCCCTTAAAAGAGAGATAAGAGGATTGTTTTTAGTCAGTAAAAATCTGACACTACCAGCAACTCCACCTAGCTGGTGTCTTTTTGAAGATTTTTCAACCTCGATAAAAAAAAAAACCTATATATAATACAACTTATACTAAACGCAAGCCTCAGAGTCCAGCGTCAATAACAAACACGTGCAATGAACACATGTCAAAACAAACCGACTTCGTTCTATTGTTTTCGTTTCTTATTCATATTATTTTGTTATAAATATGAATAAAACGAATGAAAACAATAAAAATAATAACAAGAACAAATATAACAATAAAAACTAAATATAAATATTTTTTAACAACCGAAATGATGGATCACAAAGATGATAGCAGTAAACAACAATTTGCATACGACTGAACTGAGACTTGTATTAATTCAGAATAAAGGCCCAAGTTATCAACAGAACTAATGAAATTGCGCCATGTGCGATAATCACGCGATTTCGTCTGTTGACATGACTGGACTGTTCGAGTATACTATAATCTATTATCTATGTCTATAGCGGAAGGTTACCGGATTCATTACCGGGTATTATCCCTTGCGGAAGCATCTACACACAATGGGACTTCATAACGGGTTCATTTTGTGCAGATTGTGTGGCAAGCTGGCAAGGATGAAGACATCCAGCCAAATTATCTTTTACTGCGAACCTCTGGGTTACAGCAGATACAAGATATTCGGTGCAGCTCACCCCGAATATATGAACCTTCAGGAAGACCTGATAAGCAAGCTCCTGGCCATTGCCAACATATGAGAGAAGCGAATCTCGTCAGACTGAAGTAGAAAGGGGAGCACAATGGACCATAAAGTCGAAGTGAAATACTTTTTAGACCCCAAAATATATCTACCTATCTATCTATGCTTATAACTAGTATATTATATATTAGTGAATCCTATCCCATAGTTATAGGCGTAGTAAACTTATCTATTACGAACAGGTAGACAAACTGACCTCGCCATTACTGCAGGTGTATTCAGTGATTTAAACTCAACTATTACTCGTAACTATATATATAGTATATTCTACTAGAGATGATTTTTACATCATTCTCTTATTAAAATCGCATATCACATCTGTTTAACGTAATATTTAACAGAAAATATTATTATGAATACCCTTAAAAGAAGACAGATGCTAATATTATGCATGTTAAAAAATATACCTTTCTCATTTGAGATTGATGATATGAAGTAAAATTTAGTTATGTAAAACTAAAAACTATTATAAAACATGCCTAGCTGGTTCCAACCATTATCAATAATAATGAAACAACATTCTTTTTCATTGATCGTACTTATACTATATACAGCTCTCTAACCAATGAAAGGCATTTTCATTAAATTCATACAAAAATTTAGTTTTTTATACCCGGTATATGTAAATGTACAAGGGTATATTAACAGGGTGTCTAGTAATATTTTGGCGAAAAATTCCCTGACTTATCCAGGTTTTCCAGACTTTAATTCGAATTTTTCCAGACATTTTTTCATATAATTAATTTGTTATTGATAGGAAAATTCAGAAAAGTATACATTTGTTCATTTATATTCATTTTTTATGGATAATATGATAAAACCTATACATCTTTTTCATGAGTAACATACACTCCCGTTCAATAAATTTGAACAGATCTGAACCGAATCAGTCTCTCACAATTTTGATTATTCTTGTAGTAAATGTTTTTTACTATACTTCCATTTCTTTTTTCACACTTAAAATATATACTACTTATTTTTGTTTATAAATGAATAATTATACAAAGAGTCACAATAGTAGAGTTACAAAAGGAGTTTTATGAAATGTAAGGTCTGTTCAATTTTATTGAACGGGAGTGTACATAAATTTTTTCAAAAACCTCAAAACAGATAATTATTAGTAATAATTTTTTAGAAATAAGTTATTTTAAATACGATTATGCGAAATTCCCTCAATTCAATGAAATTCTCTAGAATTTGACGAAATTCCCTGACTTTTCCAGAAACTCAAAATTCCCTGACATTTCCAGGTTTTCCAAACAACTAGACACCCTGATTAAGTTTATTCCCGACTTTGTAACGCTTGAAAATATTGATCACAGACATAAATGCCTGACATAGGTGTTCATAAAATGGCCTGATTCGGCCATTTCCGCATGTTCGTCTCAACACGATAACTAAAAAACAAAACGAGATAACGAGCTGAAATTTTGTATGAATGTTCTAGAGCAAAAAAGTAAGATTAAGTTCGTGAATGGGCAAATATATATATACAGTGTGTGTTGAACAGCTTTTCCTATAGAGAATCAATGTTAAATATTATTTATTACTGCCTGGCCGTGTGGTACTGTATGAAGTCAGTCAGTACACATGTAATTAAAGTCAGTCAGTCATCTCATAGCTACACTGTATGAGTATCGTTGTTTGTTTATCATTTAAGAGTGGGGAATTTGTGATGCAGAATGCACATACTAAAGTGTACTCTCATCACATGTGTACTGATTGACTTCATACAGTACAACACGGTCAGGCAGTAATAAATAATATTGAACATTGATTCTCTATAGGAAAAGCTGTCCAACACACAGTGTATATATATATATATATATATATATATATATATATATATATATATATATATATATATTTGCCCATTCACGAACTTGATCTTACTTTTTTGCTCTAGAACACACATACAAAATTTCATATATATAAAGACATGTAACAACTAAAATGACTTAATTGTTTAAATACTCTATGTACACTGAGCTGGTAGTTGGTGGCATTAAATTGTGGTACACCCTGTTTTATTTTGTATAAAAATAAATCATAGACACAGGAATATAGGGACGAAAGCTAAAGTGCGTTTTTAGGCGAGGGGGGTAAGTTATTACGGGACGTAAGCTCTCGGAAGAAAAAAATCGCCCTGCCAGTGATTAGCTGTTGACGTCAATTATATATGAATATATATAATTATCCATATGTATGCATATGCTTACATACATACTTACATATAGACAATGTACACTCCCCTGTAAAAAAATTGAACCTATCTGAGTTTGACTATCAGCAGGGAAAAGATTTCGATAGTGTATGTAGACACTACATATTTGATACACTAAATATATTTGATCCCAAAAATAATTATTGATATGGTTTACTCTCCTCCCCAAAGTAAAGTTTCATCGTAATCGGATGAATGGTATAAGAACGCATACGTCACAGACAGGCAGCAAACATTCATTTTTATATATAAAGATATATAGTCAGACATATTTATTAAATAATTGATGTTCTTTTATTCTTTTGTTACGAAAAATTAGTAGAATTACAAATATTATAAATGATAAACAAAGTATATAAGTATTGTGAAGTACAGACATCAACAAAAACATTGGGAACATTTTTTTTCAGCTTGGTTCAATTTTATTGCAGGGGAGTGTATATATGTACATATGTATACGTACATATGTGCCAACAGCCCATCAAAAACTAGGTTCCCTCTTCCCGATATTGTATATATTGTTTCAAACTAAAGTTGTTTTTTATCAGATAAAAGATAGGTTGTAAGCACAGCTACCACTTAACGTGGTAAGATGTACAATGATCGAAATTTAAAGCTATCTACTTTTAAGGAAAGGACATTTGGACTTTGAACTTTTTCTTTACTTCTTACGCTTTTAAATTTAGACATCCCCCCCACCCCATCCTTGTGTAGTGGGGGGTTGGTTGGTACAATGAGCTAGTTCGCAAGTTGTTTATTTTTAAAGGAACATTTTTGTCTTTGAATTTTTCTTCTATCTCTTACGGTTTTAAAGTTAGATTTTCGCGAGAGAGAGACAGGCATGCTCATATATAGAGTACGTTCCACTAAACTCCCACAACGATTGTAACACCCTCTGTATCGTTCCACCTAAGACCCGTGGTCGTCGCGAGCGATCGCTCGACGTTATAGGTGACGTCACTATTCGCGACCGCGTCGCGCCTACTTCGCTCATACAATATTGGTGGGTCAGAGTGGGCTTTCACCAAAACGTGGCGGGAATTTAAAAAATTACAATCCTGAAACTGACATTGATTGAAGTGGAAATGACAGTGTCAGTGGAGGATGCGAGACGTGCCGAAAATGGTAAATGGCCCCTTAATTTTACAGATAAATTAATATTTCTCAATCGAATATCTTTTGTTGGGGAAAAAAATATATTTTTCTTAACCAAACCTAAAAAAATGGAACATATAAAACTTCATATTTTTTAAATATCAATATAAATAATTATTTAACATTTTGTTTCATTCAATTCTAATTATTTCTTGCCATGTTGAATTAAATTTTACTTCAATCGATGCGGAATATTTACTCATAACCCTCACAGCTGCACGTTTTCATCATGCCGCCATATTACGAGCATACAGCGCTCAAGATTTGCGTTCCACCTATAACATTCGCCTACAACACTTTTTACATTAGTGGAACGGCAATTTCAGCGGTCGTGGTCGTGGGCGTTGCGGGCGTTAAGTGGAATGTACCCATTGTTACTTGTAATTCAATTAACCTACGAAATCGTTGACATAATTGTTATCAGAAAACAAAAAATATGTTGATGTAGAAAAATATAATACAAAAAAATTCGTTACGCAGGAGCTGCTTCAACTTAGCGAATTTCCTTGGAATAAATAAACTACTCACTAGCGGTCACAATGTTAGTCTGATCAAAATGAAATGTCGTATCTGATTTTAGTATTTGCATGGCCAATTTTATTAATAAATAACTTACGTCAAGGGGAAAGGGGGGCATAAAGATAGAAGAAAACACAAAATATAAAATTTCTCTCTTAATATTAGAACAATCGAAAAATGCGTAAGAAACAAAGTTGTAGAAAATCATGTTTGCTACAATTCACCACCTTATCATTTTTACTCAAACTCTAATGCGTACAGAGATATTGAGGAATTTAATTTTCAATCTTAAACCGTCAATATTTTTGTAAATATTAGGGTTACAGAAAAAATGATAAGAAACAAAATTACAGTAAAACTTAATACCTACAACTTTACTTCTTATAAAATTTTCGATTTTTCGAATATTAAGGGAGATATGTCAAATTTTGTGTTTCCCCCTCCCTCTAAACCCCCCTTTCCCCTGGTCCGATTTTACCCATTAACGAACTTGGCCTTTTGAATACCAAAAGCGCTTCAAATACCAAATCTCATTCTGATAAAATGAAAACTGTGACCGCTAGAGTGATTACAGACACATATATATATATATATGTATATATATATATATATGTATATATATATATATATATATATATATATATATATATATATATGTCCATAGATATATATATATATAAATTTTACAGATGGTGATTTTTGACATCTACAAGGTAGGATCGATGGACATTTGAAGAAATTTTTGCGAAATTTTGACTTCGGTACGGGACCAATAGCTCTATTTCCTTTCAGGAAATTCGCTAAAAGATAGCGTTTTATTTTTTCGGCTTGTCTAATTTTCCTGAGCCTAAAAAATTTTTTAAAATCAAACTACCGGTTTTTAAATTTAAAAAAAAAAGTTGACCGCCAATCCAAATAGTTAAATTAGAAAGTTGTAGGTCTTAAAAAAACCTATCGAATGGCGCCCATTGAATTAAAATTGGATGTGTAGTTTCCGAGAAAAACAGGCGAAAATCGCGTTTTCTTAATTTGTTTATAACTTTTACAAAAAATGACTACAAAGTTACTTAGTAAAAATATTGGTAATAAATCAACAATATTCCAGTTTTTTTTTTGACAAGAAATTTTGCAAATTTTTCGAAAAATTTAAGTTTTTCGAAAAAAAAAGTCCTTTTGTAAAATCATTCTCTTGGTCTGGAAATTATCCTAGAACAATTTTTCAAAGCTCAATCTTTTCATCTTGAATTGTACTTTCATAAAAATGTAACAGAAAGTAAAATTTGTCAATTTTTGATTTGTTTTTTTTAATAGTTGTTAAAAATCGTAATCAAACCAACTACAATCAATAGTTGGCATTTTTCTACGAATTTACAAAAAAAAAATTTCATCCTACGACAATTTGGTGCGAAGATTGCTTTAAACGCTGCTAGATAGGGAAAAAAATTTATTACGTAGGACTATGTAGACTAGCGAATTTTCTCAGAAGCTTACCAAATCAGATTACCATTATCATGGCGACATTATCATAGCGACAGTACTATCAATTTAGTAATAAAACATTAAAGTTGTAAATATCATCTGTAAATATGAGTTATAGAAAATATGGTCAGAAGACATATTTTAGTAAATTATGCAAATTTTAATAAGGATAATTTTTTTTTAATCGTGCTGTTCTTATTAGAAAATAGCAGGTCCTAGGCACTACAAAAATAGAAAATGGGCAGGAAAAATTGCCGTATGTAAAATTTCTGTATTATAGGCAGAAGTTTGGCAATTATCTTTATAAAATACGATAAAAAAATAAACTAGACAAATACACAATTTTTTTTAATAACTTTATTAATTATTCCAATTTAAATCGCTGATCTGTTTTTTTCGGTAAAACAGAAATTTATTTACCTATACCCAACTTTTAAATTTTATTGGTAGTTTTTTATTGAAACAGAAATAGTACAATCAATAGAAAAGCCCGTTACTCTTGTCCACATTGCATTAAATTACAGGAGTTATTTTTTTAAATTAGGATCCATATCACGTACTGAATGTAAATGAACAAACTCCTTACAAATTTCGACCCCGGAAGTGCCGCTATTTTGAGAAAAACTGTATGGGCCTATATCTCCATTACCGTACACTTTAGGCCAAAAATGGTAATAACCTTTCTTGTATATAATTGAATTTCCAATTTTTTTGTTTATTAATTTTATTTTTTTTACTTACCGTTTACGACTTATACGACTATTACTATTTATTTGATATATTGAGATATTGGCCTATATCTACAGTTTTATACAGTTTTTCTCAAAATGGCCGCACTTCCGGGGTTGAAATTTATAAGGATTTTGTTCATTTACATTCACGTGATGCTGAACCTAATTTTAAAAAAAAAATCCTGTAATTTAATGCAGCCACAATATTCTCTATTGGTTGTACTAAAATAATCGTTTTATAGCAGTTCTTGGTATTCAACAATTATACTCTTTTGAAAGAAATGTTTCAAACATGTTTCACCCGCGAAAGTTGCAATTGTAAAGTGATTGCATTACTCTGAAACACGTATTTATTTATACGTTGTTTTTACTTGGAACTAGGAGGTTATGGGTTCAAATCCCGACACCGGCAGTTTGTCAATTTAAAAAAAAATAATAATGGGGCGGTTGATTGACTAAACTGTCGGCGTATGGACAAGAAAGAAGTAACCGGCTATGCTTGTGAAGGTTTTCTGCAGTTTTCCTTCACGAACTCCAGATAAATATCGGCATAGTTCCTATCAAAGTCGGCTGCAGTCGCACACCTATCAATTCCTTGTCTACATACGAATTCCTGATCCTCCACTCACATCATAAAAATGTAAAAGTGAAAATTAATAAAGGTTGAAAAATAAGGATGTGGGTGGCCTCTGTTATAGACCGTCGTGTCTCAAAAACGGAAGTTAAACCTCATTATTATGTATTTATTTGTTACTAACGGCTTCGCACGGAAATTTTAATTAGGGTGGACTATACATATAAACCTTCCTGTTCCGAAAAAATTGACATTAAGTGTACTTAAAGAGTATCAAATTATGAGTATGCTCCCCACTCTAAACGGTAGTGAGCAACAAGCAGACAAGCTTTAAGAGCATCAGTAGTTGTTGATTAGAATCGTAATGAAGAAATCGATCAGAACTGTGTGCGAACGAACTATGCATAATGGCTATTTTGTTTGTGTGTTATAATAATATAATTCATTATATCAATAATTTCATATATTACAAATTATGTAATTATCAAGAATATTTAATTAGTTTCATTAATAATTAAATTCAATTCAATCAAAACTTGGAGTCAGATCAATCATTTCACAACATTTCCTGAACACTTCCGGAAAAAATTATCTACATGATGATGAAAACCGTTTCAAAATCCGTTGCATGGTTGTAGTTAGCGGATAAACAGACAGGCGCGGAGGGCGACTTCCTTTTATACTATGTATAGATTAATAGCCTTTATACTGTCTCATCAAAAGTAAAACAGAATCTCAATACAAACTCGTATAACTCACCTCAAGGGATTGATTTTCTAAAAACGCTAAGCACTATTTTTTAACCTCTTGATAACAACCAATGTCCCATATATGGGACAAAATTTTTATGATACGTTGAACCCAACTTATTAATTGATCGGGGTAAAAAATTTTTTTTTTCTTAAATCTATTTCAGTTTAATATTATAACCACCCAAGACTAAGAAAAAAACCCATTAAATTGATAGTTTTTCAAAATGTCCCGTATATGGGCTATTGGTTATCATAGATTGTGATTTTTCGTCATCTAACAATTGAAAATAAAGAAAGAAAAATTTTTAAAAAATAAATATTTATTCTTTTCAACATTACGATTAATTATGATTTCAAATGGAAATCTTTGAAACAATTACTGTTATTTGAAAGACATAAATGATAATTACATTTTATACACGTTTAGTTTGATTATCCATATTTGCAACCATTTCTATTGCATCGACTCCGTTCTTTTATACCATCTCATGTTGTGGAAGATGATCCATTGTGTCCATTCTTACGCCGTCTAATGGTCTACTCTCTCGCTTAAAAAATTTCAAGTTGTTACAAAATTTCGGAAGTTTGGAACAATTAGGTCTCCAAAAATAAGTGAATCATTACTTCCCTCTTCTTGTGTATCTTTCTCATCATTGCTTATATCTAAATCAGACACATTTCCTGTTTTTAGTAAATTTAGAATTTCCTCCGTACTCAGTTTTTTATAACATTTTCAAAAGATATGAATATATAGGGTGATTCATTTAGAGGTACTTTTTTTTCTATGGATTTTTTGACAGATGAAGCGTGAGTCGTGTTAATCTATCATGGTATTTTTTTCAGTATAGTTTGACATTTCATCATGGAAAGACTTAGCCCGTCAACGATTCAGTCTTTGGGCTCTTGAAAAGCTTGGAGAAAATCCACTATTTTCGACAAAAATTTTGTATAGTGATGAGGCACATTTCTGGCTTAACGGATATGTCAACAAACAAAATTGTCGTATTTGGTTTGAAGAGCAAATTTGGTTTGGTGTGGTTTATGGGCGTAAGAAAGAAAACATCCAGAACGTAACTGTCAATGGCGACTATTTGTTTTCTGAAATTGAAGCCCGTGATCTCCAGGACATTTGGTATCAACGGGACGGCGCGGCGCGCGAAACCATGGCTTTATTGCGAGAACAATTTGGTGAACAGTTAATTTCGGGCTTCGGACCGGTGAGTTGGCCGCCTAGATCCTGTGACCTCACACCCCTAGACTTTTCCTTTGGGGCTATGTAAAGTCCAAAGTCTATATGGATACGCCGCGTACGATTGAGCAACTGGAAGTCAACATTACTCGCGTTATTCGCCAAAAACCACTCGAAATGCTCGCGCGTCATCGAAAATTGGAACTGCAGAATGGACCATCTTAACCGCAGTTACGGACAACATTTCAAAGAAACAATAAAAATAAATGTAAAGAATGGTTCTTTTGTATGATAATAAAAATAACCCGATAAATTATTTTTTTCAGTTTTGAAAAGAGTACCTCCAAATGAATCACCCATTACAACATTTTATAGATTTGTCTACTATTTTACATAAATGAATCGGATTGGAGTTCGTGAAGGGAAACTGCAGAAAATCTTCACAAGCATAGCTGGTTACTTCGTTCTTGTCCATACGCCGACAGTTTAGCAAATTAACAGCCCCATTAATTTTAATTGACACAACTGCCACCGTTGGGAATCGAACCCACAGGTTTTGGTAACGTGCAAATAAGCGTATGAGTTGTTAAAAAACGTTTATTTCGAAATCACAGACAGACTTAATAATTAATCTATTTAAAACATACTCACCACCAGAAAATTGGTAATTATCCACAAAATCATTAATATAATGAAATTTAATTGTATCTTCAATAAAGTTTCCAATTTCTTCATTTTTTTTTTTTAGTAATTGAATTTATTCAAACCGTACGCAGACATACGCCGACAGTTTAGCAAATTAACCGCCCCATTAATTTTAATTTACACAACTGTCACCGTTGGGAATTGAACCCGCAGGTTTTGGTAAATTGCAAATAACCATGAGTTGTTAAAAAAAGTTTATTTCGAAATCACAGACAATAATTTCACCACCAGAAAATTGGTAATTATCCACAAAATCATTAATATAATGAAATTAAATTGTATCTTCAATAAAGCTTCCATTTTCTTCATTTCTTTTTTAGTAAATGGATTGATTCAAACCGAGTAGCCTTTATTATTTACATTTATAAAGATCTCCAGATTCTTCTTCATTTATCCATTTGTTAGTATAGAATTAGTATAGCAACGTCGCGAAAAAGTGAACTTTATGTCGGTTAGTTTTTCGATATTTCCTTAATGAAGTTATAGACTAAGAGCTGGTACATAAAAGTGTACTGATCGAACATAGTCGTGATTTTTTCTCATAAGTTTCCAATGATATTGTCAAAGCAAGAGCCGCATTTTGCAGAAGTCTCATTGGAGGCCGAGAGTGTGGATGGGGGTCAATCGTGTAGTTTTGAACAAAAAAACAACAAATTTAACTTGATACTACCCACCCCCCTCCCCTTACGTCTTTCCCCTCAAAATGAACCTTTCGAACGCCCTTAAGTGATGTGACTACCAAACGACCTTAATGACTTTAAACAGACGCAAAGCACCTAAGATATTTGCAAAAAAAAATATTTTCGCGACTTTTCCCATTGAATATACGCGGACACGAGATTATAATGAAAGATCTATGCAAATTTTTAGCTTATTATCTTTCATACCGAGGTTATATCCTTATTTGATTGGATTATTTGACTAGATTAAATTATTTAAAACATACTCACCACCACCAGAAAATTGGTAACTATCCACAAAATCATTAATGTAATGCAATTATATTCTATCTTCATTGAAGTTTCCATTTTCTTCCATTTCTTTTTTAGTATATGGATTGATTCAAATCACGTAGCTTTCATTATTTACATTTATAAAAAAATCTCCAGATTCTTCTTCATTTATCCATAAATTATCCATAAATTACCCATAAATAAAGTACTAGTAACTAGTACTTTATTAAATATATACTTTATATTATATTTATATAAATATAATTACTCTTATGTGAATAAATTTAAATTTTTTGAGGTGCCCTCATTGTATTTTTTCCATGCCAAAAAAAAATGTTTTTCTTTTCTTTTTCTTTTTTTTTTTTATGAAATAAGATATTTTTTAATTTATTTTTTTCAAGTAAAAAATGAATAGATTTTTTTCTTTTTATAAAATAAATATTTTTTTCATATTGTTTTTTTTTTTTGAGGGCACCAAACTTGTTTATTTTTTTTTTGTTTTTTTCTTTTTTTTTTCATTAATATCGTACATAATAATTACAAAATTTATTGTTTTATTCAAAAGTACGTCAATAATTTGTTTTTTTTACTGTATCTTTTTTTTTTATATATAAATTTTATCTGTACTTTGAACAAGAAATATCAATTTTACAATATTTGTTTTCCTTAATATCTAATTCCTTTTTTTGTTTTAACTTAAATACAATATTATGTCACAAAAAATTAGCAGTTTTCCCCTGTAAAATAGCATTTTGCGTCTCTCTCATCGTATCAATCATTATTTTATTTTCGGTAATCGGTTAAGAGTTTAAGCTACTAAAAATATCATTTGTGTGTATTTAAAATACTGCACCGGTGTCTGTCTCTCTTGGTGTATTGCATTTTGTTGAGAACTCTCTTCAATAACAATAACTGAACACTAATACTTCTTACAGCCACACCAAATTTCAACATTTTTTTTGTATATATTTTTATACATAATTCAAAATAGTAAAAACTCCAGCCCATATAAAATTGCACTTTTTACGAAGCCATTCATCGTCAACCATCCCCAACTTCAACAAAATAACAAATTTTACATAACAACACCTTTATAACTTACTTCTCTTATTTCATAAATTTTGTACAATGTATAGAAAAATACTTTTGAAAAATATTTGTAGTAGCTTTTTATAATTCGATATAATTAAAAAAATTTTTTTTTTTTTTTTTGTAAAGAAAACATCAATAATCAAAAATCAAATGAATGCTTTTTAGAAATACTATTCGAATTTGGTGCAGGAATCCAAATATTTTAACATTTTATGTTATTTATTTTACGATTCCATAAATATATTAATTAAGACTAAAAAGTAAAACATAAATCAAGCAAAACAAAATCACGAAAAAAACATTTTTTTTTTTAAATATTAACAAAAATATTTCTTATTAAATATTTGGAAAAATTGTAATCAAGGCTAAATGAATTGTTCTAGACTAAGGTAATATCCTAAACACTATAAAATTCGTTACGCAGGAGCTGCGTCAACTTAGTGAATTTCCTTAGAATATATAAATACTTTCTAGCGGTCACAATTTTAGTCTGATCAAAATGAAATGTCGTATCTGGTATAATTTTGGTATTTGCAAGGACTATTCTATTAATAAATGGCATAGATCAAAGGGGAAAGGGGGTCATACAGGAAGAAGAAAATATAAAATATCTCTGTTAATATTAGAACAATCAAAAAATGTATAAGGAGTAAAGTTGTAGAAAATCAAATTTGCTACAATTCATTACCTTATCATTTTTTCCAAACTCAAATGTGTACAGAGATATTTGTGTAACAGAAAAAATGATAAACAAAATTATAGTAAAACTAAGTACCTACAACTTTACTCCTATTTTTCAATTTTTTAAATATTAAGGGAGATATGGCAAATTTTGTGTTTCCCCCTCCCTCTAACCCTCCCTTTCACGTTGTCCGATTTTATCCATTAACAAACTTGACCTTTCAAATACCAAAAGCGCCTCAAATACCAAATTTCATTCCAATCGGAATAAAATTGTGCCCGCTCGTGAGCCCAGACACGTATAGATATATATTATACATACATAAAAATTTTAGCGATAGTGATTTTTAACATTTAGTAGGTAGGATCGATGGATATTTGAAGAAATTTTTACGAAATTCCAACATTGGTACAAAATCCGTATTTTTATATGAGGTAACTATATTATTTTATACAGAAAAAAAACTCCATTTTTAATGTGTTTAGGAGTAATTTAAAATAATTAATTTATTTTATAATTGTTAGAAATTAAAATATGTACGTTGTTAGAAATTAAAAATTAATATCGTTTCATGAAAAAATATGACAACGCTGTATATAGCATACATTATAGATAGATAACTGTATTACCATCATAAGTTTAGTTTCCACTCATGTCATCACACGACGCTTTAGTTAATTTTAAAATGCCCAATGCAAAATGATACTGGTTTCTCTATGATATACATGACATGCAGTTTTCATTTATGAAGATTTCGATTCGAAAGTGATGATAGATCCGATAAACGTATTTAGATTTCGGTAATTTTTATTTTTAAGTTATAAATTACGATATTACAATAATTGTCATGTCGGCTGTACACACTCGACAAGGCAAGGCGAGATACAGCCAGCGCGAGAGTATACTCACAACGCTCGGTCTACCTTGTGTCAAAGTCGATTTTTTTAACACGAGTCAAAGAAAACGAGTGGTTAATAAATTTGACACGAGCACGAAGGACACTCGTCTACATTCGATTCAACGTTCAACCGCCATTTTTAAATATTCAACTATCAATCGCTTTAATTGTACCCATTAATCTTAATAGTAGAAAATAAAAACTGTATAAATTTATGAATACTTATTTTATTCTTTTAGTGCCCTTCATTACTCACTTGAATAATAATTATTTTTAAAAGTTTAATCAAATAATTTACTACTCCGAAATTTTTAATTTAATAATGTCATTTTTCAGGTATACCAACGTAATTTCGTTGACAAACTGACGAGTACTCTATTGCTGGCTGAACACTCGGCGAGAGTGTACACAGCTCTACTCGCGGCTCCTCGCCTTACGAATATCTCACCGAGTGTGTACTGCTGGCATCAGAAACAATTCATTTTTTATATGAATATTCTAAAATGTTGAATTAAAGTAATATTCAGTTCTTAAAATTTCCATCTTGGATTTTTGATATTTAAATTAAGTGAAAACTGCAATCATTCTAGTAATTCCCTATCCATCGCGTGTTAAAATGTCCGAATAAAATAATTTTTTATTTAAAAAACTAGACGTCAGAAAAACTAGAAAACATTAATTTGAATGTATTAGATACTTTTTTACATTATACAAAATTTTCATAAGTTTATCTTGAAATTGCTCTCAAAGAATACTACCATAAACGGTAATGAATAAATGGTGCAAACGTGCTGGATATAGCAGAGAGCAAACAGAAATAATTAATAATAAAATTTTTGTTAATTTCGAGTTCAACATAGTTATTCAAATAATATAACTTATTCCAAAATACTCGAAACAAAATTGTATATTAAGTCCCATTTTTAGTTTTTGCAAGACAAATAAAGTGTAATATTTTTGTAGAGCATAAAATTTACTACAATTTACTCTGATCACATGTTGAAACTGAATTCTTGCCGAAATATTGACAGGGTACAGTATATCTTCCATTTTTTTGGGAATAAATCTTGAGAACAGCAAGAAGTATTTAATATCAACACATCAGTATCCTCTCTGATGCCTAAAATACAACCCGTTTCTGGTTTTTAGGATATCATCCTTCAAAAATGCAACTAAATGACTTTTGTTGGGATCATAAGACAATTTTATTTCGATACTGCTATTAATTCAAAAATGGAATAAATTATTTTAAGAAGTGTTTTTTTAAGGATGTCCAGCTTGAAACCACTTTTCGACAGATTTTGTTCATTTTTTTTTCACATGCTAAAAATAACGTTTCTAATAAATTCCTAATTTCAGAATTTTTGACCGTTTAGAACGCGAGATAATTACTAGCAAAGTAATCATTCCCTCTCATTAGAAGCATGTAAAACTTCATGCCCAACCAACTATTATCTGTTGTATTAAAAAAAAATACTCGACAGAATTTAAAGAAAAGCTAGGATAATAAAGATAAATATTTATTAAATAAATTTTTTTTTTTAATCGCGTCTTACCATTTTGTTTTAGAAATATTATCCTGATTATATAAAACAGTGCTGGAAACTACCTTAAATACTATTTTGTAACTTTTAAAAAACACTTCTGTACTTATTTCAATAAGTATGAGGTTTAAAAAAATAAGGTGAAGTAAATTGCTGCAAATTTTATACTCTACAAAAAAGGATAAATTTATCGCATATTTTACGACACTCTAGTAAAGAGTTTTGTATACAAACCAAAAAAAAGGACATAAAAGACACTAAAACGACGCGCACACAGGCGCCACCGATTTCAAAACCTGGGATTTTGAAAGAGGATCTAGATACATACAATATACCCAAAATTCAATTTTCAAGTAACCTTTCTATTTCACGACCTGGTCACTCTGGCCTCCGAGTCAGTGTGATATAAGTTTTATTATTTGAATAACTAAGAAATAAATAATTTAATGTTAATTATATAATTTTGTGTTGGTTGATTACATATGTATGATCAATATATTTTAGGAACAAAACAGAAAAAAACTAAAAAGAAACTGCATCATTAGGATATCACACAACAAAACACAAAAATGATTTTTTTAAAGGACTTTAAAAAAAAAAGTTGGTGAATAATGAAAAAAGAAAAACACTATTATATTAATTAAATGGTATGGTATATAAATAAATTCTAAACATAAATTTTTACTTTAAAAACTAACTCCTTTTTGATGAGATACCATAACTTGTTTTCAAATGTCTTTTAGTATTCTTCAACAACTGCTATCGTCTCCATGAACGATCTTCTTCATTCTCTTCTTCCTCCTCTTCATCGTCTTGAAGAAGTGCTTCTTCCGATAAATCGACACCTTCAGCATTTAACTGTACACAAAATATAAATTTGGTATTAATTTTTAATAATTATTGAGGACGTTCATACATGAGACTTGATAGTACATAAAAATTATTATTTTTAGTGAATTGAATGAATAGCTCAATTATGTAGTTATCCTCTTTCAAAAATTTAAAACCTGTCGTCGATCATTTTTCAAAGAGTAATTATCGATTAAAAATCAAACTTTGAACACAGCGTTTTATGGATAACAGAATTTTTTTGTACTTAAAATTATAATAACTATATTATTAAAGTAGCCACCATAATAAATAATGTTTAATTCTTTGAATTATGCAGTTTATATATTTGCATTAAAAAATGGTGTTGACGAACGTTTGAATTAATTATTCCATAAAATTAAAACTGCTTTGTTAGGTTTGTTTTTGCCACTATATTTTGAAAACTGACGACAGTGCACAGTAAAAAATGCCTTATTTACCCTTCTTACCCTATGCCTTCTTATCCTTCCTGTAAATAAACCACGGTAAACTTGGCACTGTCGTGTACTGTAATTCACTCAAGCTAGACAATCCATCGTTGACAAAAAAAAACAGGCACTAAACACGCGACCATGTGTCAAAACAGACCCGGTTTCGTTCTATCGTTTTCGTTTTTTATTCATATTAATTTGTTATAAATATGAATATAATGAATGGAAATAATAAAAATAATAACAAGAACTAATATAACAATAAAAACTAAAAATAAATATTTAAAAAGTAGTAAGTTATAATGAAAAATAGTAAAATAATATTATCAATAATTTACAATAGTAAATTATAAGATGAAGTTGTAAAATATTACCTCATCCTCAGGTATTGAATCCAACAAATGATCTTCGTCAGACTCACTTAACAGAACTGCACGAGAATCTCGTCTATTTGTACTTAGTTGATTACTTAATTGGACATTTGTACACCAGGTGACCGATAACGTACGATCCTAAAGAAACATAGCCACAATTTAACAAACTTTTGACGAAAACAATTAAGACAACAAGATTATAAAATATTTGTTTTGTTCACTGGTTCCCCTTTCAGAATTATACTTTTACAGTGAACCTTCTTTTTAATGAAAATTTTTTTATGGGTCACTGCTTTATAATTCCGAAATAATTCCTATTGATCACTGCTTTATTATTCCGAAAAAATTCCTATTGCATAGAGTTATTTGACTAGTTAAACCTGAATGAGCGACAAAACTCTACAAGTTAAGAGTAATTGTCAGGTCCCGTCATTTTAACCCCTACGATAACCTCTACTAGTGAGAAACAAAAACCTCTATATGAAACCTGAACCTCTATGACTGAAATTGTCACTTGCCCTGTACCTCAATAAGCTGGAGTCGAGCGTACTTATTATCTGTTATTTATGGCGTTTTCTAAATTTCGTGGAATAACAAAAAATTTTAAATAAAAAATATATTTATATATCTATCACTGTTTTCTGTATTTTTTTTAATACCTATGTGAGAAAAACCGCTCCTGCATCTCTATAAATGAGAAAGTTCGTTAAGTGAAAAGCCTCCATAAGCGAAAAAAAGATTTCGATTCCTTGAACTCTCACTAATCCAAGTTTGACTGTATATAAAAGAAGAGAAACATACTCAAACTCTGTATTAGGTCAGGAATTTTATAAAAATTCAATTTTGATTTTTTTTAAATTCTCGGTTAAAATTTTTTTTCGTAAACCCTTAAAAATAGAAATAAATATTTTTTAATTTCAAGGACGAAAAGGACTCTTTACTCCTTGGAATTACTTTCTATGGTCCTAACAAACCTTTTTCACCCATTTTTACGAGGGGAGGGGGTGGATGATACTTAAAACGAATAAGATCCAAAAGATTGAATAAAATCAAATTTAGTTCAAATTTAATTCATGATTTTGTAGGTAGTTACAAGGTACCTCAGGGAAATATGTACTGTACTACGCTGTCTAGAACGACAATAAAATCGAGTACATTAGAAGCTCAATCCCAACATTATCTTTGGATGAAACTGTAACTATGATAATTTTGAGTTCACATCCTGATTATAAACATAACAAATATATTTACCTGAAAATGTTTTCCTTTAAGCATGGCTAATTCTGCTTCTTTTCTAGTTTTGAAATTCAATACCACACTTGGTGTTGAATCATCCGAAACATAATCGGAAATTTCACCATATTGCTGAAATAAATATAAACAATATCACATAATATTCTCGACGGTTTACTACTACTAGAAGAACATTCTATTCTAACTATTAAGGATGTACGAGCACTGATGTATAATCCATTTGTATAATTCTTCAAAATCTTATATAGTACATTCATAAAAGTCCACAATAATATTTATTATTTTTTGTCGTAAGTTAAAATTAAAATTTAATTTAGGCCCGTCATATCGGGCCTAACAAAAAAGTTATTTAAGAAAAAAAACCTGAGATTTCCGGTAATTAAGCTACCGCCGACAGAAATTAAATTTACCCAAAATCTCAGTTGTTTTCTTAAATATCTTCTTTTTTTTGGGGGTCGTCATACCGGAAGTTTATTGGATCAATCTCTTTATTAATATTTCTATTTTCTATTGCTTAGTTTTTTTTTATTTGTCCAATTTTATTTTGTTTATTAGTATGTTTTATTTTATTCCAAGGGAAAATTATCAAAATATGTGAACAAATATAGGTTTCTCCATAAGAGCAATGCATTAAAAATCGAAGTATACAATCTATAACTTACCGCAAAATGTGCCAATACATCAGTTTTCTCTTCAAATTCATATCCCGACACCAGTAACTTGGTCGGCCGATGATCGACACTTGCATTTGCAAATGACTGCCGACTTCCACGGATAAATTTGAATCCCCTTGAAATTCGTATTGGTGGCATTGAGGAGCCACGTCTACTCGCCAATGGTATACCCAATTGCTGTGCATGCTTCTTTAATTCAAACACTTTCTTTTGTAAATCTGATGTGTCTGCACCTTCTTGTTGTTTGGTCATTAAATCTAATTCAGCATCTAATAGTTCTTTTTGAGCTTCATCTTTTGATTTTCTAGTTTGTGATATTTTTGCCGCATTTACGTTTACTTGACTAACAGCACGTTGTTTCATTGCATCCATTAAACTTGTACGAATATCTTCAATGGATTGTTGTAATGTGTGTATCGCACATTTAATTGTTTCTCTTTGTGGACCTTTCGGTACTAAAAAAAAAACAAACAAATTTAACAATGAATTAATGTGTAATAAAAATAAAAATAACAACTGTGTTAATGGTTTAAATATCCTGTATATACTGAATTTATTGAATTAAGATGCCATGACAGCTGTCTAGTTGAGTTGTAGACAGTGGTACTGTAGGACAAACACAGGTCATGCAAGTATAATGAACGGGTTGGAGACTGTGACATAGGATTCCACTGTTCCGATTTACCGTTTTGATCGCAAATTTAGGATAATCGGTCCTTCCCGTGAGGAATGGGATCGAGATGTACCTAACTTTTCACCCCCCTCCCGGACCATATTTTTTTCGGATGGGTAAAGGGTCGAAGAATCTAGTGCGGGGGTTTATGGACCTAGGTTAAAGGAATCGAGTCTTCTTGGTCAATATGCGACGGTTTTTTAATCAGAAATCTCCGCCATGCTGAGAGGTGCCCAGATCTGTAACACGAAAGGTTACAGTGGGGCACATATCAGCATCTTCTCAGATAGTCAGGCCGCACTTGGGGCCCTTGAAGCTTCAAGATTCCAATCGAGAATAGTCTATGAATGCTTCGAGAAACTGAACCGCCTGGCACTGAATAACAGTCAAACTGATCTGGGTACCGGGCCACTCTGGCGTTAAAGGGAACGAAGCAGTGGACTCGTTGGCACGAAAGGGGTCGTCTCAAATGCCCCTTTCACCTGAGCGCCTGTCATTCCAATAGCAAGATGCTCCGTAATTTACCGAATCAAGGAGTGGCTACGATAATCTCATCTCGATTACTGGGACTTTGCGCTGGGCATGCGACAGGCCAAGCTGTGCATAACCACAGCTAGGCCATTCATTCGACTATGCTCGGTTGAAACTCACTAAAACACAATTGAGAAGGGTGGTGAGACTCTTGACAGGACACTGTCGATTGAACTACCACTTTCATAACTTGGGGATCTCTGATGAACCCACCTGTGGGGCCTATATGGAGGACGATGAAACCTCCATACATGTCATTTGCACCTGCAGAGACGTGCAGGGTGTAAAGCATAAAATGTTTGGGTCCGAAACCCGGGATCCATCAATCCTGGGAACAATGCCGGCGGAGAAGCTGTGGGCTTTCTGTGCGGCATCTGGCCTCAACAGAATCCTATAGCTCCATCTGCTTAAAATAGCACCTCTTACCCGGAGACGTCTCGCCTTCGAGTGACAGGTTGTTCTCAAGGAGGTCACAGAGGACCCCTTGGTTTAGGTGCTAGGGACCCATTTGTGGGACCCCTCTTACGTAAAAATACGACTGGTGCGTCTTATATCAAAGTACATCTACACAAATAAATAAAATTGAATTATCTGTCTGTGATTTTGAAATAAAGTTACCAAAACACGCATTTTTTAATTTTTGTCTGTCGTTTTGACCCGGCTTATCTCCAAAACAGCTGAACCGATTTTGCACGATAAGTGTTGGTACGAAGTAAATCTTAAATAATAAACACATACCTTTTTCTAATTTATCTAATAAAACTTTTTGTTGAGTCAATTGTTTATCTAATAGTTCTTGTTTCCGTTTAATGAGATTTTGTGTAAGTTTAACAGCTTCTTTCCGTTGTTCTTCATGCTTTTTCTTTAACTGTTGTGCGGCAGCCAATATCTCTTGATTCTTTTTAATGACTGCATTTTGTTGGGCTCGATTATCGGCCAATATTTCTTTCTTGGCACTAGGATTAAAATAAAACGATTTGGATATATTATTTACAACCATATGATTTTTTTCAGTATTTTCTTCATCCATTGCATTACTATTTCCATCATTCTGTGTAGTATTAGGAGTACCACCAGGAACTCCTGGTATATTTGCTTTTGGTTGGACCACATTTAATACTTTATTTGTACTTGTTGATACATTGGCTACTGTTTGTCCTCCTAAACGTTCTTTCACTGATCTAGGCGGTACATTTTCTTGTTTTCCGTCATTTCCATTTGAATGCCAAAATACTTTAATAAATCGATTATTTAAAACTGCCTCGGTACTACGATGTGCTGCATATGCTTCAGTATGACTAGAAAATGTTATTAACGCTGCTTCCGGATCGCCTTCATAATTTACCTATTTAATTTAATAAAAATTAGTTCATGGTCTTAAAACATGAATCGAAAGACAATATTTATTATTCAACAATGGATCGAATTTCAATTGATTAAAAGAACTAATAAAAGTCGACACGTAGGAGTCTTCAAATACTAAGGTATTTATAATGTCATGCGAGTAAAAGTAGTTTTGCACAAAATTTTGCAAAGAGGTGGTTAACCGTCTCTGTCAGCTGCAATAAATGTTCAAAGTTGTCAATATTTAACACATAAAGGATGAAACCCTGACTGTTTTGGAAGCATTTTTGAACATTTTTATTTCGCGTTTTTGCTATAGAAAGTAACTTTGCAAATAAAACTGGATATATGTAAATAAATAAATTAGGGATGCTTTGAGCCTCTAAATAAGATGTAATTTACCGTGTCGTTTACGAAAAAACAATAAACAAAGATTAATTTTTGACAAATATTTAGGCTATTCCAGAAATAAATTGTACAAGCGGCAACGTTGTTTGTGCTGACTGTTGTATTGTGCCATGTGCTGACTGCTATACCGTGCGCACAGATGAGAAATGTATGAGAGTGTGTGTTACAGCGTTGTTAGATTTACTGCACTCATACAACTACTATTTAAAAATTTATCTTTTCTCTCTTTGTAAGATATTGCGTTCTCTCTCATGCCGATAGAAATACCTTAATTATTATAACGTTAAAATCATAAATAATTTTGTAAATAATAGTCACAGAAAAAAAGGTCAATAGATGAACTGAGATTGATTTAATTTCCTGCAATTTTACTCATGTTAAATTTTTTTATTTTACCAATAGTACCAGATTTTGCCCGGAACACATGCGAGTAAGACATGCGTTGGTATGATTGTAACAATAAAATTTAAATGTGAAATGAAACTGTTTTCTAAATAAAACCCGCAAGTAAAATTACAACACACTCAATCTGAACAGAATAGAACTTCGAAAGGTTGTCATATTTACCATCGGACATTATTACCTACGAAAGCACCTACACACAATAGGACACCATAACGGATCCATTATGTGCAGTCTATGCAGCAAGGAGGAAGAACTGCGACTCTTTCGATTACAGCAGATACAAAATATTAGGCGTATCTCACCCCGAATATATGAATCTTCAGGAAAACCTGATAAGTAAGCTCCTGGCTACTGCCAAGATATGGGATAATTTATCTATACGTTTATCGAAGTATGGAAATTTAAAAAAAATACTGTTTGAAATACGAACTCACCTGAATATTTACAATTTTTCCAAATTTTGAAAAATGATTGTTTAAATGTGTTATATTATTAAGTTCACGAGGCACTTTTTTCAATTCTAAGGAACAATTTACGGGATTCTTTGTTCTTGGACCAAGTCTATTAAAATCAAATCCAGGTTTTTTCTTCATCCCCATATTTTCATGAAGCTATTAATAAAATATTTCAATATTAAAATGTATTTTCAATTTTATAAAAATTTGAAGGACGTTCTTGATTTGACATATAGTACATTCAAAAAAAAATACACAAATTCTACAAAATCCGCAATATAACAGTTTTGGTCGTAAATAAAAATATAAATTCATTATTTAAAGATGTACGAGAGCTGATGTATAGAACATTTATAAAATTCTTCAAAATCTTATAGAGTACATTCATAATAGTCCACAATAGTATTTATAATTTTTTGTCGTAAGTTAAAATTAAAATTTAATTTAGGCCCGTCATACCGGGCCTAACAAAAAAGATATTTAAGAAAAAACCCTGAGAAACAGAAATAAAATTTACCCGAAATCTTAGTTGTTTATTGGATAAATCTCTTTATTAATATTTTTATTTTCTATTGCGTAGTTTTTTTTTTATTCATCTATTTTATTCCAAGTGAAAATTATCAGAATATGTGTAAAAATATGGTTTTCTCCAATGCATTAAAACTCGAACTTTAACATTAAATAATTAATTCAAAATCCCCGTAACCACCCTTGAAACTTTTATAATTGATTTATATGCACTTCAACCACATGTAAACAAAAAATCAAGCCTTAATCTTTTTGAAGGTTCAGTGCTCGAACATCCTTAAACTGTATAAATCAATGAATATTTTAAAATAATATCACACAGCGTCTAATTTTATAACATAGTGATAACATTTATCATAACATATAACATTTTATAACATTACGAGTTTAAATATAAAAAATTGTATTTTCCCATAAGGTTCTATGTTAAAAAAATTGACTTTTTAATCGTTGATATATCAACTCTTTTAAATGATCACTAAGAGATTTTTAATTTTTGAAAAATTTCTCTAATATCAAGTCTCACACATGAACGTCCTTAATATTTTGATTTTACTTACAGACATATAATCAGCAGTTCGTGGATACATAACGTCATTCATATGCTGAGCTGAATGATCCATAACAGGTACACTAATTAATTCCCTTTGTACAAGATTGTGAGGACCAGGTGGTGGTCCACCTTGCTGTGGTCCACTAAGTATAGGTAAACCAGGACCACCATGAAACATTCCAGGTCGCGGTGGTCCACCCATAGGTCCTCCACGGAATCCACTTCGAGCATTCCACATACTAGGGGCACTTGGATTATACTCTGTAAAGAAATTCATAGTACTTACATTTACAATAAATTTTACTGGTTCATTTTAAGGAAGTAGGAATTTATAAAGACTCTTGAGTTGCGAAGGGAAACATCTAATGGTAATATATAGAGCATGTTAGTTATAACCAACTTTACAAAAACAAAATTTGGTATTCATAGCTAATAAAGAGAATCAAAAAGATTGAAAATTTAAAAAATAATATTTAAATTTCGTTCGATTAAACAGTCAAAATCGGTTACAACGATATTGAAGGGACCACATAACTAAAGACGCTATATCCGACAGTCGTTATAAGCGATATACATATGAAAAGTCGTGCTATCATTTAAAAATTTTCATAATTAATTTGTGCTTTATTTATTCAGTTTTCGAAAAATGCTTCTGATAAAAGTTGTTCATTATAACTATACTAACAAATTTACTCGGAAACATATTTACGAAATCCGAACAAATAAGACACAAATCTATTATAAAATTTTTAAATGGTTAACATTTTAAGATGCGTCCACATATGCACGCCACGAACCCCGAGCGGTGTGCGCGCCGCTCGCTTTTAGTTCGTTAGAATTGTTGATTTCAACGAACCTCCAGCGATCCATAGGAAACCCACGAACATATATTCATATTGCAGTGAAGTTGAATCAATCACAAAAACCCGTTATTTAAGCCTGAAAATAATCTAAAGATATTAATTAAAATGTTTACAGTTTAGTTCAGCTTGAAAAATGTTCAAGTTGAACTACATTTCAATTAATATTTAAAAAAAACAATAATCACATGCGCGCTAAAAACGACGAACCTTTCACGAACACGTCCAAATATGAACTGCGAACATACAAAGTGTTCGTTGAAAAAACCTACTTCAGGTGGATCGAAGTGCATTCAGCTGTGCGTTCCGCGCACCGTCCAAATATGACGAATTCGTTGCGCACGAGCTGTCAAAAATCAAATAAAAAGTTTATTTTGAAAAAATCTGCCGTACAGACAGTACAGCTTATAGACTACACTTAGTTTTTAAAGTAATCGGTTATTTTGGTCTTTTTTCAAAGAATTGTTTTAAAAAAGAGCTTTTATTTTGTCCTTATTCTTCCAAACCGTTGATAATGTAGAGTGTGAGACGCCACATTCCTTTGCAATATCCCCATTTGACTCACCATTTTCTAATATCCATACAATGTGTGATTTTTCTTCAATTTTAAAAATTTTCCTCTTTTTTGATGACATGGTGACTTAAAAACGCGCGAACAAAATAAAATCAAATGAATACGTATGATCTGTCAACTATTACTATTCGCATATAATAAGTCGTAATACATACAAGGTCAAATGGCACAGAGTACGCACGCAAGAGGCTCGGGTAGGGTGGGAGAAAATGCATAGCTAATAATAAACCAAAATTATCTTTATTATGCCTTATTTCATTAGAATGAGGTTCAAAATAATGTTTTGTTTTACTGAAAATTATTACGGTTGGTCGTTATAGCCGATGAGATATATATATGTGTATGATTAAGGTTCGTCGCTTTATCCGATGTTTCTATAAGCGGTATGTTTAGATAGGTGTTTATATGGGGATTCGGCGGGACCTTGTTATTTGATCGTAATAACCGATCCTTCGTCGTAAACGATGTCGGTATAGCCGGTTTTGACTGTAATTACTTTATATTTTATTCTATTTTATAACCACTGCTCTGATCTACCCAGATGCTATGGTAGAATGCGTTTAATTTCTCACTATCTGATGTCTGATGACACACTATCTTTATATTTTTATGAACGGGAGTGCACATGTGTTTTTTATTGTTTTTTACTATTTACATAAATTTAATTTTTATGTTAGTATAGTTGCTTTTCAGTTAAGTTATACTAACGGAGGTGACTATCCTGTACAATATACTGCATTATTTGCATAAATTGGATTGTTTTTCGAAAATATTAGCATTTAAAACTTTTTCAGCAATTATGACGACGTAGGATTAACCTGACCTAAACAATTTGTACCAAAATAGTTTGTTTCTGCATCACATACCTTTTGCAAGACGTAATTAGGATCATAGTAGGATAAATTGTCTTCGAAAATAAATATTCGACAATCAAAAATTTGTAGTAATAAATGAAATATTTACCTGGTGGAATTCCAGGATGCATCGGTCTATGTGGCATATGATGTCCATGCATTGGGTGAGCCGTATTGGGTCTAATCATTGGTGGTGGATGCATTTCAGTTGCATTTGGAGGTCCTGAAATTAGAAAAATAATATTTTTTACTTTACTGATTACCAATAAAACTAATTTCCATGAAGTTGCAATTGTGTATGTTGATTTAGGCTACATAAGGGAGAGATCTTCTTAAAACTAATCTTTCACGTTTATAGAAATTAAGGATGTACGAGCGCTGATATATAGTCCATTTATAAAATTCTTCAAAATCTTATATAGTCCATTCATAAAAGTCCACAATAATGTTAATTATTTTTGGTCGTAAGTTAAAATTAAATTTTAATTTAGGCCCGTCATACTGGGCCTAACAAAAAAATATATTTAAGAAAATTGCGTAGTTGTTTTTTTATTCGTCTTATTTTATTCCAAGTGCAAATTATCAAAATATGTGTAAAATTATGGGTTTTTTCATAAGAGCAATGCATTAAAACTCGAACTTTTATATCATATAAATTGTATAATGAATTTGATTTAATTTAGAGTTTATTTTCTTGTTTTAAAAGCTTGTTTTAAAAATTTTTTTTTACTATTCATTTATTTTTCGCTGAACATGTTTCGAAGTCTGTTCATTTCATAATTTCGGGGTTAACAAGGGAAGGGGTAATAAGTTAAGAGGAAAGTGGTGCTTGGAGAAAGAAAAAACACAAAATATAAAATATCTATCACTTAATATTAGAAAAATTGAAAAATATGTAAGGAGATAAGTTATTGAAAATCATGATGTTTGCTACGATTCGTTACCTCATCATTTTTTCCACAACTCGAATGTGTACAGGCATATTTAGGATTTAAATTTTCAATCTTAAACCGTCAATATCTCTGTAAATATTAGAGCAACAGAAAAAATGATAAGAATAACTGTAACTATTTACACTGTTTTATATATGCAGTCGATAGATCTTGACGAGAGCTGTCGGTTGAAGTTAAAACGAAGGTTCTAGCTTCACCGAGCCAAAAGTTATACTAAACGGAAATTATTGACGCAGCAAAACGACATCAAAATGGCGGCACCGGCACCGATTCACTCTTTTATATGGTGTTTTACGGGTATCGCTGGATTCCTCTTGAGAAGCCCTTTCCAACCGTATTCGATATCTTTACTTTGACTTGGCTTTTTGAAGAGTTAAGGCCGACATTGCATTATTTAAAATTTTTTAATTTAACACATTATATATTCGGTATAATTATTTCATACTAATGTTTTATAAATATATATCGAAAGATCTTGACGAGAGCTGTCTATTGAAACTAAAACGAACGTCCTAGCTTCTCTAAGTCAAAAGTTATATCAAACGGAAATTATGTGACGCAGCAAAACGACCTCAAAAAATGGCGGCTCTTCCTCCTCCTCCTCGGCTGAATTACAATTATATATCAAATTTATAAACGTATTCACGTCAAAAATTACAAAAACGTACAGTTTAAGTTTTAATATAACTACGCAAAGGAAAGTATAGAAAAAATAAATATATCAGGAAATAATTATGGAAGATTTCAAATAAAACAAATTGTTTAAGAAATGATGGATAAGTGGATAAAAAAAGATGGAAAATAAGAACAAAACGAATAGGAAAAATTAAAAAATTTCGAAAACTAGCGAATAAACAAAATTTACCTTCTAAGGGTGGTTGTCCATTTGGTCCGAATGCCAGAACAGTGCCAAGAGTTGTATTTTCTAAAACAACTGGATCATTTCCATGATCATATGGACACATATCACCCCGCATACAATATCCTTTTTCTAAACAACAAAAATAACAAATTTAAACATCAAACAAATAATTCTATAGCTAAACATTCATTTCAAAAAAACTATGCAATACCATCAAAATCACGACACCGACGTTTTCCATGAAATACCGGTCCAACTGTATTATTTGGTACAAAATTTCCACTACCCGAATTTACATCAGCATTTGCTACCACAGATTGTATACTTTGTGTACTGCTTATTAATCGCATGTCTGTATCTCCATGATTAGAGTCTTGTGTAGGTGTTCCAGCACCGGACAATGGCTCTTTATGATCTTTTTTATCTTTATCTAAAAAAAGTACAGATTACACAATGGTTTATTATTTTCTGATAATCAATAATTTCCTTCTCAATTTCTCTTGCTTATTTTTCACGCTATTACATCGCATTTTCTCTTTAGCTAAGTAAACATGTGCCTTTTTTGCGGATTCCACTTCGCCTTCTCAGAATATTATGATGTTTTGAATTTTTTCGTATCTTTGTTAAATTGGAAAATCAAATTTTTTTAAATTTTCCAACGGGTATCTTTTTTAAATCCTTCAAAGAATAGCTCCCAGAAATAAAAAAAAGTCCAGACTTTTATTTTAAAAATTATTGGTTTGTTTAAGCTTAAGTATCCACTAAGTACCTGAATTTTGTCTTTCCTTAATATTCATATTTAATGGGTTAAAAAAATTTTTTTGGTCACGTATCGGAATCAAGTTGAGCCGAATCACTCGTTTTCAAACCCTATTTTCATCTCTCAATTAAAATTATAAATATCAGTGGTACAGTTCCAGGAGTTGAGACTTTTTTTTAAGAAATTTCCTGCTCTTTAAGAATCTTTTTTTTCGATTTCCAAACCCCCCTTTTTTTTTTACTAAATTGTTTATAACTTTTGCAGTTTTTTACGCGGGATTTCATATTTTTCAAAAACTTTCTAGATGCAATTATGAATCGAATGACACACCTTGGTCATAATTTTCTGAGAAGGCGAAGTGGAATTCGCATAAAAGGCACATGTTTACTAGTCTACTTATTGTTTAAGCAATCACAATTTTGCAAAATTTTGTGAAAAATGTATTTTTCAAAAATCCGTGCAGACTTTGCTATCCTTAAGATGCGATTAACAATTAGAGCAGCGATACTAGCGAAGTAAAGAAACAAAAACACACTTTTCAATAGAGTTTTTTACGTTGGAGTAACGCGGTAAATGACTCTTTGTTCCTGATGATGAGTTGTGATAATACTCCAGTCTATTTTCTCAGCTAGTATCGAGTATGAATATTGATATATTACAAATGAAGTTTTTCTCAGATCCTCATTGTGGGACAAAAAAAGGTAGGAATAGATATTCTTATTGGTCAAATTGTGGAATGAAAAATACAAGGAAATCGTTGCAATTTTTCTGTAGTTTTCCAGAAATACTTGTTAATATATTTTCTTTCTCATATATTCTGTAAGTTTTGTGGGTTTCAGCCTTAAATCTTTATATCGGTAATAATATTCCCGAATATTTTCCTTTTAGTTTTGATGGGATGTGCTTAGTATTTGCGTTCTCTACATTCAAGTAAATAATACTTAATAGCAATTGAACATAAAAGTAAGCGTTCCTCTTCGGAATCACTCATTTTTACAGCTTGAGCTTTTGCTCTTAGTCAATATACATTGATTGTGCTATTATCTCAGCAGATGTAAATACCACAAAAACTGCTCTAATCGTTAAACCCAGCTTCAGTATAATCGCACCCTTAAAGCCCCTACATACAATATCCGAAAATCCTCTGACAAAAATCTGTATAGTCCTGGCCTCCGGTATTTCAGGAATATATGTGATATAAAATTACATAGACTTGGCGGAAAATTCTGATGAACCAGGAACTTTTGGAAGGGCTTATGAAGATTTCTGAGTCGAAACCATGGCTTTGACAGATTAAAGATAAAGTACTATAATACTGTCATGTTAGAGAGAGAAAAGAAGCTGCTGCCCATGCACAGTTAATTGAAAAAAATTGTATCTTATAATGCTTTCAAAAATATAGACTAACAGGTACTGAGAGAATGCCTGTGTCATTTTCTTTACGATTTTTGCATTGATTACGAATATGCAAACGCTATGAAATTGATAGCTTTGATATATTTCGAATACGAGTTGTGCGTTATAAAAAATACAACATTTGTTTTAAACACTTTTTTCGACAATCAAATTAAAATTCGGCACAAATCAGCTGTATAATTTTTAAAAAGGATCGACACTTCAAGAGTCGATTGTACGCGCGGCCACAAACGTAGCGGTCATTTTTCAAAATTGTATTTTTGATTTGTGCCTTATTCAATCGGTTGCTCTGGATAAAAGTTGTTTATTATAAATATCCTAATTATTTGGTCTTCGAAATCATCGGGATTCGATGCTGAACTTAGTAAAGATTCAATTATTCATTGGCGATAGAATTGCCACCTCAACTGATTCAATTGCCTACTTCATTGCGAGGTAGGCAATTGCCTCAACTGCGCGCAATTGATTCAAACCCTAGTTTATTGCAAAGTCAACTTACGCACGGCCTATAAGTTGGTTCCTTGTAAAATTAGAGTTATGATTACTTTTATCGTCAAAACTCGATACTGACGTGCTAATCGAGGATAAAACACACACCGCCGTAGGGTGCGCCTGAAATATTGAAACAAACGTACACATGAAACTTTACAAAATGGTTTCTTTTTCCTGATACACATAATAAATTTGTGGATGTTTCTGAAAATTCAATTTAAATTATTTACAAGCGAAATCAAACAATAATCAGCAGTTACTCTTACTAACGTAATTATCACAATTTCGGATTTTATTGAGTAGAAAACGCAGAATCATTATTCTGCCAATTGATGGATACGGGTAGAGAGAGGATCAATGAGAACCATGACAGGATCAAACTTCATAGCAATGTAGAAGACAAACAATTACTAAGAATATCTAAATATATCAATTGCAAAAAAAAAAAATCTAGAAGATGAGTCTCTAATTCACCTGTTCTACGCTACGGGCTAATTTCGGGTAGAAAGTTTTAACCTGTGTATCTTAGATAAAAAATTAGGTTTACAATGAGATAAAAATTATAGTCTCAAGATAGAGAGATACAAAATATTAGCTTTAAGAAACCAATAATTAATTATTGGTTTGAAATATTTTTCGGTAAATTAGTTGTAATTATGAAATGTTAACAAAATTGAATAATTACCTAATGATCTGGATCTTGACCGTGAATGAGATCTTGGTGGCGATCTATTTCTATAGCGTCCTCTGTAACTATGCCTGGGTGATCGATTCCTTTGAATTACCGGTGAGTTTGAACGCGATCGTCTCCTTTCATATCGTCGAGGTGGTGATTTATTACGCCACGGTCTGCTTCTATCCCGCCTTTCTCGCTCGCGTGATCGATCCCTAGATCTTGATCTTCTAGTTCGATCCCATGATCTTGATCGTGAACGATTTCTAGAATTTGATCTGTGACGTAATCGTCCAGGTCGAATTGGTGCAGGTGCTTTTTCATCTTTTTCCTGAAAATAGAAAGAAAAAAATTAAGTTATTACAAACTAACTAAATTAACATGGAACCCTCATCTGGAATGCATAACAAATAAGAGCAAATCTTCTCTCATGCTTTGCAAGAGAGCATGTGGAAAAATCTGGGGTCTAAAACCCAAAGTGATCCACTGGCTGTACACAACAGTAGTTACGCCAATTAAAACTTATGCTGTTAAGGCAGTTTTTTTGCAAAATTTTCACAAATATATTCAGACAAGGATCCACTACATTATGTATCAATACAAACAAATCAGCTGAATTTTTTTTAAATTATATCACCATGGGTTTTTGAGAAAATCGTTATGTAAATTGGAGAAATTTAACATGCATCTTCATAAACATATCTCAATATAGTCACGGTTCAAAAGTCAAAATAGACTTTATTACACAGGTTTTTTTCTCTCAGATATCCAATTCTGTAAAAACAAGTGACAATAACAACTAACTGAGTTAGTTGCTTAAATACCCGGTATATTCTGAATTTATGCAAAAAAGTTTATAACAAAAGTCGTTTATTTTTAAAAAAGGAACATTTTTGTGTTTACATTATTGTTCTATCTTTAATGGTTTCAAAGATGGGCAGTTTTGCCCATTTTGCCCAGACATGGTCTGATTTTGCCCATTCACGAACTTGACCTTAATTTTTTGCTCTAGAACACAAATGCAAAATTTCAGCTCGTTATCTCTTTTCGTTTTGAAGCAATCGTGTTCACAAACGGACATGCGAAAACGGCCGAATTAGGCAATTTTATGATCTATATTTTCAAGCGTTACAAAGTCGGGACTAAACTTAATATACCTTGAATATATACATATATCGGGTATAAAAATAGGCTCCTATTTGAAATACGCAAATCATCAAATCTTCAAATAACCTTGAAGATTATGGTCAGGGTGAATATCAATATCACCATAAGATGTGCCCTTCCAAACAAAACAACTTTTATTCGGATCATTTTTTTAAAAAGCGCTTCCTTGATAAAAATATTCATGTGCATTGTTTAAAATGAGCCATCGTATACATGAGGTTGGTCTTGTTTAATATACAAAATTCCATACACGCGTGGGAGTAGATAAATTAGCCAAACTAAACAGCGTAGCGAATATCGACTCAAACAACACAAGAACGACTGTTAAAATCTGAACTGATTTAAAAAACCCCGACAGTTCTCTTACGACCAATTATTTTGACACTATTCTTTTGTTCCATTTTGACAAGACGTCGACTTTAGATCATAAATCGAATTTATTTTATCCAAATATCCGTGATTATTTTCTAATTATTTAAAGTTTGAATACTCACCGATTCTGACTTTTTGTGTTCACGTTCTTTTCTATGAGGTATCGTCGCCGTCTCATTTTCTCTGACCAAATCCTTCTTAACGCCCGTAGTTGTAACAGGTGCGGTACCATTTACGGTTTCAAGTGTAAGATCAGGTAATGATGAAACCGGTATAATGGGTTTAACTTCCTTTGTCGTTGTCACTTCAGGAACGTCTGATTTTGTTGTTATCGCTGGTGGTATATTTGGGTTTGGTGGATTTGTATTAGGAATGGGTGTTGCCGGCTGTTGTAAATATTCTTGTTTTTCAAGTGTTTTAAATAATAATTCAACAAATGGTTTTGTTTCTGAACAAAAAAAAAATATGGTTCATTAAAAAAAACGTAAAATATTTTGAAAATATTGAATTTTTATCAAGAAATTTTATTTCGTTTTAGAGTTATATTGTTGATAAACATACGGAAATGAAGTTCATGATAACATTTTATATGAACACCTATACCAATTTTTGTTCTACAATCACAGTTTCTAATCGTTACAAACCTGGGACTTTTAAAAACATATATATATATATATATATATATATATATAAGGGGGGAAATATTTTGTGTATGTTTGTACGAATTGTCCAAAACAATAATATTAAGAAAGATCCTACGAAAATTTTTCTTACGGCTCCAGAAAAACTATTAGAAGTTCAAAATCGAAGTTTGAACAGTTTTCTGACTACGAGATCTCTAATACAATTTATAGTTTCGATAAAAACTTGAACGGTAAATTTTGTTAATGCAGTTATTAACAAAATTTACCGCCCTAGTAGACGTAATGCTTTAGACCGCTCCGCTACTTGGACGTCCTAAGCCGAGCGGTCTAAGGCATTACGTCTACTTGGAACGGGAGGTTATGGGTTCGAATCCCGACATCGGCAGTTTGTCAATTATTAAAAAAAAAAAAAAAAAAAAAGGCGGTTAATGGTTATGCTTGTGAAGGTTTTCTGCAGTGTCGGCTGCTGGCGCACATCTTATCAATTCCTAATCTACATACAAAAATTCCTTCCGCTCTACTCACATCCTTAGGCATCACAATGGGCCTTGTGGTCGAAGTGTAGCCCGTCCAGAGCAGCCGCTACAATCTACCTAAGTATTTGACACTGACAGTCAACCTAATAATATCTATCTAATAAAATTTTGGAAATTATTTGTCAATAAATTTAAAATATAAAAAAATTGACGTTTTGAACTGTCAAAATTTAGAGAAAAAATAATTATTTGACTTAAATTTTCTATTCACTCTCTATAAGAATCTTTTGAAGTCCGGACAACGTCGACTTTTTCAGCTAGTTTGTATATAAATATATAACGACTAAACTTTATTTAATAGAAAAATAATACTTTTAATTCCAACAATTTATACAATATTTAACCACTCAAAAGTAAGGACAAGTCAAGTTTGTGGCATGAAAAGTAAAGTATCCGACCCGGCTCAAGACCATTTTTGTTCGGCTTACTTGCAATATATGTTGTAAACGAGCACTTTTTCCTTGGAACTCAAAAAGCGTGTCATTTATTTATATACTTGTTATATACTCTGATGACGTATAAAATTTGAAATGAGTAGCTTAAAAAATACTAACAACTGACTCATAGGGTAGCAGATTCTTAGTAACATTCAAAAATTATGTTCAAACAATATTGTTCGAATTTTTGCGATAGAAAACAAAATTGTATTCATTGGTGATTAAAAAAGTAGGAATAATATAATAAAATTGATGAAGGAATTTCAAAACATCGCGTCACGTCACGTTTGGTGGGATTCCAAATCTTCTCGTCACGTAATCAATTGCCCTCCCTCCCCCTTTTTGCGTACGTATTTTTTTGATAAATCTATGGGCCCATAGATATTTTATTTATTTTAATCGAACATAAGTACTTTTAAAAGCATTAATTAAACTTGTTTTGTTGTTTATCTCTGTCTGCGACAATCCATGACAGACAGGAAGGTAAGCCCAAAAAAATTTCCAGAGTGGTCATATGTGGGATTTTCATAACTTCAGAATGAAAGTAAGCAAGCAGAATTTTTGCATAAATCTTTGTTTTGAGATGCTTAAGACTGGCAAAAGAGTCTTATATAATCTCGTGTCCGCTAGTATTAAAGGTCAATGCATATGTATCACCACGTGGGTGTTATCTACTTATTTACTACCAAGGCTAGTTTTAAAAAGTAAAAATTTTTTTTTAATTTAATAGATACAAGTAGAAAATAATAGGCATAATCACTACTAAGTGACTAAAAAACAAAAGCTTGGGGCGTTGAGGTTTTAAATGTTTTTATGAACACCGCAAGCTTTTGTTTATAATCACATATTAGTGATTCGGGGGAAAAAAATTGTATTTTCTACTTTTTAGTTCATTAAATAAAAGCTTGGTTTAAAAAAAAAATAATATTTCTTATTTTCTACATTTTAGTCTATTTATATTTGTAAAATTTTTTAATTTATTTGTAGACTTAAAACCTTTATGAAATTTTCTACTGCATCCACTACTTTAAATATTTATCGACACTTCCAAAAAAATTTTATTTCAGCGAATACTTTCGAATTCTATCTATAGGACGATATTAGTTATATTATATTACATTGTCACGTGACTTATACAAGTGTACAAACTACAAAATTGTAAAGCTCTAACCCAATTAGAACTAGTTAAAATTTGGAATGCAATATTTGACCCACACCTACTAACAGGTGAAGCTAAATAAAAGCTTGTCAAAAATAGTAAACACTTTTGATCTATGCCAACCCCACAAGATGATTTTTAATAGCATACAATTGATATTGGTATTTTTTTAAATACTATTAAAAATAGAACAAAATCTATAAATAAAAATATATTTTTTATAATTACCATAGAATCGAAAATAAATTGTAGGTAATATTTATTTTCTATAACTTTGCTTATCATAAATTTTTCTATTTAACTAATATTAGTCGACATATTTCACATTTTCTGCCCACCCCTCCTCAAGTTTTCTTTCTTTTTGACCGATTTATTTTTTATTAACTAAATAGGTCTTTCAAATATCAAAAGCACGCCACAAACCAAATTTCGGACTAAGATTGTACCCAGCATGTGCTACACACTATTTAATTATTTGATATATGTCATTTTTGACATTTATCGTCCGTTGGTTTTCAATTTGGGTTCAGTTTTCATAATTTGCATGTTATATTTTTATTTTTCTAATCTTTTGATAATGAGAACTTAAGGTTCTCGAAACCTCAAGCTTGTATATTTTTAATTTTTCATAAATTCAGGCAATAATACTTAGATCAAATAGTGTGTAGCATATGCCACAAAAAAACCAAACAACTATCACACAATTATTCATTTTTTGTGATTTTTTCTTCTGGATTTTATATCATTAAAAAAAACTGTTATCACTGTATTAAATATTCAAAAAATTAAATATAAATATTCAAAAATTGGAAAAATAATATTTTTATTCGTCCGGTGATTTACATAAGGTCTGTCAACCTAAAATTTTTATATTAGGTTGTAATTTCTATGCAATTGAGGCTATACTTACTGAGGAATTAAATAAGGTAACTATTCCAACCGAGTACTACAATTTTTCACTTCATAGGTCATACCTCGAGTTGTTCGGAAATATTATTTGGCTTATTTTCATAATATTCATTATAATGAGCAATAAATACGTGTTAGGTTTTGGCTTCAATAGTAAGAATGTGCAATTTTATACATGGAAACAATACGCCAATTTTTCATGAATTGTCCTAGGATCTTCGTGAAAAAAGGATTTCACAACGATACAGTCAGACCGATTATGCTACACTGTCCATCGAAGTATGATGCGCTTTACACGAAATGACTAGCCACTACATGTAACTTATGTTTACACAATATGACGACTTTTCATGAAATGTCTAGGATTTTCGTGAAATAATAGATTTCCCCCAATGAAACAACAGCATCAGATTTAAATATGGGAAATAATATATATTCGTTTTAACAAAAACAATAAAATTTTAATGTACACGATTATCCTGAATAGATTAATTTTGGTTCTATATAGGACTAGGCTATATATACCTTTTACCGGGCGTTTATATTATTTCATTGTGTAGAAATAAGTGTAAAACATGTTAAAAAATTTTGAATTTAAGGTAATTTTACTAAATTCCTTGATTTATCTAAACAATGTTCCAATATGTATTATTACTAATTTGAGATTCGGTAATATAAAATTTCCCAAAAAAACACAAACATTAAGTACTAATTAATAACCCAAATTAAAACCAATAATAAATTAAAAATTTATAACTATAAGGCTTAATAATTCTTGCAGTAACATTTAAGGATTTAGGAAATAAAAATTTGTAAGGATTAAATTTAATACTAACCTTTTTGTAGAAAAACATCTAATTGTTCCACCATTCCGTCTCTAAGGGCCTCAATAGGCCTATCTTTACGAACAAGGGCATAGACATATTTAGCTAGTGCTTCAGGATCAGCATCACATCTGAAAATATCCAAAAATATATCATGTTAAAATAACCTACAGAGATGATGTTCACCATATTGAATAATAATGGAGGTCTAAAGTGGGTGATCAAAAATGGTATATTTATTAGAAGTATTCACCAAAATTGAATCGTTTATTTTGAAAAAGATATGAAAAGGAAGACATATTTTGAATATATGAAATATTTCCATATTAAAAAAAAAAAAAACTTACAATGGTTCTAAAACAGATGTAAGCCAAGCTTTAAAAGCATCTGGATTTTCAATTAACATTATTAATATTTCAATCTATCATAAAATGTTTATAAATATCACTCTTCACTAGATTATATTCAAACTAAAAATATATGCGTTAATCAAACGCAATAATTATTAAATTAATTGAATAATTTCTTAACACATTCGAGAACTATCGAACTTTAACATGTTCAGCTGTATAGCGCCATTTTGTTTTTATACTATGAATAATCTCTAAACGTCATGACTACGAACGAAGGTTTCTTTTTTAGAATTTTTGGATTTTTTTTGTTATATAAACACTTTAATAATCACTTTTCAATTAAAAATTACTATGTTTTTATGAAAATATATAAGAAATTGAACAATTTGTATGTTCAATAGTCGTAATATTATAAAAATATTGAAATATCTTATCACTTCAAACTGCTTATGTAAACTACTTATGTGTTTCGAACAATTTCAATTACGATTGTAAATTACAATGTGTCCAAGAATAATTCTCTGCGGGTGTCGTTTAAAAAGTATAAATAACAATAGTGGTCGTGTTCAGAACAACTAAGATCTTAGTGAACTAAGAGTGTATTGCGTAATGATAGCATCAATAAGTTTTAAGTTGGCATTACTTAAAAAGAAGAGGTAGAGATGGATGGAGCTGTGTTCCATTATCATAAACATCATCAAAAGTCGTATGACGTATGCTATTGTAATGATAGCAGTGATGGATTTAAGCCTAGGCCCGTGAGGCCCGGGCCTAGGGCGGCATAATTTTCGGGATGACAAAATTTTATAGACGAAAAAATATAATAGCAGTTCAAATTTAAAAATTGATTTGGTATAAATTTGCCATGAATGTATACAAAATTTCTAGTAAAATGTATTATTCTAATTATCGAATTTACTTTTTAATTTGTCAGTGCAATGATAATTTTTCAATAGACAATTATAGCCATTATCAAATAATGTTATATATTTATTTAACAAAAAAAAAAAAGAAATAATCAAATTGAAAAGCTTCTCAAAAAATTTTTTTCAACACATTTATGTTTCGAAAACTTTTTTAATTTTTGTATTCTTAATAAGATCAATCTCACTATATACAGAGCACCCTGAAACGACTTCTAAATTTGTTTTCAGTCTTAAGTAGGAATAAAGTAAATTAATATAAATTAAACATCTTTTTAGTATTCGTTAAAAAGTCCGAGCTTTTTTTGTTTATAAAAGCAATTTTTCATTAAAAATTTTAAATTATATATTTTTTACATCCAATTCGTTGTATCATCAAAATAATTTTTAAAAAAATAAATCAAAATCCTTATCCGAAATCACATCCAAAAACGGCATCATATCAAACGATGCCATCAAAAGGGCGGCAAATCAGACGGGGCCTAGAGCGGCAGCAAATCAAAATCCGCCACTGAATGATAGAGGAATCATTTTTATTATTTATTTATAAATTATACTTAGTTAAAGCTTATCTATTATTAAACAAAATCTTATTAAATCAATCGCTATATTTTATTAAAATATAATTTTTTGTTTTTATTCAATTTTATTTAGCTCCATCCCAGCTCCATCCATCCCTGCCCCTCCTTTTTAAGTGATGCCAACTTACAATTTATTGATGCTACCATTACAGAATACCATTATGGACAAGAACGAAATAACCGGCTACGCTTGTGAAGGTTTTCTGCAGTTTAATTTACGAACTCCAAATGAATATCGGCATAGTTCCTATCAGAGTCGGCTGCAGCCGCACATCCTACCAATTCCTAGTCTACACACAAAAATTATTTCCACTCCACTCACATCCTTAGGCATCACAATGGACCTTATGGTCGAAGTGTAGTCCGTCCAGGGCAGCCACTACAATCTATCTATCTAAGTATTTGACACTGACAGTCAACCTAATAATAAATGATCATAAATAAACACGTTCGATTGAAAAAAAATGACCACAATTCTCGAGCAAGAACTGAGGTCGAGCATGACGTCATTACAGAGTAGCGAGCATAGATAGATAGATTGTAGAGGCCGCCCTGGACGGGCTACACTTTGACCATAAAGTCCATTGTGATGCCCAAGGATGTGAGTGGAGTGGAAGGAGCCTTGGTGTATAGACTAGGAATTGGTAGGATATGCGGCTGCAGTCGACTATGATAGGAACTGTGCCGATATTCATCTGGAGTTCGTGAAGGAAACTGCAGCAAGCATAGCCGGTTACTTCGTTCTTGTCCATACGCCGACAGTTTAGTCAATTAACCGCCTCTTTTTATTTCTTAATAATTGAAAACGGTCGATGTCGGGATTCGAACCCATACCTTCCAGTTTCCAAGTAGGCATACTGCGCAGACATAACGCCTTAGACCGCTCGGCCACTTGGGCTGTTGAGTAGCGAGTATGATCTTTCGTGATTTAAAAAAAAAACCCTATAAGTTTCTTATTTATCAAGTTTCCTGGAAAATATCTTAAGGGCTTACGCACGCCGTGCTCTAGATATGCTTAGTTAACTAAGGACTAAGTTATTCTGAACACGACCAATAGCTCACTCTACGCACATCGATAAAGTACTGCATTTAAAATAAATATATTTTATCGTATTTTACCATTTTGAATAAATTCCCAAGTCTTAAACCCATAAATTTCTAAACTTGAAACCATATTGAGTACTAATAGATCAAGAGACGACCTTTAAGTATGTTGTAAACTTTCCGTAACGGATAAACCAAATATATTCAACCTCTCAATTATCTCAAAAACTATAATTTCGGAATATTTATACGATTTTATTGTAAACAAGCTTGTCATCACCTACGACAAGCCATATGTCGGCATATTCCATGAATTGACTACGTCATACGACTTTGATAAGGGATAGTTTATATCAGGGATGTTGCGGATGCCGATTTTTTCACATTCGCGAATGTGAATGCGGAATTTTGAAGGCTCACATCCGCGGATGCGGATGTTTAAGATCTTGTATAAATATAGTATATGAATGAAGAATTAAAACAATGATAAAGTAATTATTATTATTTTTATTAATGAAAATAAGTATTAAGTATAATGCTATTTTTTTAAACTTCACTTAAAATGCTCTCAAATATGGAAAATTTTTCTGGGTGCATCGACTTTAGATGATTTTTTAAAGACGAGGTGGTTCGGCCCTTGCAAGATTAGCTTTTATTGCATATTTTACAATCAGTCTTATCATGGTCCTCTATATTTGGTTCAAAATAATTCCATATATTACTTTGTGTCGGTGGTGACATTGTTAATTAACTTGTTAGATAATCTATCAATAACGGGAACCTCGCTGGAAAAATAAAGAATATTGTTATAAAACGATAAACTTTACCTACAATAAAACGTATTACCGGTGTAACATAATGGCATTTACCTGGCGATTTTAATTTAATAAGCTGAGCTAAGACTAATGTAAAGATTTCCCAATAAACAATTATTTACACACAATGATCACTGTATCACAATAACACTCAAAATATCTATCTATACGATAAGTAATCCACAGCGCAAACAAACATGTAATGATTTATTTACAAGAAACAAATGATGCACCACAACCATCTTGTCACCAGTTTTTTCGCTCCCATTGGTCATTGTCACGTCCGAACAGCACGCGCCATTCGCCGGCCCCGCCCAATTTCTTTATTTTCGCCACTTGTATTACATTCGCATCCGTATGGATTATTGCGAATGCAGATGTCCAAATCTATGCGGAAGCTCCGCATTTGCGGATGCGAATATTCGCAAATGCAACAATCTGTTCTAAACGATTTATTACGTATATCGTATATGAAGAATACACGAGGTTTCGTATTTGTAACGCTAAAAAATAATATTAGAAGAGCAAAAAGGTTTATAATAGGAATGCTCTTACATCCTAATTACATTCCAAACACTCTTCCTCGAGATTCCGAGATAAAAGTACCCATTCTTCTATTCGAATCCAAATTACAATTTGCTTTTATAATAGGATACATCACAACACAAATTCCGAGAATTTGACTAGGAATCAGTTTGAAAGGGTGTCCTATATTTTTAATATATTTTGTTGCAACAATTTTGTTACGACGACATGTCTGAATGATAAAAACCATTTAAGTATTTTTAAAGAATGGTTAAATAATGGAGCCGATAGCTTTGGGGTATGAAAAGTGTTGCACTTTGACCTTATGGTCCATTGTGTCCACTTCTCCCGTATCTTGGCAATAGCTAGGAGCCTATAATAGCCTTATCAGGTTTTCCTGAAGGTTCATATATTCGGGCTGAAATGCACCGAATATATTTTATCTACTGTAATCGAGAGATTCGCAGTTAAAGATGATGTTTCTTCCTCCTCGCCGCACAGTCTGCACATAAGGGATCCATTGTGGAGTCCTATTGTGTGAAGGTGCTTTCGTAAGTGATAATGTCCAGTGGAATGCGAACAAAAATGTGTATTTACCAAAACATTTGGATTCTTCAAAAAAGGTTTTTATACGGGTGGATCATGTCAAACCTCCAATATCTTGTAATTATAGAGGTCCTTACTCTGTAATACACAGGTTTTCAAATTTTTTTGTTGTTGACGTCAATAACAAACCTACCTCTGTTCTATTCAATGTTAAATTTTCATTAGTTTCTGAAAATTCATAATAAATAAAATAAAGCATTTTATTTTATTAGCGGAGTAGAGAGCGGCAGTAGCGAGTGTTGAGGGAGGCGCGGGTGGAGGGTGCCGGATTTTTGGACGTGCCGAACTATTGAAGTGCCGGATTAGTGAGACTCTACTGTAGTTACCTTTGCGGAATCATTACGTATGCCTTCTGTTATTTAGGTAACTATATGTTGTTACCTCAGTAACTATCAATAAACATAATCAGACATATTTTATCAGGAAAAATAAAGATTAGATTGAATTCTAAATTGTGTTTATAATTACTTTTTTAGAAAGTAAATTTCAGATAATGGATTCATCTAATACTTCTTTTCCTTACATTCTCTTATGAAAGGTATTTCGACTCCCTTCTTTGTTAAGGTATCTGCTTTTTTTGAGGGACATCCAAACTAAATTTTTAAAATTTATTATATGTACTTTATTTAATATTAAAAATATATCTATAATATATGATAAAAGGGCAGGATAAAATTCCCCTTCTTGTATCATAACACATACAAATAAAATAACTGAAATATTGAAACTGAAAAATTAACGAATGATTTATTATTTACGAATAAATTAACAACTGATTGTTTCACAAATAAAAAATTTATGAACGCCATAAACTGTTTTATGGTACGTCATAAATAGATATATTAAGAATTTATATACATGACTACGATATTGTTTAACATTCGATATTGGATATCATTTGATGGCGTTCATTTTCGTTCCTTTATAAGAAATTAACGCCAACACCAAACTGTATGCCTGAAGTAAGTCGATCACCTTTCTTCCACATTGCTGGTATACAATAATTTACTTCAATTCTTGCTATTTCGCCTAATTTTAATGCAATACCCAGTCCATATGCAACGCGTAATTCAGATGACAGCAATCTTAAATTATTTATAATTTCATCATCTAAAAACAAGAATTATTCATATTTTATTTATTTTATTAATAATGTGTTCTAAAAATTCACTGATATATCGAATTGTGATTTGTATTAGGTACCATCTGGAGCACGGAAGTGCGTAGGGCCGAGTTTAAGGGGTTTATGGCCTTACATGCTTACAGCTATATTACAGCTATATACTACACGACAGATTAGGCGATTTTTGACCGCGACATAAATTTTGAACGAAAACAGCTACAGTCGTGAGTTTTCGAATATAGACATTTTACAGAATTATAAGAGACTGTTTTTTCGCTCATCGTTAAGGAATAAACAGTTAACAAGTTATTTTAATTCAAAAATGCAAAAATACTTCCCCATATATTATTAAAATTGATATTTGGCATACAGTTAGATCTAGTACCCAAACCGACAAAAAAATTATAAAAACTCGAAATTTCTATCCCGAAATCGAAAATTTTTGCATATTTTGTTTTGATAAATTTAACATTGATAAACATATAACTTTGCATAGTATATTCTGATTGGTTGATAGTACATTCTGATTGGTTGACACATTAATCGCGTAGCATGTTGAAAAGAATATATATATTAAACAGATTTATTTGAGAACCATTCCTTATAAATATTCCAATGGAGAAACACTAATTTTTATAATTTAACAAAGTAACTTTTTCAAAAAAAAAGAAGAGTTTGTTTGGATCTAATATCTATACGTAATTTAAAAAAAAAAATTACGTATAGATAATAAAACCCACTTCTAGCATGCTAGAAGGATGCGGTTTTTGGCATTAAACCCGGACAAACTTGAAACTTATAAGAAAAATCGAAAAACTTTAATTTTCCCAACGCAACATCCCCGAAAATGGTTTAAAAAAACACCAAAAATTACCTTTTTTATCTAATTATAGTGTTTTCTATATAGAAGATTAACATTACTTAGGCAAAATAAAGAGTTTTAGCAAATGGAATATGTCATTTCGGTTGAACAATTCGAATAAAAATTTTTATCCATTATTTAGTTTGTACCAATCCTTAAGGGTACATTTATTTAAATATATAAATAATAAGTTTTCAAAAAACAAAAATTTTTTTGGATGCATTATTTAGAATTGAAATTAAAAGTGAAAAAAATGAAATTTTTGCCTGGGCCTAAAAATTGAAATATCTCGTAAACGATTAGAGATATTGAAAAATAATCGCAAATTCTTTCGTGTTATGTCAAAATAGTCCATAGAATTTATATAGCACATCTGAATAAAAAAATGTTCAGGCTATGTAAATTTTATAAGCATACCAAATTAACATAGAATTTTACATAAAAAGTTAAATAACTCCGAAACGGTCTGTTTTATCGAAAAAAATAAGCAAAAAAAAATTTCTTTACAAATTTCAGAGGCGTTATCAGCGAAACTGAGAACCAACTCAATGATTTTTAAGAAATGCTGCGAGGACTGACTACAAGCAAAAAGTCAATCAATCCAAAAAAAAAAGTTATTTAATGAAAAATAAATTTTTGATTCGCTAGTGTGTTTTAAAATAAATCTATTGGTTTTACGTTAACAGAGGTCATTATTAAATTTATTTCTTAGCTAATTCTACATAAAAAAGGTCTAATACAAAATTCACGTAAAACCAATAGCTCTCGAGATATACGGCTGCGAAAAGTTGGACGTAACGATGCATTAAACTGTTAAACTGAGTTTTAAAAGGACATTTTGTGTCCTTTAAACCAATACGTTCAGGTTTATCTTTGTCAATTATTTGTAGAAAAAATTCTCGAAGCGGATAGAAAAGAATTTCTGAAAGTATTTTGACTACCACAGAAGGTTCTTGCTGAGCAATTGCTCCTATAGTGGAAAAAGGTTAATGATAGGATTAGTTACTGCAGGATTAACAATACGTTTGCATTTTTCACTTAACCCCGCATTTCAAGGGCATTTTTTCGAAGGTATTTTACCACTTTTCTTAAAGGGAAAGTTAATTTCATATGATGGTTTTTCATTTAAATTAGATGTTTGAAAACAATATCCAACCAAGAATAATTCTACATTCTCAGTCGACTTACCAACAAAAATAACATGGTTTGGATTTATTAATTTTTCACCTGCCGCGAAATTACGGAAACTTAATGTCGAATTCGCGAATAAAACAATTTAGGCCAAGCTTAAAAATTACAATGCTATTTTTTACTCAAAGTTTGTATTTAGAGTATTATATGCATAACTAGCTGTCAAAATATAGCCTGACTGAAGCGGCCATTTTGGTATATGTCGCCATGAATGACTTTCACAATAATATAAAAATAGTATATTCAGAGGTTAAACTTTCGAATTTAGTAACCTTCTAGATTACTATTGAAGTGAAAAATTTGCACATATCTACCGGGAATCAAATCCCGGATGTATGTATTTGTTCTATAAGCAAACCGGTTTTTTGTCCTGATCATATAAGACAGTGCTGGAAATTCTTTAAATTAACATATTTCGATAAATCAAAAAAAATTCTTACCATATTTAAAATTGCCAATACTACCAAAGTTTACAAATGCATGTGTTCTGAATAAATCACCAAAACCTCCTTTCCCAGGACGAAACGGTAATGGAGTGTATATATGTAAGGCACCAGCCCAAAAAATCTAATCAAAAATATTAAAAATTATATGCAATCATTATGATTCAGTAGACATTCAACTTTTCGGAATAAATATTTGACCATAGATTACCGAAATCACTAAGGCTGAGTTGCATCGATGTTCCTTAAACGTTATACATAACTAAGTTAGTTTAAACATAAGTGACACAGAATTATTATTTCTATTGCACCGATTACATTTGAGGCATTCCATATGAAAACGCCAAATCGGTAAAGCTAGCATATTTCAGCTTTTGAAAAAATTTGTGGAAATGTTTTGAGTCCCAAAGACGAAAACCTATGGGGATTTAATTTTCGCACGCACCACTTCCGGTCTACACAAAATAAAGCAATTAAAAAGGCGTATTGTTGGGGTTTACGGTTTCGGATGTAAAAATTTTTCTATTAGAGATATCCACTTGATTAAGGTGGCATTTTAAAGCTAAAAGAAAATAGTTTCTAGAAAAAATAAAAATTCACATACCTCATATCCATAGAAAATAATATGGTATTGAAAATACGTATATTTTTATGATTTTTCGTGATTTTCAACTGACTACGGTACCTGTACTATTGAATGTAGAGGGCTAATTGTTCTCAGATATCAAGCGCACATATTGTACGAAAATAGAAAATTTGAATCAATTCGTTTCGTTCCCTCGTCATGAAAAAATGTTAGCTTGAATTTTCAGAATTTGTATATTTCAGGCTATAGCAAGGGGTCCATATCAGCGAAAAAAAATTTGGGGGTGCATGAGATGTAAATGGAAGTCTACGAGAATGGATACCATTTAGTTAGGTCATCATCAAAATTTAGGGGTTTCATAAATGTTATAATGCACGTAACTCATATGGCGGGGTCTACGGAAAACAGAAAAATCAGCACGGGGTTCATAGAACAAAAAAGTTTAAGAACCTCCTCTTTGTACTGTCTCCCGCTTAATCATTGCAAATGCAAAATTAAAAATAATTCAAACTGGGAATCCCTTTCTCTCTCTCCGATTTACGAGCAGACGTTATTAATCCTTGAAAGCATCATCGAAATTCATGATCATTTTGAAAGCCTCAAATTAAACTATACAAATATAGTTGCTGACACAAAACAATTTTAAGTGTTATTTAAGGGAAGCCTGATATGCCACTTAACTAAAGTACAACTTAACACAATTTAAGTATAACTTACATGTCGATGCAACTTATTTTCTTTTTAAGTCTCACTTAAACCTTAACCTTAATTAAACTTAAACATTAATGCAACCGAGCCTAAATTACAGAAAGGTTGTGGAAAAATCAATTTAAAAAAATGCCTTTCTTAAATTATGGTCAGAGAAAAGAGTTTACTGTCAATAATTAAAGATGTACGAGCGCTGATGTATAGTCCATTTATAAAATTCTTCAAAATCTTATATAGTACATTCATAAAAGTCCACAATAATGTTTATTATTTTTTGTTGTAAGTTAAAATTAAAACTTAATTTAGGCCCGTCATATCGGGCCTAACAAAAAAGTTATTTAAGGAAAAAAACCTGAGATTTCCGGTAATTAAGCTACCGCCGACAGAAATTAAATTTACCCGAAATCTCAGTTGTTTTCTTAAATATCTTCTTTTTTTTTTGGGGTCGTCATACCGGAATTTTATTGGATCAATCTCTTTATTAATATTTCTATTTTTTATTGCTTAGTTTTTATTTTATTCCAAGTGAAAATTATCAAAATATGTCAAAATAAGTGTAAAAATATGGGTTTCTCCATAAGAACAATGCATTAAAACTTGAACTTTAACATTAAATAATTAATTCAAGACCCCCGTAACCACCCCCCTGAAACTTTTATAATTGATTTATACGCACTTCAACTACATGTAAACAAAAATCAAGCCTTAATCTTTTCGAAGCTTCATTGCTCGTACATCCTTAAAATAAATTAAGTAAATTTTCTGATAACTTACATCTGAACCTAAGGCATCACCATCTGAATGGGGACCAATTCCACGAGTTTGAAAGCCACGTAAAGTTTGTGAACCACCTAAGTAGAATTTATCATGTGCAGTAATATCTTTTCCTCCAATACCTTTAAGAAATCCTCCATGCAGAACTAACTGTGCGACCTATTATCAAGTACAATATAAAAATAATTTAAAATTATAGTTTGAAAACAACTGAAAATACCAACTGACTGAGTTAATTGCTTAAATACCCGGTATATATTGAGTTTATAAAAAAGTTTCAAACAAAAGTTGTTTATTTAAAAAAAAATTTAGACAAAGGAGATTCATAATGAGCATCAAAATTAAATTAATGTTCATGGTGAAAGTTGTAACTAAGTTCACTTACCATGGTGAAAGTCATAAGTAGGTGTATTAACTAATGCAAGATCACATTTTAGACCAGAAATAGATCCATTACCTTTGGATACGATATCTCTCTTCGTTTCAGATATAAATGGGTGAATAAAATATATTATTTTACCAAAAATAAAACCAATATAACAGTGACAACAAGTTGACGAGAACACATCACAGTCCAAGCTCCTATAAAGAGATCACAGATCCAAGATCATGGTAAAATTGCCTCCATAATCAAACACCCTCAGCTACGAGTTTGTTGTCCAGTTTAGTCAATTAACCGCCCCATTAATTTAAAAAAATTTAATTTATTTGGCAGACTGCCAGTTTTGGGAATTGAACCAGCAACCTTCCAGTTCTGAGCAGAGCGCCTTTTACAACTTGACCACACGGGACTGGTTATATACCGGGTATAATTACCATAAGTTCCCAATTATATTACATACAACTTACTATATCTTTGACAATGGAATAATTAGTTTGAATCAGAGCATCATTTTTAAGAAATCCAACATTTCCACCAAGTCCAGCAAATTCAGATGTAAGTACAAAATAACTTCCTGAAGTTGGAAATATTTTATGATCTCTTTGATCAATTGTTAGACTATGTTTGATCGCTGACTTTAACTTGGGACCACATTCTTCACGAACATCAAACGACGTTGCTCGCGATGTTACATTCAAATTACGAATAACACCTTCCCATTGCAAATTATGTTTTATCTAAACACATATAATTAATGTTTATTTAAAATAATTTATGGTATGTATGTATACATAAACAATATTCAGCTTACTAATGGCAGAGAATTGAATTGAAAATCAACATTAAGACCTTTATCTAATAATCGATATCCAGACCATGGCCATTCAGAACCACTTTGAAAGAATCCAGCCGATATACTAGAAAGAAGAATAATTTTATGTCATTATTTATCCCATACCAAAATAATATTTATGTAATCTATAGTAATATAATAAAGCAGCAGTGTTTGTTTGTTTGAACGCGCTAATCTCTGGAACTGCCAGTCCGATTTGAAAAATTATTTTTGCGTTACATAGCCACATCCATGAGGAAGGCTATAGGCTATCTAGCATTATGTTAAAATTCTTAGTTAGCCTTAAATATTGATATTTGTAAAGTCGGAAGAAAAAATATATTCAACAGATATAGATATACATAGGTCGCTGGTTCAAATCCGACTGGAGGGAGAATTTTTTTTTTAATAATTAATTTTTTTAAATTTGTTTTTATTTAATTTATTTTAATTTGTAAAGTCGGAAGAAAAAGTATGTTGTATACATACATCATATAGCGTTATTATTATTATTTTCAATACATATATATTTAGCTTTCATATAAATGCGGACGAAGTCGCGGGGGATAACTAGTTTATTATAATAGCAGCACATTTCGTTTGTGATAGGTTGGCATTAATTTGCAAATTTAATCAAAATCTTGTTAGAGCGGTTGGACTAGAAGTATAATAATTATTGCCTATTACCACGGCGTAACTTGTTAGGATGTTAAGGAAGATACAATCGGAGCAAAATTACTGAAATTAGAAATTCGTGAATATCTAAGTTTTGTAGCATAATAAATAGTGTCAATACTAAAAGAAATATATTGAAATATATTTAATACGTCTTAGTTTTTAAAGATGTACGAGCACTGAAGCTTCAAAAAGATTAAGGCTTGATTTTTTGTTTACATCTAGTTGAAGTGTATATAAATCAATTATAAAAGTGTCAGGGGGGGGGGGGGAGTTACGGGGATCTTGGATTAATTATTTATATTTGATTAATTATTTAAGTTCGAATTTTAATGCATTGCTCCTCTTATGGAGAAACCCACATTTTTACACATATGTTGATAATTTTCACTTGGGAAAAAAAATACGTAATACAAAATAGAAATATTAATAAAATGATTGATCAAATAAAATTCCGGTATGATGGGCCCAAAAAAAGATATTTAAGAAAACAATTGAGATTTCGGGTAAATTATATTTCTGTCGGCGGTAGCCTGATTACCCAAAATCTCGGGGTTTTTTCTTAAATATCTTCTTTTAGGCCCTGGGAAATTAATAAACAATATTGTGGACTTTTATGAATGTACTATATAAGATTTTGAAGAATTTTATAAATAGACTATACATCAGCGCTCGTACATCCTTAAGATAATTAATGTTTTAAATAGTATTTTGGTCAATATGTCTACCAAATGAATAATTTAGGGTAAGCATTGATAAAACATAAACTAATTCCATACCTACTATTGTTCATCGTGAATAATGGTTTCGTTATACTACATGAAATATTATCTGTTTTACGTGATCCATAACTATATTCACATTGAACTTTTTCTCCACGACCAAAAACGTTTGGTGCACGTAAACCCAAAATTAAATTGCCTTCGGAATTATTCCCAACAGATGTTGAAATACCTCCAACTATTCGCTTATGCTCTTTGACATAAAATGTTACCTGGAATAAACATTTTTTTAAAGGTTTTATAAAAATTTTTAATAAATATTAACCCAATCAAATTAGGTGAAATATAGAGTCTAGAATGAAAGCTGAATTTTTGCATAAACTTTTGTTTTGAAATTCTACATTTTAAATTCGTGCCCGTGAGGCTAGATCTTCCGGTGGTTATCTCACGCGGGTACGAGATTATATGACAGTTTTTGCCAATATTTAAAATATGAAGACAAAAGTTTATGCAATATTACTCTCATTCCGGGATTGAATCCTTATTTGATTTGGGTATATTGTATTTAATTCACATACACTTAACCCATCAGGAGTTGATTTTGGTCCTTTGCTTGTATCAATATATATTCCAATATTTCTAAAACAGCCCAAATTTTCTAACTGTGTTCGAGCCTAAAATATATATTCTAATGAGAAAAAATTATTAAATATTAATATTTATGAAATAAAAGCTTAGAAATAATACTTTTGTCGCTGTATGTAATACCGCTGAAAAATCACGAGCTTTGAACATATCACGGACACAGTGAGTGACAATATCATCTTTTGTCCTACCAAGTCCTTCAATAAAAATTGTATCCACTCGTGCCTGAAAATAAAATTCATAAATATTAATATAAAATTCGTCACGCAGGAACTGTGTAAACTAAGCGAATTTTCTCAGAAATAGGGAATAAAAATACCACTTAATAAATAATATCATTTAATTGTATTCTCCCAACAAAAAATTTGTATTTATGGAAAATCTATTTATTTTATCTCTTAATAATTTTTAGATCGATGCAATTTTGATATAGTATGTCAAAAAGTTATTTACGTCATTCTTTCCAGAAAATTCATATTCATTAAAAAATCAAGTAACCATGGTGATTCATTTGTAATATTCATTATTATGGGTATTGTATTTAAATTTCAAATATTTCTGTAAATATTAGTTACAAAAAATATGGTCATGCCAGAAGTACACACTCGGCGAATGTCTCGGCGAGACATTCGTAAGGCGAGAAGTCACGAGTGGAGCTGTGTACACTCTCGCCGAGTGTTCGGCGAGAGTAATACAGTTCTCATCAGTTAGTCAACGAAATTACGTTGATATACCTGTAAAATGACATTAAATTAAAAATTACGGAGTAGTAATATTTTTATTAAACTATTAAAAATTATTATTATTCAAATGAGTAATGAAGGACACTAAAAGAATAAAAAAAGTATTTATAAATTTATACAGTTTCTATTTATTTTTGTGTTCTACTATTCAGATTAATGGTAACAATTAAAGCGGTTGATAGTTGAATATTTAAAAATGGCGGTTGAACATTGAGTCGAATGTAGACGAGAGTGTCCTTCGGGCTCGTGTCAAATGTATTCACCACTCGCTTTCTATGACTCGTATTAAAAAAAACTACTTTTAATGGAGCGATGGCGACATAGATAAAATATAGTAGTGGGTAGATGGCGAGGCGAGGCGAGGCAAGTTGGCACAAGGCAGATGGAGCGTTGTGAGTTCACTCTCACGCTGGCTGTATCTTGCCTTGCCTTGCCTCGCTGAGTGTGTACATCAGGTAATGAATTGTAGAAAAATTTATTTACTATAATTTTTCCATTTTATTAATACTTATTAATCACCCACTAAGCCGGCCCTTTTCCCCTCGCCTTTTCAAAAACTAAAAGCACGTCACATATAAAATTTAGGGCCTCCGCGTGTAAGAGCTAGTATCTCTGAATTGTCTGATGGCAGTCTGAACAGTTGTTCTAGGGGACACCAGTTGTATTTTTCAAGAAACTATTGTTCCTGCATAAATTGTAAGGAACATTTCCTGTACAAAATTAACAAAGGAGTAACTTTGAGTAAAATGTTACCTCTACTCAAGAAAATTAAATTTCTACTTTTGACTTAAAAAAATTTATTTTAATCTTATTTATCATTAAATTGTAATCTTACGGGTCGATATAAACCTGAACGTATTGGACGACATATTTTGTCCCTTTTAAAACTCAATTTAATCGTTTTTTGCATCGTTACGAAAAACGATTCTGAACCATATATCTGTAGATCGAAAAACTGATTTTCGGGATCTTAACTTTTATTGCATGCGCGATTTCCTTATGGACTTTTAGCCATGTTTTCAATTGTCAAGTATTTTCATATTGCCACGAGTATTTTTTAAGAGGAAAAAGTATTATTCAATTGGATCAAATTAACTAATAACTGATAAAAAATATTCATCGTGACGCGGAGAAATTAACGTGGTAATTCTAAGCATAGGATGACGGTTAATTGTGCCGGTGAGTGTATAACCCTATAAAATGCTATAAATTCTATATTGTCTATCAGTATTTTAAGCGCTAATTGAATCAACACACAAATACAAACGGTAGATAAAAAATCCAATATACAAAAGTACTTAAACTTTAATACCGATATGTAATTATTGAGTAATATCTATTTTTAGTAAATTAACATGTTTTACGGTGACTAATCTAATGCTATATGTGGTACCTAAACATGTTTTACCCTAGATACTTTTTGGTTTGTACACTACTTAATTGAAATGTTTCATTTAATTTAATACGAAATTGAATAAAAATTTAAAACAACAATGAACAATTAAAACAACAACCAACAATCCTCAATCTTAATCCAAGGGCGCAAGCGACGATAACCTTTTTAAAAATTTTATTAAATACCTTAACACCTTCGATGCTTATATGATTTGAACTGTGAATATTATTTGAATCGGATGATTCTGGTTTTTGAAAGTTTCTCAAATTTTTCGAATGAATATTCTGTTGAATAGTCGGATTATTTGGTTCCTAAAAAAGTCAAAATGAAAGTACATTGAAATTTTAACAGAAATGAAAAGAGATAATTGGTACTTACCTTAGCATATACCAAACCCATAATTATTTTTGGATTTGTACAACCATTAAATAATATTTATAATACAAATTAAAAGAAAATTTATTTAATTGACATAATTCTTGCAATCCAACACCTGCACCGCAGTCATACCAACTAAATTTTTACGTTTAACTAAATTAAATATTATCCACTAGTCACTACCAAAGAATACAATATACACTACTTACAAAAAATTAAAGAATTTCATCAGATCATTAACTAAATTTTATAATAAAAAAATTTTTGTGTTTTATATTTTCTCATTTTTTATTTATTTGAAATTTAGACAATTGCTTCAATATCTGTATTAATTCACACTCAAATGTTTGTTCATCTTTAATAGGTCAGTAACATGTGCCCAATAGGGATTCTACGATAATTGGGGGGACAAGATTTAATCGCGAATTCTTATAGAACTCGACGAGACAAATTGAAAGTGAAGCATAAAATTTTTCGAGAAATATTTGAATAAATTTTTTTAAATATATATATTTCTGCAGTTACCGGGGTTACAGTCAAGCTGTAAACGGCACTAATTATTTTTTTCAGTCCGTTCTAAGTGGCGAGCAGAGAATTGATCGGCACAAAAAGCTTTTAGATCAATGTTCGAAAGAACTCGAAAACAGCTTAAACTGTTGTGTTTCGGCTTGGCGATTTCTTCCAAAACAAATTAATATTATTACATCCTTTAGTGCTATCATAGGACCCTTCCGATATGAAGCCCCTAATCCCAAATTTTTTTATAATTATACATTAGAATTTAAAAAAAGATTTAATTTTTTCATTTATTTTATTTTAAAATTAGATCATCCTTATTTGAAGATTTACTAATAAGAAAATTAGATATTTTCGAATAATTTTTTAATAAATTATCCATTTTTGCTGATTATTTTTACGAAACTCAGGACCACTAATTGCTAATGATTAAATTTCTTGATGTTATTAATAGACTTATTATTAGAGCTGAATCAAATTTTTCTGCAGTAATTAAGGAAGACATGAAACTTACTAATAGGTACACAGTTCGTCAAAGATTAAAAATTTTATAGTTTTAAACTAGAAAATTATCTTTTTTGCTGTATTTTTGAAATCGACTGTTTCAAAGTTAGAAAGACATTAGTACTTTAATAAATAAATATATCTAAAATTGTTCAGTTAGTAAAACTTATTTATAGTCAGGGCCGCAACTAGGAAGCCGGTGCGTTCGGTGCAAAGCACCCGGATCCCCGGCTGCGATGGGCTCCCAGGGACCAGGGCCAAAAAGGTTCACTTAAAAATTAAGATACTATTTCGAGAAAAAATTTTTTGTATATGTATATAGATAGTTTTGTGAAGTATATTTTAAAAGAGAGCGTCGAATTTGGAACACTAAAACTCAAGGGCAAACTGAAGGGAAAAATATATTCAATTGTCTAAACTTATGAAAACAAATCTGGAAAAAATCTTATACAATTGTAATAGTTGTACATAATAACGTTTCGACCGTTATGAAATCGAGAAATAAATTAAGATATAGGAACACAAGACACAAAAACCCCTCTTTTACTATGGTTGTTTGTACCCATAGACATAGTATAATACATGTCTATGTTTCTACCTTAAGACTATGATGACATCTGGTGGCAATAATTGGAAACAGAGCAGTGAGTAAAATAAACGTACGTTAGTAAAATAAACAAAAAATTATTACTTTGTTAATGAAACTCGTCCTATTTTATGAAAAGTATAACTATAAATTGTTGAAATAAAGCCTCACTAAGTACTTCATTTTCGAATATGACGTCATGAGTAACTTTACCAATACCAGACTCAGTTAACCAACGCTCAGACTACGAGCTTGAACAGAGATGTTATTTTAGCGGAGCAAATTGCTTTGAGTGCAGGTTGGCTATTGCCAATATATTTGACACTGAAAGTATGTCATAAACCTCTATTTGAAAAATAGTAGCGTGTCGTCCTGGTGCAAAGCTGGCACTAACGTCTGTTTTTCACGTATACTCCGACCCTCGATTGACCCTCTTCTAGCTTGGAACCATCCGTGTAGCATACTAGGGAGTTTTGCGGGAAGCTCATTATCTTTTACACCCACTTTTCTCTATCCGGGACTGATAGCTTATATTGCCCCTAGAGTGTTAGGCTTAAATGTTTGGTTACTTCTACACAAGACTCATTATGGGCCTATTAGCATTCATAATCCTATTTTGACACCAACTCCATAACATCTAGTAACTGTTGTAACTTTTAATCGTTAAACTCACGAAGTATAGATATTAGAGGAGTCCGAACGGTATACGCCTTTTCACTGTATTTACGTACACAAAAATTGGTAAAGATGATAGTTTTTATTTGGCCATTCGTGACGCTTATGTTCAGGAGATATCGTGTAGGTGCATTTTCATGCTGACGCTTGACGCTGGTTTCTAGCGTCAAATTCGGTCACGTGGTGAGAATTTAACATGCGCGACATCTAGAAAAAATGTAGGTATAAAGCTAAATTTAGTTTAGCCTTTCTGCCGGGTTATATTAGCGTCATCGTAATAACTCGAACAATCGCATCGATAATAATCGATCTTTTCAAAACAATAATCAGCTGTTACTTTGTGATTTTTTAAATATAGTGCAAAATAAATAATAATAAATATTAAAAAATATCAGATACAGTTTTGTTTTACTCACAATTACATACGTAATCTATAAAGTCTAGCGTTAACATCGATACTGATATCTAATTTGACGCTAAGCGCTGTAATTTTTCGCTACAATTATTTCTAGATTACGTGACGGAATTTGACGCTAGAAACCAGCGTCAAGCGTCAGCATGAAAGAGCACCTTTAATGATTACTTTCCATTCAACACACAGCCACGGAGGTTCCATTTATCGCACTTTCCTACACACAGCGTGATTGCTGTGTATACAGTGTGTCTAGGGTTCTTTTTTTTGTAAGAGAAATGAAGTATATTAAGATCGGAGAAATAAAATGAACAGTATTTTACAAAAAAAAACAGTATTTTATTTTTTTGACGTTTTAAACATATTTTTTGGAGCTTCTTGCACAATTTAACAATTTATTATCATTTTTAAAATATTCATAAGCCTCTCCACAATTTAAGAAATAAATGAGCTTATTTTTTATTATTCGCATTTAGTTTTAAATCTATAAATTTTTTTTAAAATATAAAATGAAGTAGTTAGTATTTTTTATTTTGATCACAAAATATTAACCTAAACAATAAATAATTATCTTTTCGAATGATTTAAATTAACGAAACGTTGCCTTCATAAAATGTCTGGTAATTAAATGTAATAGTAAGGTTAATTTATGACGAAGTCCACGCCTTTTCAATTCTTGTTTTAATTGCTCAACGTTCCATGTAAAATATTTATTATTATTTGCATGAAGAATAGATATATTAGGAGAGCGAACGTAATGTTAAAAAAACGGTCAAGAATTGGTGTAACTATCTTTTATCAGTAGGGGTCACTGGTCTCAGTGCCGTACGGAATTTAAATGTTTAAATGTAGGCGCCAAGAAATCACTTTCATTCAGTTAATAAGAAGTCTTAGTTTTATAGATAATAAAAAATTGTTTTCGATTATCAAGTAATAAGTAAATAAATATTAATAATAGAGAATTCTTAATAATCTGCAATAAATTAAAAGATGAAGAATCATAGTGATAATTGCAATTAATAATTACAAATATATGTTTACAATACTAACATACATTAGATAAAGAAAGAAGATGACAACCGGTAATTACAGACCATATTCCTTTCGTAAATGCAGACACGCATTCCTAACCTTAAACAACCTTCCACTCATAGATATATAACAGTATATCTATGCTTTCCCTGTACAACATCGTCCCATTTTTTCACATTTATAAAATTAAACAATTTTTATACTTACAATTTTTATTTGTAAGATGCGATAACCGTTGATTTTAATATGTAATAATAATAATTCCGTACGGGCAGATTCGCACTGCCGCTAGTGGCGAAAATAATAACTATGATCTCTACACGTTTTTGAGGACACAAAAACAGACGAATTGCCTATGTCGTTCAATCTCCTAATATATCTATTCTTCATGATTATTTGTGTCCATTTTATCAGATGAATCTAAATACTAATTCTAATATCGAATATTTGCGCGACATGCAACTATCTATGATGCTGCCCCCTGGGCCGAGTTTGACAAAAACGGATCCTCATTGGTATTACCATAGACATAGTATAATACTAGACTGCGCATTCGATGAAATTCATGTTGCAATATTAGAAAGAGATACAAAGAAAGTTACGATAGAGCTATCAGTCATTCATTAACAGTGGAACAAAGATAGAAACACTGCAGATCAGAGGCTGCCTGTTTCTAAAGTTGGCACAACTTTTCAATACAGAAAGTATATGTATCGCACAGTCTAGTTATACTATGTCTATGGGTATTACAGTACAGCTGCGCCATCTCAATTTTCTTCTATTTAGGGGACACTTTTTATAACATGGAGATAGTTCTCCTTCTATACTCTTACCTCCATAGTATGTATGTAACGGAATCTTGAACGTGATTTTCACCTATTTCAAAACGTTGGATTAAATTGAAACTTTGCACACTTATCAAGGACGGATGACAACACAATAATTTAATAAGTTTGTCCCATTATCCTGATCAGGATTAGCGATTTTTAATATTATCCGAAAACACGGTGGTGTCTCTTCAGTCTTTCACGGTAATGCCACTTTTTTTAGTCTTTATCAAGACTAAAAAATAAATAATAGTTTGAAAAAAGTAGCCGAACTAAAAAGTAAAAAATAATTTTTAAATATGGAAGTTCGTTCTATCTTCATGGTTTAACTATTCCATTGCTTTTCAAGGTGTTGAGACACATAATAAAATGTAAAAATATTATGAACGGCTTACTAAAATCAAACAACATTCTGTTAATGGAATAATTTTTATTTTTACATTCTGACATTTCACATTATTGCACAAAATTTTAATTGAAAATTGTTTTTTTATCTCTAATAATAATCTAAACACGACTTTTGTTTGTTTTCTTCTTTTAATCATAAATCGGTAAGAGCACTTTTTAGGACCGTATATATTATTCTTTATTTTATTCATCAAAAATTGTTGTAAAATAATAATTTTCAAATGTGTATGCAAAAAATGTAATTATTCTAATTTTTTACTTTCCAACTCATATTTGTTTTTTTTTTAATATTTTGTATTTTAAGTTTTAAACCAAAATTAACAAAAACGGAACAAAATAAAACTGGACTTATACACATATCTATCGTACACATATTATAATATTTTTAGAGATTTGTAATGTGAGAAATATTTTTATGTGTTTAATTATGCTAGAAAACATATACTTTCTAGATTAAAATAGTGCATTTTATTTTGTATTTTTCTTAATCACATATTTAGAATTAATATTTATGTAGCTTCGTGAACTGAAACACCCGAATCAATATTTGCGAAAAGGCAAAATAGCCAGCAAATTGTGCTATTAATTTGCGCTTTTAAAATATTTTTGTAAGTCTTTTTGTTTATTATAATTAACTAGCAAAATTCCGCGGCGTTGTTAGTGTCGATAGTGTCTACTGAATAAGTTATTAAACTTTTTTAAATTTTCTCGGCGCTTCCGCTAATGTTGTTTTTCTTCCCATAACCTTTACCAATGAAACATTGTATCGATTGAACAAATATATTCCATCAATATGACCTCAATCGCCCAAGTCGTTCAGAAGTTACACGCTTTCTATAAAACGCACCAATGATTATATGTAAAGCAGATAGGAAGTTCTTGTGAACGACGATAAATTGACTGCCTCGGATTTTTCCATACACTCGGATTCTCACGCACAGCAACGATGTTTTCAACAGACCTTGCGTTTCGGTGACGTACTGGTGTTGGCAATTTTTAGATCAATTATTTGTATTTTATAAATACGTATCTCGACTGCAAAGTAGTCATCATCAGAATGAATTATATGTTACTTGTTTCTCTTTTGGTGTCTCACGTTACATCATTAATGCATAAATAGAACGAACATAGAACTGTTTATTTGTTCGAGTTGTCAAAAAAAGTCCCTTTTTTTTAAAAACGATTTAACGGCAAATTAAGCACAATTTATTGGCTATTTTGTCTTTTGGCAAAGTTTAATTTGGGTGCCCAAATCACCGGAGCTTATTTATTTTTGTTTATTTATAAAAATATTAATCAAATAATTAAAAACAAAAATCACTAAATTTAGGTCGTATTCAGTATTAATTCGAGCCATTTGGATTTTTTTATTGAAAAATATTGAATACCACACTTTTTGTGATCACTTCTTTTAAATAATAATCTGATTACGACCTGGCAATATACAAATATACAGATCTTATTCTTTTTCATATACTGTATAATGGTAATTAAAGTGGAGTATATAATATTATAAATAATACTACATTAAATATACGAAACCATTTAGGTCGGGCGCAAGTTGAGACGCAGTTCGGTGAGATGATTCACCGTGAGATTCTGTGACACACAGATATGAATACAACAGCGAATATTCGCACACAGGATGAAATTACTCAATATCAACGTGTCCGTACCATAGTTTTCACTAGTGACTGCAACCTGCTAATGAAAATTTGGTTTTCGCAAATTGTTTTTAGTCAAATAGTGATGCACCTTTCAGCATCTATTGACTCTTTGATGAATCCAGAAAGTTGTTCGCGGTATTACAAAATTCGTCCTTCAGAACAAATTCTCCGTGGGTTTCTTCTTTTTTTTTTTTTAAATAACTGATTTTCGTTAAATGTTGAAATTATTTAGTCGTCAAAATAATCGGTATTCGATTCTGAATTTCAATATGGACTTTCAGACACGCAGTGGCGATAGAACTCCCGCATTCAAATCCTGCGTTACCCTGCTGGCTCAACTTGTGTCCGGTCTTAAAGAAAGTTGATTAATTAAAATTTTTGTTATTTTAATCAATTGGTTTCGTGTTATTCAATTTGCAATAAATGTTATATTTCCATACCTGCAAAACCAGTTCAATTTTATCAATATTAATAAAAAAAATTTAAAAATAAAAGATAATATTTGTTTGAGAAAGCTTTGAATATTATACCAATAATTACATTAGCGTGCCATACACAAAGGAGCTTACCTAAGAGAATTAAACGTGACATAAAAAGCGCTTATTTGATTGTTTTATTATCACATGACTAACCCTTTAGTTGCTTTATAGTTTTGTACCCTTAACCGTTTTTTTTTTTAATTTCTAAAACAAGATGTAGAAGCTTTGTCATTGACATGGCATATTTTTTCTTAAAATAATTGGTGCATCGCGAATTGTGCACGTTAGTAGCCCCTCACAATATTTCAAACTCGCGCGCTTTTTGTGTCTTGAATCCTATAGGAAAACGCCATCGTGGATTGGGAGCTTATAGCCAGTTAAATAATGTGAAATAGTCTTACGAATAAATAAATTCTTTTAGAAAATTATTGACTAAAAATTTATCACAATATATTCCATGCTATTTGACTGTAATGTAATAATGTAAACTGGTTTTGCTTATAATTGAGAATCAATTTGTTTTTTAAACTTATAATAGTGGAACTAGAATGGCAACAAAATCTTTGCTAAATTTAAGTAATTGAGCCATTTGAGTAAAATACAACAAAAAATATCATGGCCATGGAAAATCATTGAGCAAATTTTTATATTACCAAAGAATATAAACTTCAAACCACACATTTGGAAATAGTTACCTAAATTAACACTCTTATAAGAAATTCTATAGCTCTAAATAAAAAAAAAATGTTTACTTTCGACTCCTTGTAGACCACCCCCCCCCCCCCATCAAAGAATTGTAATTTCATGAGATTCTAAGACTAGATTTTTTGTCAGAAATAGAGTTTCGCAATTTTTTTGCCATTCTAATTCTAGCAAAACAAAAATTATATTCGAAATGTAAATGATTCACTTAAAACAAGAGAATAAAAATAAATGTAACACCCAAAAAAATAGAATAATCGTAAACTCTATTTAACAGATCATATTGGCGAGAAAAAATTTGTTTTAAAGAAAATAAATGCAGATGAGCTCAAATTTGTTTTCCTTTTTTTTTTTAACTAATCAGCATTAACGAATATATTTATTAATATTTTTTAAAGAGTATGGTAATTACGGTCCGTACGTGCTTTGTAAAATTTATGGGATACAAATCCAATTGCTAACAAACCAAGTGTTAACATTATGCCACCAATAAAGCTTGGGAAATCAAATTTTTGTGTGTGACTATGTGGTGCCACTGTTGTTGTGGCTGGGGCTAGAGTAGTTGGAACGAAAGTTGTGGTGTTCGGTGCCAGTGTAGTAGAATTCGGGGCCAATGTAGTTGTATTTGGTGCCAATGTAGTTGTATTTGGTGCCAATGTAGTCGTATTTGGAGCTATTGTTGTAGTATTTGGAGCTAATGTTGTAGTATTTGGAGTCACAGTTGTAGTATCTGGTGCCACAGTTGTTGTTAATGGAGCTACCGTTGTATTTTGAGGTGGTTGAATCGTAGTTGATGAGCTGTCATTCTTTGGAGTTACTGGTGGTTCTGGTGGTGGTGCGGGCACAGTAGTATACGGAATAGGAGAGATATTTACAGTAGTTTCTGTTGGTGCAAAGTAAAATTAAAATTAATACAGAATCACAACTAATACAATTTTTACATCTATGGAGTGACAAAGACAGCATTAGTATCCTAACTGCAACGCTGCCGTATCTTATACTATTCAAATAATCGTATAAATAATTTATTTTATCTAAAATGTTTATAAAATTAGTTAAGGACGTTCATGCATGAGGCTTGATAGTGGATAAAAAAATTTTTTTTAGTGAATTGAATAGCTCAATTATGTAGTTATCCTCCCTCAAAAATTTAAAACCTGTTGACGATCATTTCAAAGAGTAATTATCGATTAAAAATCAAACTTTAACACAGCGTCTTATGGAGAATAGAATTTTTTTGTACTTAAAATTATAAGAACTATATTCTTAAAGTAGACATCATAATAAATAATGTTTATAAATATTCTTTGAAATATGCAGTTTATATATTTGCATTAAAAAAATGATGTTGACGAACGTTTGAATTAATTATTTAATAAAATTAAAACTGTTTTGTTAGGTATGTTTATGTCACCATATTTTGAAAACTGGCGACTGCGTACAGTAAAAAAATATACACATACAACCAAATGTAGCCAATAAAAAAGCATAGATGACTGCAGAACTTTTAAAAAATGGCTTATAAAAACAGACAAACAAATGGCTTTTGCAAAAAACCTCAATAAAAAAATTATGAACCATTAAAACCTCTCCTCAAACCCTTAGTAAGTTAAAAACTCGATAACTCAAATTATTTAACATTTCCCCTGGTCTTGAAGTTATCGAGGTTCTACTGTACTCGAATATATATCCAGGATGTAAACGGTTATAGTATAAAATTTTACCAAATCTAGTACCTTTGATTGCAGGAAAAGATATATCTTGTGATTGTTTTGGAGATGGATTGGGGATACCAGTTGTTGGATGTAATTGGGATACTTTAAGGTTATCAAATGAATTGCCATTGCTTGGAGACGATGAATCTTGTAGTTGTATTGTAGGAGAAGATATATCTTGTGATTGTCTTGAAGCTGGATTGGGGATACCGGTAATGGGCTGGGATATTTCAAGGTTACCAAATGTATTGCCGTTGCTTGGAGAGGATGTATCTTGTAGTTGTATTGTAGGAGAAGATATATCTTGTGATTGTTTTGAAGCTGGTTTGGGGATACCAGTAATTGGCTGGTATATTTCAAGGTTATCAAATGTACTGCCGTTGCTTGGAGAAGATGTATCTTGTAGTTGTATTGAAGTTAGTTTAGAGATACCGGTAGTTAATTTTGCTTGGGATATTTCAAGTTTAGTGTTCAATTCTTTAACAGGTGTTTCTATATGTATTTACAAAAACATTTAAACAGTTATATTGTACCATAAAATTGAAGCGAAATTTTATAAAAGTAAATGATGACATGTGAATTCACTTTAACAATTAAGTTACTCGCAATTAAAAGCAAATATAGATGTTAGCACTTTGAGTTGGCTATGTGGAATCTAATCCCCGTCGTATCACAAGTAAATCAGTGAGGAAACAAGTGAAAATAACAACTAACTGAGTTAATTGCTTATACCCGGTATATGTTGAGTTTATGCAAAGTTTTAAAAAAAAGTTGTTTATTTTTAAAACAGGGACATTTTTGTCTTAGAATTTTCCTTCTCTGACGGTTTCATTAAATTTCTTATCGTTCCAAAGATGAATATTTTTCCACTAGGCGGGGGGATGTACAGTCCAAATTTTCCCATTCATGAACTTGACCAGACTTTTTCACACACACAAAATTTCAGCTATATATATATTCCTACATTTTGTGTTTTATATATTTTTATTATATATATTTTACATTTTGTGTTTTCCCTCCCTCTAAGGCCCTCTTTTTTCCTACACCACATTTGCCCATTAACGAACTTGGCCTTTCAAATAACACAATCACGTTACATATCAAATTTCATCCGTATTAAAATTGTGTAAACTATATATATATATATATATATATGTATATATATATATATATATATATATATATATATATATATATATATATATATATCCATATATATCAAATTTCATCCGTATTAAAATTTGATATGTAACGTGATTGTGTTATTTGAAAGGCCAAGTTCGTTAATTGGCAAATGTGGTGTAGGAAAAAAGAGGGCCTTAGAGGGCTGGGAAAACACAAAATGTAAAATATCTCATCTAATATTAATTAAACAAGAAAATTGAAAGAAGTAAAATTGTAGAAAATACTACAATTTATCTTATCATATTTTCTGCAATATTAACTTTAATATTAAAGTTGATCGGACACATGTATAGGTAAAATCGGCAATGTATAGATAAAAATCTGAATATTTGATATGTTATTTATTAATTGCTAACTCATAATTTTTTGAAAAAATCTAACAAAGAGTTTTCATTTAATTGATCATTAAAAATTGGAATTTTAACATGTAGTGAATAGCAAATGTTGACTGAACGCATACATTTTGCTCCACCTTCTATAGATTAAAAAGTAAAACAAACTTCTACTTTTTAACCGACTTTAAAAAGGAGGATGGTTCTCAATTCGTCTGTATTTTTTTATAATTTTTATAAATTAAATCTCGTACATTACGTTAAAATTAAAAAAAAATAGTCTGACGAAGAGTTTTGTAAATATCTTAATCAAAAAGATTCACGAAAATTTTCGTCCGCCATAATAATAATAACAATAAGAAAGAGGGGTACCGCATACGGGTCCCTAGCACCTAGACCAAAGGGTCCTCTGTGCCCTCCTTGAGAACAACCTGTCACCCGAAGGCGAGACGCCTCCGGATAAGAGGTGCTATTTTAAGCAGATGAAGCTATAGGATTCTGTCAAGGCCAGACGCCACGCAAAAGGCCCACAACTTCTCCGCCGGGATTGCTCCCAGGATTGATGGATCCAAAGTTTCGGACCCAAACATTCTATATCTGACACCTTGCAGGCTTCTGCAGGTGCATATAACATGTATGGAGGTTTCATCGTCCTCCATACAGGCCCTGCAAGTGGGATCATCAGAGATCCCCAAGTTATGAAGGTGGTAATTCAATCGACAGTGTCCTGTCAAAAGCCCCACCACCCTTCTCAACTGCATTCTATTGAGTTTCAACCGAGCACAGTCGAATGGCCTAGCTGTGTTTATGCACAACTTGGCCTGTCGCATGCCCTGCGCAAAGTCCCAGTAGTCAAGGTGAGCTTGTTTAAGCCACCCCTTGATTCGGTAAATTACGGAGCATCTTGCTATGGGAATGTTCGTCCGCCATACTTGAATAGATTCAAAAGACGATTATTTATTATTTTTAGTAATTAAATAATTACATAAATCCGATTACTAGTGATGTTAGATGCCATCTAAATTTAAATAATTAATTTACAGATTAAAATTTTTAATTTCTGTTTAAAAAAATGTTTCTGTTTATTATGATTTGCTGGGTAGGTAATGTCCGGTCAATCTTAACAGATACATTTAAAGTTTTAATACTTATGATTCTTCTTTGAATTCATAATTTCATGATGAATAATTATTATACTCGGTATAATAATTATATATAATAAGTATATATACCAAAGTATATTAAGTTTAGTCCGGACTTTGTAATGGTTGAAAATATTGATCGTAGAAAAAAGTTTTTGGTATCAGTGATCATAAAATGACCTACTTAGTCCATTTCCGCATATCCGCTGTTTATCCGTCCGTCTATCAACTAAAAAACGAATATAGATAGAGAGCTGAAATTTTGTATGTGGGTTCTAGAACTAAAAAGTAAGGGTCAAGTTCGTGAATTGGAAAAATCGAACCATGTTTGACAAAATGGGCAAAACTAACCATCAAGAGATAGAACAAATATTTAAAGACAAAAAATTTTCCTTTTTTAGCGAATTTCCTGAAGGAAATAGAGCTATTGGTCTCGTACCGACTTCAAAATTTTGCAAAAATTTCTTCAAATGTCCATCGATTCTACCTAGTAGATGTCGAAAATCACCATCTGTAAAATTTATATATATATATATATATATATATATATATATATATATATATATGTCTGTAATCGCTCTAGACGCTTTTGGTATTCAAAAGGTCAAGTTCGTTAATGGGTAAAATCGGACAAGAGGAAAGGGGGGGTTGGGAGGGGGAAACACAAAATTTGACATATCTCCCATAATATTCGAAAAATTTATAAGAAGTAAAGTTGTAGGTATTAAGTTTTACTGTAATTTTGTTTCTTATCATTTTTTCTGTTAAACTAATATTTACATAAATATTGACGGTTTAAGGTTGAAAATTAAATTCCTTAATATCGTTCACATTAGATTTTGAGCAAAAATGATAAGGTGATGAATTGTAAGCAAATATGATTTTCTGCAACTTTATTCCTTACGCATTTTTCGATTGTTCTAATATTAAGAGAGATATTTTATATTTTGTGTTTTCTTCTTTCTTTATGCCCCCCCCCCCCCCTTTCCCCTTGACGTATGTCATTTATTAATAATTACATTTTTTACCCATTAACGAACTTGACCTTTTGAATACCAAAACCTCCTCAAATACCAAATTTCATTCCAATCAGATAAAAATTGTAACGGCTAGAGCGATTACGGACACATATATATGTATATATATATATATATATATATATATTATATATATATTTATGTAATATATATGTCCTCCATAGATATATTATATTATATATATATATATATATATATATATATATATAAATTTTACAGATGGTGATTTTCGACATTTACTAGGATCGATGGATATTTGAAGAAATTTTTGCAAAATTTTTAAGTCGGTACGAGACCAATAGCTCTATTTCCTTTCAGGAAATTCGCTAAAAAGGAGAAAGTTATCAATTCGTGTGAATTTTTTATCGAACAGTTATTGTTTGAAATTTTTTTCCCCATAAACTCAGTATATACCGGGTATCTAAGCAATTAACTCAGTTAGTTATTATTTTCACTTTTTTATTTGTAAGATAAGTAATTGTTATTATTTTTTTATAATTAATATTTGAATGTTGTTTTTTATAACTCAGATAAAAAATATTACACCCAGCAATTCTTATACAGTAGAACCTCGATAACTTCAAGACCAGGGGAAATGTTAAATAATTTGAGTTATCGAGTTTTTAACTTACTAAGGGTTTGAGTTAGAGAGGTTTTAATGGTTCATAATTTTACTTATTGAGGTTTTTTGCAAAAGCCATTTGTTTGTCTGTTTTTATAAGCCATTTTTAAAAAGTTCTGCAGTCATCCATGCTTTTTTATTGGCTACAGACGTCCAATACCCAAATTATTCGTTTAAGTTATAGAGGCTTCGTATTTTAAATAAAAGAAGTTTTGGGTTCTGAGGGTAAGGGAATAAAATTTCTTTTTAATTGTTTTTACGTTATCGAGGTTCTACTGTACAAACGATTCGCTTGTATAAAATTCCTATGCAGTGATAAAATTAAAAATATAATTAAAATTGCACAAGAATACACTGTCAGCAAATAAACAAACACTATCTCTATGATAAACTCAACCACACATGACCACAAAAATAGCGCTCATTATTCAAAATTTTATTATTTGTTTTGTGCCTTATTAATTCGGCATACGAAAAAGTGGTACGGATTAAAGTTGTTCAATATAAACATACTAACAATTTTTATTCAAAACCTTTTCCCAAAAACACGAATGAATAACGTACACTCCCGTTCATAAAAATAGAACCAGTTTAAACATTTTAAGTGTTACTGTATGTAATATTATACATATATTTAGTAATATATACGCTTAGAATGTGACTTTCTGGTTCAATTTTTATGAACGGGAGTGTACAAATCAACAAAAATAATTTTGAAAAATGAGCGCTACTATCGTGGATCATAGTGTATGTGACAACAATAATATGTATAAATAAAGATCTTAATTAATTCCAAAAATTCATAAACCGGTTTCAAATATAAAAAATTAGTTACGCAGGTGCTGCGTCAACTTAGCGAATTTTCTTAGAACAAATAAATCACTTCTCTTTTGGAAATAGATCTTAATTAACTGTAATCTTATTAATGTTCATGGCAATCCATGGTGATTCGTGATGGTTACAGATACATATATAAATATGTTTTCGTATCTGATATGCTCTTGGGATTTCAAAGGTCAAGTTCGTTGTGAATGAATAGAATCGATCAAGGTAAGAGGCGTTTAGAGAACGATGAAAATATGAAATATCTCTCTTAACATTAGAAAAATTCACAACAAACATCGTCATCAGAAAGACAATAAACGTACTTTTTCATAAAAACGAGACATAAATACACAAATTTTATGTATATACTCTCTAGCGGTCACAATTTTAGTCCGATCAAAATAAAATTTCGTATTCGATATGCTTTTGGTATTTGAAAGTACAAGTTCGTTAGTGTGTAGAATCGGTCTAGGCGAAAGGTGTTCAGGGACCAAAGAAAACACAAAATATAGAATATCTCTCTTAATATTAGAAAAATCGAAAAATTTATAAGTAGTCAAGTTGTAGAAAATCAACTTTACTACAATTAATTACGTGAGTTACAAATAAATGTATGTATGTCTTCAATTCATTAAAACACTGTTGCAAATTTCGTATCACAATCGCTAATTTTGACGATTACATTTATAGTGATGAGGGCAATTTCTGTTCAGACAGAATCTTGTCTACATCTTTGAAACAATTGATTTTAGAGACTAAAGTTATAAACTACAAATTTGTTCATGATTATTCTCCTCGAAAATTCATAATTATCGAGATATTTATGAAAACAAGTGGAAAATAACAACTAACTGAGTTAATTGCTTAAATATTCGCTACATATTGTACCAAAAACTTTTTTCTGCGATAAAAATTTTCAACCGTTACAAAGTCCGGACTAAACATAACAACCCTGGTATATGTTATATATATTACTAGGTATAAAAAATGTTTCAACTTGAAACCAAATCGTCGTATGGCATGTTCTGACTTTCAAAAAAGTTGAACGTGAGAACCTTTTTCTCAATAGAGTTGATCATATTTTTAGTTGATGATTCATAACTTGAACGATAAAGTTGACTAAGTCAATCTTTTGTTAATCAACTAAAAAGAACTCTATTGAAAAAAAAGGTTCTTAATGCATCATTAAAACTTTGATATTTTACTCCATTGTGATGACGAAAGTATGGAACAAAATGTTTTATCTCTGCAAAGTAGATCCATATTGATTTTTTATGAAACCATTAAATTTAAATTTGCCCATTTATTAGATCAATAATTTTATATTATAAATACGTATTTCGGGCACAAATTAGTCATCATCAGATTGACTCGAAAATATTCGTGAAATAGTCATCAAATTATTCAAGGCATACTGATGAAAATTAGATCTGTGATACTATTAAATATTGTTTAATAGCGAGAATGTGCTGAAACCTCTCCAGAATATGCCAATTTTTTGTCTTTCACGAAAGAGGGCAGATTCAAAATTTAGAGTAAATCATTCTCCAAAAAAAATTGTTTAGTCAAATGAATAATTTACTTTTGATTTTTCAAAATCATTTAATAGTCCAGTTTTCTGCCAGAGTTTATTTTCGAATCTACTTGTTTACTTTCTCTAAATTAATATACAGTCCCGACGTTTTGAACCCTTTTTTACGAAATTTAAAAAAACCTATTGCATATGCTAGAAAAATTGAGTTAAAAATTCTAAACAGATTCGACGTCATTCGGTAAAAAAAAACCTATAATCTATGCTTTTAATTATCAAGAACAATAGTAAACACCATCTACCTATTTCATTTCAATAATAAATTTTAATTAACAAAAATTAGTTTTGAACAATAAAAACAGAAAAATTACACTTTTAATTAAAAATTCGTAATTCATTTAATTATATTAATTTAACCAATCGTCCATTTTTATCAAAAATATTCATTGAAGAACAGAGATATAAAAAAATGGGGAAAAACGCAATTTTTCCTTGTTATTCATGAAATATGTGCAAATGTCAATTATAATTTAACATATTGATAACCTTACCTGGTTTTTCTCCATTTGTTGGTAATGAAAACGCTTGTATCACAAACAAAAATACGAAAATCGCAATATTTATTATTTTCATGATGAAAATTGTTTCTTAATCTGGTCGATGTGAAAATACGCAATTAGTACTAATAATTCTACAAGTAATGAAAATGTCGTCTCACAATTAATAATTATTATAATACAATAGGACGGTGATTAGCGAATGATACACTAGTACTATAGGAATTAGGGAACAACCATTAGCGCTATTCAAATGTATTTGGCACTTGTATGAACTATGTTCATATCATGAAAACACTGACCTCTATATAACAAGACAGAGTTGTTTATGGGATAAATGTGAAATAACAGACCCTAGCCAAGCTAATGCAACGCTGTCAAACCGCCTCAACTAGCCAAGATACTGTGTGTGAGGAAGTACATGTGCAGCTATACATACATTAACACACATTCTTAACACTCATACATACTGCACAGGCGCGCTAGAGCAAAACTTAGTTCCTTGGCTAGTTGAGGAGTGCTTCAATTGGGGTTAATGGCGTAACAGAATAATCTGTCCAGTTATTTAGAGGTGAATGGAAAAATAATTCCATAGAATAACAAAAACTAATTCTTCTATATAAGTTTTTTAATCAGTCTACTGTTTTGTTTTTTAGACAAAAAAATGTATATTTATTATCAAAAATGTTTGTTTACACTTTTTAATCGAAAATATTGCATAGAGTAAAAAAAACGTATTCGTTAATTATATATCTTTTGAATAATAGTAAGAAAAGAGAGGATTGAATTTGCATTTGCTGTTTATATAAACAAAATATAAATATTACAATTATTTGTACAAAAAACATGTTCAAAAATTTAAACATTTGTTCTGGATTCATGAAATTGAGTATTTGAATGTTTTTAAATTGTTTATATTTTTTCATTATTCTAAATAAAAAGTTTCGTTTTGTAGTAAATCACAAACTAGTTTATGATTCTGCACATTTGCAACCATAGAGCTATACACACTCTATGTTTGCAACAATAGAGATAATATATATAGAGTATGCAAGTCATAGACGCGCGTGTACATGGAAACGTCCCACCAATAGAAAGAGAATCACGTAGGTTGAGTTATCTCTTTTTAATGACTAATATATAACCAAAGATTAGTAGAATATAACATAGAGATAATATTTTCTCTATGATATATAATGACTATATATCATAGAGTATATATTATCTCTATGCTATATGTTAGTCATTAAAAAGAGATAGCTCAACCTACGCGATTCTCTTTCTATCTGAGGGACAAATTTTGATTCGGCTTACCTACTCTATATATATTATCTCTATGTTTGCAACACGATTTGATTTCGGAACATTTTGATGGCATTATTTTATCTTTGAATCACTGACCTTCATCATATATGGACTGCGGTTTCTGAGGGTATAAAACCACTGACCTCTAAATAACCAATGTATAAAACATGGATACTACAGAAAGATACCGAACTCAAACGGGAGAATTGACAAAATATGGCAACGTAATGGTAGAAGTTATGTTTACTTTTTGTGCCAATAGCGTCGCTAGTTGTCAACCCGTACCGAAGTGAACATAGTATAATAAATAGAAGTAAAGTATATATTTGTCATTTTGTTAGACTTATTATTAAAAAATAAAAGCTTAATTTAATATCTGATTCAATAATCTTCTAAATTGATTTAAATAATTTTAATATAATTTATTTCTACTTAATTCATTTGCATTTTTACAATTCCAACTTTACAGGGTACTATTTAATTATTCGATGTTTTATAATTATTTTGTTTTTTATTGTTATGTAATTATTTTGCGAATTTTTAACTCACTTCAATGGTTAAATATGTTCATTGAATTCTTAACTTTAGTATCTGCATTACAAACCCCACCCACTCTTAAATGACAAACACACAGCCATACGCATACAGTATACCTATAGGCTATCCAGATGTTTGTATGTATGAGATGACTCTCATTACATGTGTACTAACTGACTTCATACGGTAACCACACGGACAGTCAGTAATAAATAATATTTAACATTGATTCTCTATTGGAAAAGCTTAGCAACACACACGGTATATATATCTGTATGCGTGTATATATATATATATACATATATATATATATATATATATATATATATATATATATATATATATTTATTTATTTATATATATATACATATATATATATATATATATATATATATATATATATATATATATGTATATATATATATATATGTATATATATATATATATATATATATATATATATATATATATATATATATATATACCGTGTGTGTTGCTAAGCTATATATATGTATATATACATAATCAATTCTCACTTTCGTTATGAATTAATTCGTCTAATCTTTTTAAAAAATATTCAAAAAATTTTTTTAATCTGATTCGTAATTGTTAAGTTTAAGTTAAGCTTTTTACCGACGAAAAGAAGGAGGTACTCAATTCTACCTGTATATTTTTTTTAAACACATTTTATACAAATAGATGTCAAAAACCCAATCTTTTTAGAATTAAAAAAAACATTGGTGTATTATTGCATGATAACTTCTTTCTTTAGAATCATTCTTTATCTATGCATGTAAATTTCGTACAAAAGGCATAGATCTATAATTAAAGAGTATATATACATATAGATTTGTAATAAATCGAAACTGTGGTTCATCTATATCTTTGACTTATTAAATTCTGTAATTAGGGAGCTATGAAAGTCATTATTAAAATAACGCATGTAATAACGCTAAATCTTTATGAAACGAGGAGCTAGTATTGAACGCTAAATTAATAACAATTTTCGCTATTTTAACTACTCTATCACTAGCCTTATCATCATTATAGAAAATAACGTTAAACTCATAACGATAGTCGCTACTTCAATTATTTTATTATTGTTACGGTAGTAAAGTTGTAGATTTATAAATGTGCTTATAAAGTTATTGATGACAGTTAAGCTAGAACTTCATTGAGACGGCATATAGCGACGGTGAACGTCAGGCAACGTCCAAGTTCATAGACGAATTAACTTGGATACAACTCTGTCGCGGACGTAACGTCAGTAAGCCACATTATGGACAGCAAACCTTAAATAATTTAATTTGAATCTTTACGAAATTGTCTTTTGAAAAGTTCTTCGATAATCTACGAGCCTACTCGAACATCAAGCGACAAAACATTAAAAAGTTTTATTTTCAACGTTAGTTGCCGTTGGCTGCCGTCAATGCCACCGCGGTAAGCAATTGCTGGCTTTTGATTGGTCAAAACTATGTACCACTGGCATTTGTCGCTACATGGCGTCTAAATGAACTTTTTGCTTTAACATACTCAACCGTTCAACGTTTTATTAAGTTAAAATTTTTATTCACTTTATTACATTTGCTTTTGTCTACGATTACATTTTAGTCATTTTTGATCCACTCAATATACGCGGGGCACATGAAAACCAAGAAACTGCCAAAGCTTATATAAGCTAATATAAACGTGTTATAATTGAGTTCTAGTCTAATTAGGAACTTATGACTGAATAAATAGAAAAAACATTTGGTATTGTGATTTTGATATTTCAGTTTGAGGCATACAATGAAAAGGCTTATGATTTAGTAGCGACGCTCATTGAAGCAAAGAGGCCACTCCGCCGCTCCAACAGCACTGAATAACTAATTTATATACTTACCTGCTGAGCAAGTATAAAACTTACAATTAATTACTCATGCATCTATTAGAAGTACGAGTGCTGTTGTAATGCCTCAACCTGTAAAATCAAAATCACAATATCAAATTTATTCAGTCATAACTTCTTAGTTAAATACTAGAAATGGAAATAAAAACAAATACAAAACGAACGCAAGTTAAAAAAAACATTTTTTGGTAAACTCACACGCCGCTCAACTTGTATGTACACTCCCGTTCATAAAAATTGAACCAGCTACAACATTCTTAGTGTTACTGTATGTAATATTATACATATATTCAGTAATATATTCACTTAGAATGTGACTTACTGGTTCAAATATATTGAATGGGAGTGCATGTATGAAAGTAATGAAATTTTTTAATTAATTTTTCATCCATCTTTCGGACGTCTAAATCGTTCATACGCTATCGTTCTCTTAACGATGTAGTTCAGTTATCTAAAATTTTCTTTACGTCTCTCAGCTTATTGTTACCCGTGTTCGACCATACTTGTTGCATTTGCACTTTTAGGAACAGTTTTATTTGGGTGATGATATCTGATGTAATTTGATTTATATGACTAGGATTTATGCTGTTGGTTCGGTGGAGTGCTGCTTGGTTGCCGTGTTTATTTCCTCTTATTCCAGAGTGACCTGGGATCCACATAAATTTTATTACTTTTTTTCTAAGTGAAGCTGTCACATGATCCAATATTTGTACAACTGTTGGGTGCCTTTGCTGCTTGGTGCGATCCAGACTCCGAAGCTCGCTTACGGAGTTCGTGCGATATTAGAAAATAGCGTTCATATGAGAAAATAGGTTCCTGCAGCATTTGATACATTAGTTTTTTTTAAACTTTTTTTATATAAACTTCGCGTTAAACCAGAGACTAATAGATCTATTAGTCTCTGGTTAAACCTTACTGCGCATTTAATACTGATGAACATGTATGTGTATGGTTAGCTTTATAGTTTGACAATGTATACAAATATATGAACTAAATATACACAAATACAAACACTATTTACATAAAACATGTATAATAAATTCAGATTTGATACATAAAAGAAGCAGTAAATTAGGTGTTAGGTAATTGTACATCTGTGAAATGCATTTATAAATACAATAAATAAATATAAGCTTATAATTTTATGAATTTGAGTAACATCAAGTTGTTTTATACAATTTCAATACACAATATATAGATAATTATGACTTCAATTCAAGAACGAGTGATATTTGCAAAGTTAGAAGCAATGAAAGATATCAGGTAAATAATTGAAAAACAAATAAATAAAACTTTGTACATATGTTGTAAATTATATTAAATCTCATTATTTAATAAATAGATCAAAAACAATTCAGTTAGAAAAATTAAAGTCACGTATTACACGAGAAGTAGAGGCTACTGATCAAGAAGAAAAATGTCTTGCCGAATATAAACAAGAAATGGAATTACTATTACAAGAAAAAATGGCACATGTTGAAGAATTACGACAAATTCATGCTGATATTAACGCTGTAAGTTAAAATTTGAGTTGAAATACAATTATTTTCGAATTGAAAATTTTCATTAGAATAATGTTTTTTTTTTTAGATGGAAAGTGTTATTAAACAATCAGAAGAGTGTCGTTCTCGAGCTTTGAATTCAGCATCCAGATTACATGAAGAATATGTACCATTAAAGTCAGAAGTTGATCGTTTAAGACGAGAATGTTTAGGTTTAGCAAGATTACCTGATTTACATGAGGAGGAAGGTTCCATTATTAAACCAGAGTATGTATTATTTACATTAAATTTCTTACAATCTTTCATAAAACTGCAGTTTAGCTGATTTTGCCAATTTCAGAACTAAAAAAAATTGTTACAAGAAGGGAATATTTGGGCCTCTGGATCAATAAAAACAAGGGGGAGAGCGACATTCCATTTATTTATAAAAAAATGTGAAAAACTAATAAGTTCGATATTATTTTTATATTATAATATTATGGTTGATGACTTCCAACCGAGTACAACAATCTTTCATTTCATAGGTCATACCCCGAGTTGCTCGGGTTTGCGTGTTTTTGGGTCTCCGCAATAAAAGGTGTTATATATATTTCAGATATTGTGTCAAAAACTATAGTACTCGGTTGAAATAATTACCTTATTGAATTTCAATAGTTTTAGCCACAATATCTAAAATATAAAGAACGCCTTTTGCGTGCGAGGGCCAAAAACACGCAAACCCGACTCGGGTATGTTCGATGAAATGAAAGATTGTAGTACTCGGTTGGAATAGTTATTGACCATAATATCAACCTTTTTTTTGCACAATTTTTCACCTTTTTTATAAATGAACAATTGAAAATGTTGCTCTCCCCTTGGTTTTTATTAATCCAGACGCCCCTTAATATACTCCTTTTTCGAATCAAAAAATTATTATCATTTGTTTTGCAAAAGCCGCTAAATTGCAATTTTACCCAATTTTTTTATCACATATAAATTAAAAAAAAATTAGTTAAATTAAATACACGAAAGTGTAAAAGATTTGAAATATTAAATCCGTAACTCTAAAGTGAAGCATGGCGCAGTAATGAATGTTAACCAGTCCTCTCGATTTTCTGCCAAAGCCTGCATTTCAGATTAGCCTCTTCTTCAGCACTTACCCAAGTTTCTCTGGGTTGACTCTACGGTTTCGAGTCCAAACTCTATCGTTTCATGTTTGTCTGCGGGTTTTTGAACGGTGGGTCCACGCCACTGCCATGATCTATGTTTTATTTTTATCTCATTGTTATTTATTGGTATTAAATAGCTCTTGATAGGTATAGGAGGAACGGCAACCCTAAAAACCAGTCCCCACTTAATTAGAGGATGAAACTTTCAGAAAAGATACATAAAGTGACTTCAATCACTTGCCTAGGCTGCCCTGTGAGAACCTGATCCGATAGGGGGTTGCCAAACCACCAAATCTTTTATCGCGCATAATAACGAGAAAACTACATCAATACTTTTTTAAATAATAATATAATAACGAGAAAACTACATCAATACTTTTTTTCATAAAATTTTATTTCTTAATTATCTTAAATACTATTCTTAATTTTCTTCATTTATCATCTTCTTTTTTTTATCAGTTGTAAAAAAAAATAAAAAATATTCATTTGACCTTGAATTACGAGCACCATACCACCTTAACTAATTTATTCGTTTATTAACGTTTACCCGGACAACGCCGGATATTTCAGCTAGTAGTTATACATTTTGTTTTGAAGATTTTAATTTAATTTTTTTTACAGTCGATTTGTGAACCAATTTTACCCACAATCAAAAATACAACCGTCACCTTCATTTACTGGTAAAGAATGGAGTCGACCACCGCCTAATATGGGAACAATTACACATACGTTACCATCGCCATTTTTACCACCACCACCACCGTCAACGCTACGGTTATTATCAATTAACAAACCAGAAACTAGCCGAGGATCATCAACAATGGGTCTTGGACATCCAGGCCCTCCACCACCTACATTCAGGTCGGACTTTGTTGCTTTGAGGTCCGCGTTTTTTTTTTTTTTTTTGTTTTTTTTTTTTAGTTTTTATTTATTTAAAACAACTTTGTTTCAAATGATTTGCAATTATCTAGTTCAGAGGTTAATTTTTATGGGGGATAGCTACTATCTTATCTTTTTAATAGTATTTGAAAAGGTTTATGAAGTACCTGAGCTTTTGTTTATTGAAAAAGTAAACTAATCAATCAAAATTCCTTTGGAGGATCTCTATAAAAAAGAAGCTTTCGAAAATCCTCTTGTTTTCCGAAAACCTGTTTCAAACAAAAGTTGCTGGTATTTTTATGAGGAACAAGTTTGTGAAATACTGCTTAAAAAAAGCATATTCAATAAATTAGCGAAAAAAATTTTAATAAAAAAAAAAGTTCAAAAACTAAAACCCGACTACTGAAAAATCGCGCAACAAGACAGTATTCTCATCTGAAATTATTATGTACAAACTATTCAATATTTATCGTCTATTAAATAAACAACTTACACGTAATATATTTTAATGTATTGAATACATATTCATAGTAATGTTCAGAGGATATCCGTAGTCATATGCCACTTTTGCATAATCAACCCTATTAATTCTCTAATCCTGCAATGAAATCCACGTCACAAAATGAAAAATAATCCTCCAAACGAATTTTATTTGATTGCAATACTTTTCGATATTTTCAATTTTTTATATTTTTGTAATATAATAATTTGCCTATACAGTGCGTAAATTCTTTATCGTTGTATAGTGATTGTTGTCTATCAAGTAATCTATCTATTTTCTATATATACAGATTGTATTTTAAAATACACCCAATCTGGAAACAGTGGTGTATCTAACGCTGTCTATATGCAGTGAAATGATATGATGTCTTTGTTACACTTAAACTGCATTTAAATCGGTTATAAAATATAGTTCTCAGTACATATTTGTACATGTAGAGAAGATGTTGTTTTATGTCCATCGTCTATTATAAAGGTTTTGCATTATTTATAACAATTGAAAATTATTTTTACAATATTTCTTATTATTTGTATGTGGAATGTTTTAAAATAAATGATAGTATTCTATTAACAGTATAACATAAAGCAACAAACCACACAAATTAAAAGAATACCCCAAAAGAAAAACTAGAATTTTCATACAAACTAAATTGTTAAACCAATCATTCGAATATTCCTCCATTATTTGCTAAACAATATCCTAGTCGATTATAAAACTCTACCCGGGTATTTTCTAGCACTTGGGGAGAAATATGCGCACAATTTTCAACAATTTTTTTCCTTAATTGTTGCAAATTTTCAGTCCTATTCCGCGAATAAATTTCTGTTTTGAGAAAACCCCACAAAAAAAGTCGTTAGGAGACTGGCCACTTGATGGTTCCAAACCACTCATAAGACGTTCTTGGAAATTTTGTTCCAGGAATAACTTTAATATCATGCTATTAGGTGCAGGGCAAACATCTTGTTGCAACCATACAGATTCCAGTTCTAAATTAGGAAGAGCTCTAACAGTTGGTAGTATATTTTTTTGTAACAAATTCAAATATTTTTGAGAATCAAAAGATCGGTCAATGAAGAATGATCCTATAATTTGGTCACCCAATATGCCAGTTCAGACATTCAGTTTCTGTGGAAACTGAGTGCGTGTATTAACATAACGATGCTGATTTGTCTGAGGCCAATATCGCACGATAGATGGATTTTGTTTTCCATGCAATGGAAAAGATGATAATTTCAGTAAATAAAATATTTCTGATGAAATTATCATTTCGATTCGCCTTTTCCATCACAGGCTTCACAAAATTCCATCTTGCGGTAAAGATCCTCAGCGAAAATCTTTTGGGTTTTTCTATATTTAAAACATTTGAAATTGTTTCGCTTCCAAATGTTTGCCACTGTAGAATGGCTTAGGATCAGTTCTTCAGCAACTTTTCTTGTCGATTTTTTATCGTCAAAAAATAATGAACTACAAACTGCTATATCTCCCTCTTCATTTTTTTGTGGGGGTTCGTCATCATTGCGGCATTCTTTACAACCAGATATACAACCCCATTTTCAAAACAGCTAATCAAACGAGTAACTGTTCTAATGTTTGGCGATTGTCTACCTTCAAATGCCACAACGAATAAATTAACACATTCCTTTACATACCATTTAATAATTTGCACTTTTTCTGTTATTGTGAAATATGTCATTGTTGAAATACCGTTAAAATAACACAACCAAATATTTCCAAAGCATCCAATATTATGATAAAAAGTGTTATGCTATGCACTGTCTTAAGTCAGTCTTTGGTGGGGACGTATTAGCACCTAGCTGAGTGCAGTTTGGGTGTAACAAAGAACATTATATCATGGCATACTGTGCATAGACAGTGATAGATGCACTATACAATGTTCCTATTTGGTCTATTTTAAAATACGTAGTGTATAATTTTGTGTCATTGTTTCAATTTTGTGTCGTCTGGCTATAGATAATTAGTGCTACCCGCACGAAGCTGATATGGGCAGCTAGTTAAGATATAATCATACAATGAATGAAACGGACAGCTTGTCCCATTTTGCCACTAAGATACTAGTATGCTAGTGTTGCACCACTTTCATATAAAACGATAAATTTCGTATAATGATTATTTTAACATCAATATAATGTATGTATTTCCGCTTCATATAAAAGATTTTAATGATAGTACTATGGGCTATGAGCCAAAGGTAGCGTTCATTTTTAAAAATTTTGTGCCATATTCATTCGGGAAAATGCTTTGAATAAAAGTTGTGAGTATATTTATAATAAACAACTCTTATCCGAAGCATTTTTTCTAAAACCGAAAGGGGCTTACCCATCCCTAGCTGCTATTCTTTAAACAATTTTGAATCTTTTAAATTTGGCCCTCTTTTACATATCACTTATTTTTGGAACGAATGTGTGAAAACTTGACCCCCTTTTACATTTTTGTTTTTGGTAGGATCCACTCAATACAACGAATTCAATGAAAAAAAAGGGTCCTCCATAAGCTTTGTCTCTCTATAGTACAATCAATAGAGAATATCGCGGTGCATTAAATTACAGGAGTTATTAAAAAAAAAAATTTGTTTCAGTACCACGTACTGAATGTAAATGAACAAAATCCTTACAAATTTCGACTCCGGAAGTGTCGCCATTTTGAGAAAAACTGTATATATAGGCCAATATCTCCATCACCGTGCACTTTAGACTAAAAATGGTTATAACCTTTCTTGTAGATAATTGGATTTCCTATTTTTTTTTGTCAACTAAAAACTTTTGTATCACTTACCGTTTACGACTTATACGACTATTACTATTTATTTATTGACTTTTTGCCCGATATCTCTTCTAATAATTGTTAAAACAATAAAATGCTAATAACTTTTAAATCTATAAATTACCTACAACTTTTATTTAAAACTTTTTGTCTAAAATTAATATTTTTAAAGTTATAACGCGTGTAATGACTACCGGGTACAAGGTTAATAAAAACGAGGTACCTATGCATGCAATGATGAAAAAGAGATATCGGTCAACAAGTCAATAAATAAATAGTAATAGTCGTATAAGTCGTAAACAGTAAGTGATACAAAAAAAATTAATAGACGAAAAAAAAGTAAATTCAATTATCTACAAGAAGGTTATTACCATTTTTGGCCTTAAGTGTACGGTAATGGAGATATGGGGAATGGGGTTGAAATTTGTAAGGATTTTGTTCATTTTACATTCAGTACGTGATACTAAACCTAATTTAAAAAAAAATAACTCCTGTAATTTAATGCAATGCGAACAAGAGTAACGGGCTTCTCTATTAACTGTACTACTATGTGTGTGTGTGTTATGCTTACTCTACGATATAATTGATAATTTTGAAGTTTCAGAAATATAATAAATACATTTTCTTTTTTACAGACAACAACCACCACCAATGAAATCATGTTTAAGTTGTCATCAACAAATTCATCGAAATGCTCCAATATGTCCTTTATGCAAAGCAAAATCAAGATCTCGCAATCCAAAAAAACCGAAAAAGAAATGAAATAAAATATAAATTTTATTTTTTAATTTGTTTTCTTTGTACTTAATACACACAACTTTTGTATAAACTGTACGTACATTCGACAAATATGTCCAGTTTATAGAAATATTAATCTACCACAAGTATGTTGAATATTATGAATTAGGTGACCAACCATGTGATCAGCTAAGCTGGTTCTATACCAAAGCTAAGTCAAATTTTTGTTTTAATTCGTCTGGTATAAAATTAAGTCGTACTTTACACATAAATATAAACTTTTCAAACAATATTTATAAGTTTCGAAAAAATTGTTTAAAACAGAATTTTTATACGACAACAATGCTACAAAACTCGAGTTTTGGATACTTTATTCCAGGGATTCTCAAACTTTTCCTTGGTGGAGTACTTTGAGGGTCAGATTGAACGAGACTGGTGATGCTAACACAGTGGCGTTCGCGATGTCAGTAATAGTGGCGTTCTTTTTTTAAAATAGTAAAGTAGAGAAGTTGCATTATTTTTTATCGCTACAAATTCATATATAAATGAAAGAATAATTCTTTTGAAGTATGTTTTATTAATAAAAAATAAGTAAATTTTTGTAAAAAAAAATACTTATGAATGGTTGTGACGTCATTATATCCGTTGAGGCTGAGAGCCAATTGGAATCATGCTATACACTTGTATTTTCTATATTCAGATCACCATGTGTCATAACAAAATAGTCGAATAGTCTCTTGTCTCTCTCGTAAACATGGATGTTTTATCATTTCTCCATCCGTTACTAAAGCGATATAATGACGTCATTGGCATTTGAATGTACATTTTCAAAAAACAGTTTTTAATTGTAAAATTACATGAAAAATCAATTGTTTAAAATTTTTGTTTAATTTGTCTTAATAAGTTTTAGTAAACTTTCGAAAAAAAATAAAGTTACAAAGCATGCAAGTTCTCTATGCCTTATCCATTCGATTTTCGGAAAAAATGCTTCGAATAAAAAAGAACCACTTTAATTTATTGTCTATTGAGCCAACAAGAGTTATCAGTGAGTAGCTTCGTGTGTGAAGTGGCCTAATGTTTGGATGAATGGATGAATTTTTACATAAGTTTTACAAGATTTACTTACAAAGCCTTGCTTAGCTTATTTTGTCTATCTTTTCTGTTCGTTAGTTTGTAATATATCTTAGCAATAGTCTTGGTATAAAATCACCTTAGATGAAAATATTCTAATCATACTGCGATAAATTTTTGTGTTCATATTTATCTTTTTATAATTAAGAAAAAAAAAAAAAACAAAGTAATATGAAATTGAATTGAAAAAAAAAATCATATTTCTGTAGTTTAAAAAAAAATGTTTTAATTGCATTTGATTACTGCAAGTTATTAATTAGATTTACTATGTGATATATATATATATATATATATATATATATATATATATATATATATATATATATATATATATATATATATATATATATATATATATATATATATATATATTGTGGCATGTTTAAATTGGAAACATTAATTGATAATCCAGTTTGTAGGGCATTTTTTTTTAAACAAATGATAAGAAACGCTTGGATAAAGTGTTTAAGGTAGGACTAAACTTTAGAAAGGCGATTTTAAGCTTAATTTTTAGCGTTTATTTCTCAGCTCCTATAATAGATATTATAAAACAGTTTTTTTTAAATAATTATATGGTATTTATGTGACAAGAAAAATTATTATTTTTTAATCATCATTATTTGTCTTGGATTATTTGTCTGTATAGGTGACGTGGAAGTAAAGTTGAAAAAAAGTCTTTGTCCCATGGCGGACACTCTATCTCAGGATTGGCTGATCTGATACAAAAAAATCAGAACAGAACAGAAAAAACAGAAAAAAAATTGGAACACCGAAAACAAAAATGTGAAATTTGATTTACATTTATAAACATTTTTTTCTTGCTAAAGTATATTTATACATTTTTTTTGCAAATTGAGGTAAATTCTCATTAGGAGACATCTTAACAAATAAAACTCACTTTGGTTTTTCAAAATCGGAGCAGCCAATCCAGAGATAGATTGACTGTCCGCCATTTGAGAAAAAGTCATTTCGAGGAAAACGCGGTTAAAGTTTGTGAAGGCCAAATAAATACTGAAAACATATGACAAAAAAAAATCTGTGCATTAGGCTAGGTCGCGTTCGCCTAACATCGTTTTATACCGCGAAAATCGACGAATTTTTGAAAATCCTTGTGAGAGGTGATTTTTGAAGGGTTAAAGAATCGAAAAAACAAAAAATTTCGATTTTTTGAAAATTGTTAAGTTTAGTCCTACCTTAAAGTATTTTATCGTTTTTACTTTGAACGAACAAACAAATATGTTCAATAAAAAGGGTATTCCATCTTTTTTTAAACACATGCTTTAGACATGTGTAACTCATGAACGAGTCATTCAAAAGAATGGCTCACTTGGCTGAGCCGATTGGAGTAGTTCATCAATTAAAAGAATTATAGTTCAGTAGTTCACATTCTGTACAGGTATGTGCTGTCGAAGACCGTATCATTCTACGGAGATCACTGGGCACTAGGTGGTAGACATGCATAACGTCTAGGTTGCAGGAGTTGCCACTGTGAGGAGGAAGAGACAATGACTCACCCTCTTGAGTCAACCATTCTTTGACGACCTCTCTGAGCTAAAGTTTACCGGCATAAAAGCCCTATTGCTGTACTTAAACAGCTCCAAATCGTTTAAAGAGTAGTAGCAAGGATGGGTCAGCCACATTTCGGCATCACATTGATCTTCATGGTCTAAGTGCGTCTCAACCAGGACAGCCGCTACAATCCAATCTAATCTATGTGCTGTAAAATACAGCGTATATATTATAGACTTGTTTTAATTCGTTTACCATATAAAGTAGTGTAAAGATGGTGCCTAGTACATTTTAATGGTTTAAATTTTATCCATGTTTGTGTTTCCTGAGGAGAGTAGACAAATTCCATTTTTTTCCAGTTATAACGTATACGGGTAAAAGTTTGTAAGTTATAGGCCAGTATGTGGCCTCTTTATACTACTATCTTTTATATTTACCAAAAGAAGTTTTTGTTAGCTTAGAAGGTAGCGGTTTTTTATATCTGACATAAAGAAACTTGTCTGGGTAAATCGGGTAATCAATCCTTTACCATAGATAGATAGATTGTAGCGGCTGTCCTGGACGGGAGACACTTCGACCATAAGGTTCATTGTGATGCCTAAGGATGTGAGGATGTTGTGGAGTGGAAGGAATTTTGTGTGTAGACTAGGAATTGGTAGGTTGTGAGGCTGCAGCCGACTGCAAAAAACCGTCACAAGCATAGCCGGTTACTTCGTTCTTGTCCATACGCCGACAGTTTAGTCAATTAAGCGCCTTTTTTTCTTTTTAATAATTGACAAACTGCGATGTCGGGATTCGAATTCATAAGCTTCCAGCCCAAGTAGAGCCTTATTCTATACCATTATATCTTGTATTTACCAAAAGAAATCTTTGTTAGATTAGAAGGTAAATTGGACAAATATTTTATTTTGCAATTTATCAGGTAAAGTGATTGGATTTAAGCCTTGGCGTGTTTTTTTTTGTATAAAAGACAGAAAGGAACTTTCTTGGTTGACTAATTTATTACTTTCAAGAAAATAATTAGATGGTTTGGAATATTTGGATAACCGAAATATCTAGAACATCTCGTACTCACTTATGTAGTATATAAATACAGTGGAGGTATACTGCATTAATACAGTGGAATACTCTATTCTATATTCTGGACGATGAACTAGTGATCTATATTAGTGAAGTAGTTCATTTTAGTGATGAACGAGATTCGTTAAACTAAAAGTACCAACTCTAACAGGTTTCTTCTTGTCCCTACAGACTGGATTATTACACGAAGCATATGCTAGGGCTTTTAATATTAATATTTATGGATAGTATCTCTGACTCTCTAGTGTTATTTTACTTTAGAATTACCCAACAAAATCATATTTTTTCGAATTTTTTAAAAGTGTTTTTCAGAAACGGCTGAAATACACCAAAAATCCCTCTTAGAACTATGAATTATGTTTAATTTATGTACATATATATGTCAATATATTTGAATCAGTAAGTCACAATCTAAGCGTATATATTACTGAATATATGTATAATATTACATACTGTAACACTTAGAATGTTTCAACTGGTTTAATTTTTTTGAACGGGAGTATATATATATATATATATATATATATATAATATATGTATGACTTGTTGACTGATTTGGGTATGCTTATAGCAGTGCTTTGGGCCTATACCAGTGGATCTATTTAGTTCAAAATGCATATCCTAGAAGTTTTAAAACATTCTGTAGAAATGTTTGTTTTTAGGTTTTCAAATATCGGGAAACAACTTTACATGAAGATTTCGATTAATATGTCTTATACATCTTCAGAGAATGTTTTATTAGATATGAATTTTGGCATACATATTTTTGTTTCGTGTTTTTTTGACTCTACAAGTGAAATATAATCAATTTTTATTCAAAATTCGAGCTTTTATTTAGTTTCACCTGTCCCGGTGTCTGTAATGGAATCTTGCAAGTTAAATTTGACCCACTTCCTCTTATGCTACGGAGTTAAATTTTTACATGTTGGTTCAGTTCCGAGGCCAATGTATTTTTATGGTAAGCATGCCCGGAAGGGGGTTTAGAGGGAGGGGTAAACACAAAATTTGGTATATCTCTCTTAATATTGAAAAAATCGAAAAACACACAAGAAGTAAAGTTGTAGAAAATTAGTTTTACTATAATTAAATTCCTTATGATTTTTTCTGTTTCTCTAATATTTACAGAGATATTGACGGTTTAAGATGGAAAACTTAAATCCTAAAGTTCGTTTCAAGACTAAAAAAGCAAACATAAATCATAGTTTTAAAAAAAATAAAAAAACACGCTTTTATAGCTAACCGAACTAAAAAGTAGAAAATAATTTTTGTCAACAAAATAATTAATTTGATTGTAAAAAAGCGTGGGGTGCTTAACATCAAATTATAATATCAAATCAATATCCTTAATATCAAATTATAGTCTAAAGCACTCCACGCTTTTTTACAATCAAATTATTTTGTTGATAAAATATATATTTTGTTGATATAAAAGCTTGTTTTTTTAAACATTATTTATTAGAGTATAAGAAAAATTGTTATTATTGTATTATTTAGACTCAATAAGTGAAATAGAATCAAATAGTCTAAGCAAACTCTGAAGCACATGTTGCGACCTAGTTACGCCACCAATTTGAACTATTAAAAGTCTTACATATTACTTTGATATTTTATGAGTTAAAATAATGTATGCTTTTTATAATGTAGAAACAGAAAAGGTAAATATTATAATATCAATGTATTTTAAACACATATTCAATATTTTAATCTATGACTAAGTACTTTATTTATTATTGTCAAGTGACTTTAATTACTTGTAAGTAAAATTCTATACTAAGAATATTAATTACATTTTATGTAACGTCCTAATATTATATTTATGAGTTTTCTACCATTAAATTAATTGATTAGACAGATCCGTCTATAAGCACATCACAGAATAGATTTCTAAATTCAATTGGAATTTATTTTACTTCAAATGTACTCCAAGTGTAATCAACGAACATATATTAGATAAAGAAGGATATTTCTTGTCGGTATTTTGATCTTTTTGAAGTCATTTACTAATCCAGTCGAAATAAACAGAAAAACATTGTAACTTCGGAAAAAATCGCACAGAGCTTGGTACAGGTCTTAAATACACTATTACAAATGAAATATTAAAAGTCCCTATCGATACTACATCTGTTAAACATTTTATTCAATGTCAAAAATATGGTTTTTTCGCATATTTCTCTTTTTAGTGTTATCGTAAAAATAGGTCAGACAAAAGTTTTGGATCATACAATTGTCTACAAAAATTGTCCAGGTACTTTTTTTCTTGCGAATCAGTATTTCTGAGATATCGCGATTCCAAAAGTTGGAAAAGTCGTATTCTGCATAATATGCACATGTAAGATGATTATATTTGAATCATTAATAATCATAATACATTTTTAAAAAAACTAAAAACATGTTGAAAGATATAATTGATCTTTATTAAATTAAAGTATTGAATGAATGTCACATTGTATTTGTTGATAGTTACCAAAGTAACAAACAATAACAATTACCGTGGTAACTTGGGGAGGATATAGTTGAGGAACAATGCTTCTAAAAGACAGCATAATTGATTTTAGAAACGTTACCGCTATACACACATTCCGCACCATCTAAGAGGTAGGGTATTGGCGAATTTCTTTAACGTGGATTTCCCAGTATCAGTAGGCATACTCCACGATCTATTGTGATGAAGGAAGTATGATCAAACCGTATTCTATTGATTGAAAAAATGGTACTATTGATAATGATAAAAGTGGAACGGATTATTGTTGATTTCTGGAAAATTTTATTATGGCTGATAATCATCAAATTCCACTGCAACATGTCTTCTTCTTTGGCTTTTTTCTTCATCTCTTTGGTGGATTTCTGAACATTGTTCTAAGAAAAAAGATGCATCAGTTCTTGAAAAGATGACAGTCTCTTCATTGATATTATAAGTACCCTCATCTGTTGAATTTTATTCAACATTGGATAAAGACGGGCCTTGACAATTGATACAGCTAGCCTTAGATATCGATATCTTTGACTTTGAATAAAATTTTTAGCAGAAGTAGGCAGGCCCGGACTTAGAGACCCGGGGCCTCTAGGCACTTGACATTTGGGGCCCCCCATCTTGAAGCCATTTTGGAATTTTAGAGAATTAAATACACTAGTACAGAATATATAATTTTTAATCGACTTTAGTTACTTTAATAAACATCAGAATAATGCAGTCTACATCACTATATTTACGTTATTCTATAAAATTTATAGAATCATACGGCGAACTTTCTTCTGTGCAAAAGAACGAATGACGGCATCATAGTCAATTGACTGCATTATTTCTGACTCTGTACAGAGAGTGAATTTAGCTTGTTCTTTTCTATAGTAGATCTTAAGTAATTCTTTATTCTCTTTAGCGCTGAAAACGACCGTTCTGCTGAGCAGTTTGATGCTGGTGTACACAACAGCATTCGGAGCGCAATTCCTACGTTTGGATAAATGTCTAAAAAGCCTTTTTCCGATAAGTATTTGTATATCTTTAGTGACGATAACTCTATAATTTCATCATTCGACGACAAATGAGCTCGCAGATGCAGACACGCGTATTACTAGCTCGAATACTAACTTTTAAATAGCTCGAATAATATCGTTTCAAGACTTTTAAGTTAATATTTTCGATAAAGCTTTTTGATAAGGCAAGTCAGGCTTTTGAGCTTATATGAAGGTTCCGCAACTGGGGCCCCTAGACTTTGGCGGAAATCCGGCGTTGGATTTAGGATCGGTAAAGACTTTTGATATTTCTTTCAGCTCTGCGAATTTTTCCTGACTTAAATATCTGTTTTAACTGGTTCATTAAATAGATTGTATGAATTGGTATTTAAATATATATACCAATTTTTACTATGTATTTCTATTTCAATTATTTTATACAAGTGTGATATTATTTTATTTATTTATTTTGAAAATTTATTAACATTTATTTTATGTATATTTGTGAATCGACTACTTGTATTAATTATTTATAAAAAAATTAAACATATCCTGCCTTCTATTGATCAATGTTTAGAAACACATTCTACACTTTCTCAAGGCTATGTGTAATAACTTCAAAAAAGCGGTTGTATGACACTACTTGTTTATATATTATGTACTACAATCAGTATTAATATATGGTGTGTAAGATGGCGGCCAGAATTTTTATTTTCATTAATCGAATGGACATTTAATAGCCACAGAGCCATATTTATACTAACGCCTTTTATGATCATGATAATAATAATTCTGGTGGCCATATTCTTCACGCTATATAAACACAATAAATTTCAAAAATTGTCCAATTTCTTGATCAATTATTTGTATTGTATAAAAATATGAAGGTCACGACAATCGCGTGTTTTTGAAATTATCTCGAGATCGTTTTCTATGTCAATATAAGATCATACAATTTGTAGATCATAATTTTTTTACACCACTCTCAAGATTAAGAAAGTATAAATTATGAATCTATTCTGAAATGAAATTTAGAATGTCATCTGAAGTCATACATCAAAAATCTGTGTAGATATGGCAACTGCATAATAAATTAATTATTATTTATATATTTGTTTACGAATTTTATTTTTATCCAAATATCGTCTGTAGTACAGGATAGAAGGGAAATATGCTATGCTTCGCCGGATAATAGGTCATGGGATAAAAGGCGAATTCACTAAGCGATATTGAAGCAACCAAATTGTCCAACCAAGTGGCTAGAAATTTCCAATATACCTCCTCTGAGACAGATTTTCGAGTTTGTGTCCATGTGCGCAACACTGTTTACGCGCGCCGCATATCAATCGGCACGTTTTTTCTCTGGATAAACATATCTTTTGTCTGAAGTATTTTTTAAATATTTTTATTGATTGTCTAGTAGACTTAAAGATAAAAAAATGACCTTGCACCTTTAATTGATTGATCAGTGACTGCAACCGCAGACCGTCAACTAACTGAATAAAACATAGAATAAGCAAGAGGGGAAATTCGATTGTTGACAAACGAATTGCTCGAATGTCGTCTAGTGAATAAGTATCACCCAGAGCAATCAAGGGAGATACAATCGGAGGCAAAACTAGTTTAACATACAACGCCACAAGTCAAAATTTAATAATTCATTTGTGCCTTATTAATTCGGATTTCGGAAAAATGTTTCAAATAAAAGTTGTTAGTTTAGTTATAATGAACAACTTTTATCCGAAGCATAATCATTTGGTTTTTTCGAAAAGTGAATAAATAAGAGTTAAAAACATGACTTGTGTGCAACAGAAAGAGCAAACCATTATGTTTTAGCGATTTTCCTGAAATAAAATAAAGCTATTGGTCTCGTACCAAAGTCAAAATTTCTTCAATTGTCCATCGATTCTACCTAGTAGATGTCAAAAATCAACGTCTCTAAAATTGATATACATATATCTATATATATATGTGTCTGTAATAGCTCTACCGGTCACAATTTTAATATGATTGGAATAAAATTGGGTATGTGGGGTGCTTTTGAATTAGAACGGTCGAGATCGTTAATGAACAAAATCGGACAAGGGAAAAGGGGGGTTTAGAGCGAGGGGGAAACACAAAATTTGGTATATCTGTCTTAATGTTGGAAAAATCGAAAAATGTCTTAGAAGTAAAGTTATAGATACTTAATTTTACTATAATTTTGGTTCTTATCATTTATTCAGTTACCCTAATATTGACAGAAAAATTTACAAATTAAAATTCCTCTGTACACATTAGAGTTTGAGAAAAAATGATAAGGTAATGAATTGTAGCAAACATGATTTTCTACAACTTTACACCCTATACATTTTTCGATTTTTTTTTTATTAGGAGAGATATTTTATATTTTGCATTTTCTTCTTTGTCTATGACCGCTTCCCCCTTGACCTATATATTTTAAAAATTGAACTTGCAAATACCAAAATCATATCAGATAGATACGTCATTTCATTTTGATCAGACCAAAATTGTAACCGCTAGATAGTAATTTATGTATTCTAAGGAAATTCGCTAAGTTGACGCAGCTCCTCCTTCGTAACGAATTTTTTATTTATGTCAAATAATTATTTTTTTACTAATTTTGAGTTTGAAATGTCAATGTTTTAAATTTATTGATAAATTATTAATTATTTCGCAATTAAAAATAAATTATTAATTATTCCCCTATGGTTTTCTCGAAGCAATTCGGACATTTTCTGTTCTATATGTAAAGATAATACTGCACACTAAATTAAGTTTTTATGCCACCAGGTGTCGTGACCAAAATGGTCAGATATCCATGTACTCCCACCTTCCTACCTCCCTTGAATTTGCCTCTGATGGTTTTCTAAAAAAAAAACCTTCCGAGGAAAAAGGCTGACCTGTAATGTTCTTTGAATAGGAAATTCAAAAAGAAATGGATAAAAAAATATTTTTTTACAATTTTATTGAAAAAATTAAAATAAAAATACATTTAACAAAACACACGATGATACTTCTTCTTAAACATAAATCTTATTATACAATCACACGATATGGAAATATTTGAGAATGATAGAGAGCTACAATTATTTAAATGTCTTGAATGAGAATTTACACTAATGGATAACTTGCTTGTGTTGCAACACCACAATTATTTTGCTTATTACGTGCCATTTTAATGTAACCTTTGTCACCCCAGCTCTCACCCCATGAATTTTTCACAATCCAATAATGTTTGTTATTCTCATCGGTACCATATCCGACTACAAGTACACCATGATCTAATTGTTCTGAACTGCATTCTTTTTCATAATAGATGCCTTCTGAATAAAATTGGAATGATTCGTGGCTGGCATCAATTGCAATAGAAATTGGCCCAATTGTAGCAACAGCTGCTTTTAATTTTTTCTCATCACCAGATGGAATATCTACATATCCTTTATCTGTAGCACCAGAGTTCTTTGCTGAATATCTATTAATCAAAAATTTACATTATAGTTGTATTTTTGTGCACATGATTGGTGCCTTATTTATTCGGTTATCGAAAAAATGCTTTGGAAAAAAGTTATTCATCTATACAAGTAAATAAAATTGAAGTGTGTTTGTAACGTCAAAATAACAGCTTTTTACTAAATGCATTTTGTTTTATTGTCGGAATCAAGCGGAGCCGAATCACCCGTTTTCAAGCCCTTTCTTCATCTCTCAATTAAAATTATAAATTTTAGTGGTCCAATTCCGGGAGGGGAGACTTTTTTAGGAAATTTCCTGCTCTTTAAGAATCTTTTTTTCGATTTGCGATATCTACAATAGCTTTTGAGATATTTGCAAAAAACGAAACCCCCTTCTGTTTTTTTTTTACTAAATTGAGTGAGCGTCGTGTCTATCGTGGAACTCAACTATTAGCGCGTTTTCTCAGCATACAGCATGAAGATGAACACTAAAAAACACCGCTTGAAGGCGCTGAAAGCATCCCAAACGAATACACACAATGATATTCAAAAATCTACTCGTTATCTTTACTTTGCCTTAATACGCGTATAACCTTAAGTACATTCTTATCAATCGTTTACATTATTTAGCATTTAACCATTTTCTTTTAATTACCTGCACTTTTCATCTTCAGCTTGGTATGGATATGATTTTTCTGTATCGATACCGCCATTACTTTTAATGTATTTGAAAGCTAAATCCATAAGTCCACCATTACAACCATCATTTCCGAATTTTTTAGAACAATCAACCAAGTTTTGTTCACTTAATGATACTAGTTTACCAGCTTTACGGAAATGTTGACCTTCCAATGATCCAGTCTAACAATATAAAAAAATTTATTAGAAATTTATTTCAAAGTAAATTTTACTAGACAAGATAAAGACTCGAAGTACCATTTATATTTTTTCCCTTGAGTAAGTATTTTATTAGAATAAGAGTCGGCCGTAATAAATCTGTAAAACTCACGTAAAATGAAATGTCGTAAAAATTCTGCAAAATACCCGGCAATTATTTAGCCACTATATTGTAGGTAAAGTTAATTGTCATACTAATATTAACCTAATGTTTGTTCCTTAGGACTGTAAAATCTGGTGACAATAATTAGAAATATAATAGTCAGGCTCGACTGTGTGATAGTTCAAATGCGTTACTAGGGTTACATTAATAAAATTATTATTTTGTTAAGGATGTAGTACGAGCGCTGATGTATAGTCCATTTATAAAATTCTTCAAAATCTTACAAGTACATTCATAAACCGGGCCCAACATAAAAGACATTTTTTTTAAAAAACCTGAGATTTCGGGTAATTAAACTACCGCCGACAGAAATATGTCCCTCCTCCTCCCCTTTTTGCGTACGTATTTTATAGACGACCCCTTAGGATTCTGTAAGGTTTGGTGAAAACTAGTTCGATTGGTCAATTGATCTGACCTGATCAATTAAACCAGATCCACAGGAACATAATTATAATATACTTACAGTACTGAATGCCCAACATGATCCACAGTGTCCTTGATCTTTAACAGGTGTGACAGCGCCTTGATCACGCCAATCAACATTAGCAGGTACGTCAACATTTGCTGGTTCAATGAAAGTAATAGATTCATTTGGTTCATCACCTCGTAACAATCTTGATGTGGATTTATTGAAACCATTTAGAGTGCTAACAAATTCATGATGTAACATGTCACCGTACTTGTTAAGTGATAGTTTATATGAGACTGTACCAAGTTCATATTGTTTATTATGTTTAGCGATTTTATTTTTATTTTCCATAAATATTTTCATGCGGAATTTATCTTCAATGGGGGTTTCATACTGTTTTCGATGAGTTAACTGTAATCAAAAATAAATATTTATTAATTAAATTCCAAAGAATGTATCATCGTAAATCATATAATCCGGAGTTAAGAATCAATAGTTCCAGAATTTACAACATATGTTTGAAACTTTTTTTTCATGCATTCAATATTTCTGTCGTAAATACAAAATTTACGCCACATTTACCTCGTATTCCCGTATTGACACCAAAACTATGGGATATGATTGCATTATGTTTCCCCCTTTAAACTGTACAACTTTTGTTTGAAATATTTTTTCATAAACTCTTTTATTTTTACCAGTTAGAGATTTTTATTCTACACGGAATAACATAAAGCCCATTTTGAGTACTAGTACAGTTAATAGAGAAGCTCGTTACTGTTGTCCGCATTGCATTAAATTACAGGAGTTTTTTTTTTAAGTTCAGTATCACGTACTGAATGTAAATTAACAAAATCATTTCGAATTTCGAATATCTCCATCACCATGCACTTTAGGCCAAAAATGACAATAACCTTTCTTGTAGATAATTGAATTTCCTATTTTTTTATTCTCTAATTTTTTTGTATTACTTACCGTTTACGACTTATACGACTATTACTATTTATTTATTGACTTGTTGACCGATATCTCTTTTTCATCATTATAGTATGCATACCTCGTTTTTATTAACCTTGCACCCGGTAGTGTAACATTAAACGCGTTATAAATTTAAAAATATTAATTTTAGACAAAAAAGTTTTAAATAAAAGTTGTAGGTAATTTGTAGATTTAAAATTTAAGTTATTAACATTTTATTGTTTAAACAATTATTAGAAGAGATATCGGGCAAAAAGTCAATAAATAAATAGTAATAGTCGTATAAGACGTGAACGGTAAGCTATACAAAAAAATTAATAAACAAAAAAAATAGGATATCCAACTATCTACAAGAAAGGTTATTACCATTTTTGGTCTTAAATGGCGGCACTTCCGGGGTCGAAATTTGTAAGGATTTTGTTTATTTACATTCAGTACGTGACTCTGAACCTAATTTAAAAATAACTCCTGTAATTTAATGCAGCGCAATATACTCTATTGATTGTACTATACACTGCTATCGCAATATTTTAAATCGCAAGGTCAAATTGATCGTTTACAATAACTGATTACAAGATTACATAACCTTGATTCAAAAAAATTTTTCATCTTATTTTTATTTTTTCAAGTTTTACTATAAAATATTTTTGATAAAACTGCGAAATGGAATATTGATATAAGGAAATAAATGATAACAAATTAAAATATGTTATCATAACATTTACAAAAATTATTTCAAAGAATCTGAACCTAATGATAACATTTATTAACTAGGTCAATTATATCACGTTTAATAAAGTGGGACAAAATACAACTTTTTTAAACAGATTGCCCCAATTCCTAGATCAATTATTTGTTAATACGTATTTCAACTATAAAGTAGTCATCATTAGTATCATTAGTATCTACGTGATTCAAATAGTATATAATATATAAGAAATTTAAAAAAATTTGTTTTTTAAGTTTCTCAAATTGTGGTGCCCAGGCCTCACGGGCCTAAACCTAAATCCAGTACTGATCCGAACCCAATTTCCTGTATTTTTATAATTATGCAATAATGTTAATTGGTAAGATTGTAAATATAAATTGAAGGATACCAGTATCTTAAGACTTAAAAGTAAATTGGTATTATTTAAATTGATATTGGGTTGGTATTAATTTCTAGACAAATACTAAATTAATTTTACAAAATTATTCACTAAACAAAAATAAATAATATGAAATTTTCAACAACAAAGATATGATAAAGAATCCATATTTTGATAATTATCTTTGTTCAAAATAAGAACACGTTTATTCAAACAACAAAGAAGGAAAATAGAACAAAATTTTAAAATAAACAAATAGTTTTTATCAAAACAAAGCAAAAATTTAATCTATGTAAATATATTCATTCCGATCTAAAATAATCGAACAAAAAAAATGAACTTTGCATTTCATTATTGGATTCAAAATTGTAAATTCCAAAAGTTTTTGTAATTTTTAAATCAATATACACTCCCGTGTAACAAATTTGAATCAGTTGAAACATTCTAAGAGTTACTGTATGTAATTATATATATATATATATATATATATATATATATATATATATATATATATATATATATATATATATATATATTTATTCAGTAATATTTACGCTTAGAATGTGAATTACGTTTTCAAATATATTTAATTTGAGTGTAAATATACCATAAGATTGATTAAAAAATCGAAAATATTTTGCATAATAAATTTTATAAATAATTTATGCATAATAAATTTTATAAATAATTTACGCATAATAAATTTAATAATATTATACGTAATTAAGATTTTTTTTAAATCATAGGAGTGGCCTATCATCACGGAAGATCTAATATCTATTAAACAAAGGAACCTTGAACTCAGTTTTTGGAAGCATCTAAACAAAGAAAAAATAAATGTACTTACTTTGAATGTACTCCATTCTTCTAAAATCAGATCAAAGAACGATACAGCTTGGCACGATACAACCAGCCCAACAAACAATAATAACAACTTCATTTTCACCCTAAATAAAACAATATAATTTTAATTAGGAGAAAATCAATTTTTTTATAATGTAATCAAATATTTTACAATTAATAACTATTTCAAGGAATTGAACAATTGCAAAATTCTGAATAATATTATTCATCAATAATAATAAACTACGTAATTCTCAAAACAAAACAAAGAAACATAAACAAATTGATATTCTCAAAAAAAATATCCAAATGTTTTTAATTCAATAAAAATATGTTTTTTTTGTTGTTAATTTTATTTATAAATTACTAATGAATGATGAAAAATAATAATTAAACATAAATTTTTAAAGCTTACCAAAAATTTAAAAAAAATTGATGTTTAACACACAAGAATCAGAAACTAAATGCCAATATCAGATGTTCACTGACTGGTTTTATTATGTATTGGAAACCCTAGTACAAATAATAAACAAAGAGATGATGAAAACACAACACTATTCATGATCACATGATCATTCGAGTTTAGTAATACCAAGAAGGCTGTGGTACAAATAACAAACTGTAAAATAAATAAAAAATACAGACGAATTGAGAACCATCCTCCTTTTTGAAGTCGGGTTAAAAAATTAAATCGATTTGCTTCTTTAACAAAAAAAAAAACTATCTATACTTTATCTCCGAGAATAGCACCCGTTTCAATTTTTGGCAAAAGGCAAAAAAATCAGCAAACTGTGGTTATTTTGAGGGTCCAAAATGCGTTTTATCTTTTTAATAATTAAATAATCAAATCCGGGTTCTAGAATTTTATCATTCAGATTTGTCACAATGAAATCTATGATGTACTTTAAAGTATATCATTCAATGTCGTTTCAGTATTATTCAATAAGGTCAACAATGACCTTATTTCAATGGCACCAAGTTTTAAGGAGGACCTGTGGTATCACACCTCAGGCCCTTTATTGGTTGTAAACAGCTGTTATCAGACAGCGAATCCAATATAGAGCAGTTGTGTGGTGGCCGGCTGTGCGCCGTAAAAAAATATCATCAGCGCTTGGTAAAATTCAGAGGCTAGTATGCATGGGTATCATATGAACAATAAGAACCACCCCTACCACCACTCTGGAAATTATCCTGGGCTTACATTCTCTTGATCTATGCATCGAAAAGGATGCTTTGTAATCTATGACCATATGCACCAATCCAAATGGCCGAGCGGTCTAAGGCGTTATGTATGCGCAGTATGCCTACTTGGAAACTGGGAAGTTATGGGTTCGAATCCCGACATCGGCAGTTTGTCAATTAGAAGGAAAAAATAGGAGGGGTGGCTAATTGACTAAACTGTGGGCGTAAGGACAAGAACGATGTAACCGCCTATGCTTAAGAAGGTTTTCTGCAGTTTTCTTCACTCCAGATAAATATCGGAATGGTTCCCATCATAGTCGGCTGCAGCCGTATATCCTACCAATTTCTAGTCTATACACAAAAATTCCTTCCACTCCACTCACATCCTTAGTCATCACAATGAACCTTATGGTCGAAGTGTAGCCCTTCCAGGGCAGCCCCTACAATCTATCTATCTATGACCATATGCAAATATCACAAAAGGCGGAAAGAGAAATTCCTCTCTCATCCTAGAAAGTGAGCAAAGCAAGTGACCGACTGAGACTTCAGGCAATATAAGCTCTCTGTCCTGGAGAGACAAAAGTGAACGAAAGAGAAAATGAGCTCCCCGCAAGACTTCTTAGTGTGTTACACAGATGGTTCTAACCTAGAAGACGGTCAATCAGGAACTGGCGTATATGTGAAGGGCAGAGACATTAGAGCCAGCTTTGCACTAGGACGATTCACTGTTTTATAATGACAACAGTATACGCCGATGTACTGTTTTCAAACAGGGGTTTATACAAAACTTACAGTGGGTAACATGGAGGAAGTAGTAGGTTGCATGGGGCAGCGGGTTTATATCTGTATCTGCTCAGATAGCCAAGCTGCACTCAAAGCAATCTTGAATCTACTCTGCTAAAGTAGCATATCTTTTGGTTCTCAAATGCGCAGAATCACTGGAGAACCTGGCAAGGACAAAAGAGCCAAAGAGGTTCTCAATAAACATGTTTACAATCAATAAAAACAATTAGAACTTTTGTACACAGTTTTAAATGAAATAGTTTTAACTTATACATAATTGGCACATCTTATATAAATAAACCATAATTTTTGTAGTAAATTTCTAAAGAAGTTTATAAACTTCTTTATTTTCTTTAATATCGATTGATATCGATTATACAGCCATATTTTTATAAAATATTATCACATGAGTACGTAACTATTAATGTTTCATGATTCAATGTTTTTAATTGTTTATTTATTCGAGTTTGATAATTCAAAATAATTAAACGTCGTCTCGCTTCGACGGTTTATCATTGAAATAGCCAAATAAATGTATAATTCAAAACATTTCTTTACTTGGATATAAAACTTATGTTTCTTTGCATGTTTTTGATAAATACTTAATCAGTTTACATAAACTTCACGTGTGTTGATACGTCATACTCTTTTAATACATAATATTTATGCCTTATTCCTTATTAGATTATGCTGTTAAAAGTAGATTTGATTTATTTAATTATAAATAAGTTTATTGTATCACAATCAAATTAGATGAAATAAACAGTCAACCTCGGAATAAAAGTAAGTCAGCTAACTTTTTCATAAACCTTTGTTTTGGCATTTTAAAGACTGGGAAATAAATCTCGAGTCAGTGAGTCAAGATATTATAAAAGTCAAAGATCGGTGGTCGCTAATAGTTTTTTCGCTCGTTAAATATCGTTACCTATCTGTTGGAGGTTATTGGAACTTAAGTCCTTAAAAACTAAGTATGGAGATTAGAGTATAGAAGGAGAACTATCTCCATATTATGAAAAGTGTCCCCAAATAAAAAGAAAATTGAGAAGACGCTGGTGTACTGTAATACCAATTATAAAGAAACTAAAAATAGATATTAAAAGTAGACAAGGATAGGCTAACATCCGCTTTGTAAAGGCGGAATTTTTAAATTATTACATAAATCATATTAATCCTCGGATGAAGTAGAAAGAGTATTTATTTAAGAAATTCCATGAATATAATAAATTAGTGATGAATTTTCAAATCACAATAAATTTGAAAAGTTAAAGGTATTTTAATAACAAAATTATAATTAAGAAACTTGAAGTTACATATTTTTCAATTAATAAATTTTGTTCAAAAAATAGAATAATCAAATTTTTATCGAAGATAGAAATTAAAAAATTGTTTGATAAAAATTTAATGAAGCATAAATTGAATATTTCTATATTAAACTGTATATATATTTTTTTATGTATATTATTTTTTATTTATAAATAAAAATGATCACATTCAAAATGGGATTCAATGTAACTACTTCCGGTTGGCAACTTCACTTCGTTCTACAGTAACTATCTTCAGAGCAAGTCCACTTTCTCACAAGCGCCACTGTGGCCATTCACTGAAACTTAATTTTACGTTTTTCGGTGGACACCTTTTTTAGTTTAACAACCATAAGAGATAATATTCCTTCTATACTCTAACCTGATAAAACTAAGTTAAGTGACGAATAATGTTGTAAACGGGTGTATTCGTTTAGACGCTTGCACGCTTCCATTGTGCAGACTACACATGTGTAGTCTCCATGGTGTGAGCATCAGTTGACATCAATATTCAATATGGCTGATGAAAACAGTATAGCTGTTTTTCAAGCAATAGAATGTTTTTTTGAATAACTTCAAAATATAAAGATTGTATATATTATCTCTATGCTTCAAAAGCCACTAAAATCAAACCAAAATGCCCTAAACTTAGACAATTTAAAAAAGTACTTCGGTAATGTAGGTTTTTTTTAATAGGATTTTTTGTATGTTATGTGGGTTTTTTGTTTATTCAGAAAACAAAATTATTTAAAACATTCAAAAAATTAAAAAATGCAGTGGAATACACTAGAAAAACCTCCGGTGCATATGGCAGATAAATAAACAAACGCTTTAAATAGTATTTGTTTTGGGAGTAAGAACGATTTAGCGCTCACGCGTCTTTGAGCGTGGTGTCTAGCGTGGAACTCAATCATTAGCGCGCTTTGCCAGTAATCAGCATGTACAGCGTTAAGTTGAACACTAAAAACAATGCTTGAAGGCGCTGAAAGCGTATAAGCACCCAAAACGAATACACCCTAAATATATCCAACTTAGTTATCTGCCAGGACAGTTGACAGATACTAAGTAACAAAGATTGTGACACCATTTTGCTTAGTAAGTGCTGCTAAATTGAGGGGGGGTCCCCTAAATTTAGTGGCTTTAATAAAGCCTAGTAGAAAATCTAGGTGATTTATTTTTGAGGTTGTCATCTTTTTAAATTATTGTATTCATGTTAATATAACGAATCAGAATATAAAATGTTTATAATTTTGCCCCAATTCCTAGAACATTTATTTGTATTTTATAAATACGTATTTCGACTACAATGTAGCTAATTCATTATAAAATGTTTATTTATACTCGATACATGAGTCATGCATTATAACACTATTTTTTGCGGTTTTATTATCGCATGAATATTATTCAATGTGGCATTATTTCTTATCGTATTAATTAACTTAAACAACCATGAAGGCCAATCCGGAATCAGTTAATTGATTTTTTAAACGAAAATAAAATAATATGTACAAATTAAAAACATAATTTTAAAAATTTGGCGTGAAGGAGTAGCCAAAAAATGTATACAGATTATGATACAAACATAAATCCCATAATATATACAGCCCTTTGTGTAACTGACTCACGTATACATATTCTAACCCACTTCTAGATATGCTAGAAGGATGTATTCGACGCGGAATCACTTCAAACTTATGGTAAAAATCGGAAAACTTTAATTTTCCCAACGCATCACCCCCTTCCCCTAAAATGAAAAAAACTTCAAAATTATCTTTTTTACTTCTATTCATGCTAGAAGGGTGCGGTTTTTATATCAAGTTTTTTTTTAAAGAGATAATTTAGATACATGAATAAAGGAACAAGGTGGTAATCATTTTTAATATTCGTTATATTATAATCAAATATTTAGTATGAAAATTTAAAATTTGATGCATTATATTTAATTAAGAGTAATGTCGCTAAACAAAAATTCTAAAAAAAGCAACATCCGCATCAAAGAGCATTGATTATTGCGGGCGGATGTGGCTGCGGAAGCTGAAATTAATGCGGAGGTTCTGCGGTTGCGAATGTCAATATCCGCAACATTCCTAGTTTGTATACTGACTAAACATTTTATTAATGAAAATGGCTCAAACATTGGAAAACCCAAATCAGTTAGCAGAAACTCAAAAGAAACTCAGAAATCAAAAGTAATACTTTTTTTACGAGGTTGGGTTCGAGATCAGAAAGTTTATTTGTATTAATTGACATTCAAATTATTTAAAAACTAATTTTAACTATGCATGACATATTCGATATTTTTAAAATTTAATTTATTTAACTTACAAAAGGGCGCGCGTGAAAGTTTTTAAACGAAGAAAAAATAATACCTAAAGTCTTCCCAGAGAGTAAGTCGCCGTCGGAATCCGTCGGAAATTTTCGGTTTGTAATGATAATGCGTCGTAACGGCGTGAGATTAAATTCGTTTTCTAAGAGGGGGGGGGGGGCTATAAAACCGATAAATTAATTTACATTCTAAAATCAGTTCAATTTTAAAATAAATAAATTTTTGTGTCTTATTGTTTTTGTATGTAAAATATTAAATCTTAAGTTTGTACTTAATTAATGATAAAAAACAATCGGTTAGCAATTGTTTATGGTATTCACAATAACTAAACATACATAGTCACATATATTTCCTGGAAGAAAAGGCACAGAGACCACGAATTTCCAAGTTCTATTCTTCTTGCTTTCTTCACTCTCTATAGTTAAAATTTATAATATACTAGACTTTGCCAGAACCTTCACCCGCGTGACATGTGACTTTCCCGGGATAATAGTATCGTATGTGTTATTACGTCAGGGTATAAGCTACCTTCATACAAATTTCTTCAAAATCCGTTCAGTAGTTTTTGCGTGAAAGAGTAAACAATTCCGTTACGCTATCAAAGATATTTAATATCAAAGGGATATTTTCTGCCCTGGTTGGGGAAGTCCAGTCCGATTTTGCCCATTCACGAACTTGACCTTACTTTTTAGGTCAACACATGTAAAATTTCAGCTCGTTATCTCTTTTCATGTTTGAGTCGCGTCCACGGACAGACAGACGAATGGACATGCGGAAATGAACTGATTAGGTCATTTTATGAACACCTATAGCAAAAATTTTTTTCTGCAATCAATATTTTCAACCGTTACAAAGTCGGGACTAAACTTAAGATACCCTTATTACATATACCGGGTATAAAAATGTATGTATACCAAAACACTTTGGAGAAAATCCTTATTATCCTTGAATTTCTAAGAATTTTTTCGGTAAGTCATAGGCGCGTGCGTAAGTGGAAATGTCCCGTCAAATAGAAAGAGAGAGAACATCGATGAGGTATACTTGTCTCTTTCTTTAGCTTATTAGCTTATGAGATTCTCTTTCTATCTGCAGGACAACTTTTGACTCGGCTTGCCTACTCTATATATATTATCTCTATGAGCTAATAGCGTAACGTGATATAATCTGTCCAGTTATATAGAGGTCAGTATATAAATGTCATATATTATAATCAAATCTGAAGGTAGCAACAATTCTTCATAATAGTAACCAATAGTAACTATACATTACAATGAAACTAGCAAATTTAGTAACAAATTAAAATCCAACATGGCGGATCAATTTGATATTTCACTTGAACAGAAAAAAATTTTAGAAGCAAAATCTAAACGTCGTGCTGAACTTAGAAGTGAATTTTTAAAACAACAAAGTAATCCATACCGACATGCTCAAGGATCTGGTGGTACAATCGTATGTAAATTTTTTTAGGATGTTTCATAACCATTTTAAAGTTTTATAATAATTGAATTTTTTTTAGTTTGATAAAGGTATTCAACGTTATCAAGCTTTAAAAACTTTGGGCTATGATCATTTTAAACCAACACCAAAAACAGGTCTAAATGGCTTTTTAATTCTGATATTACCAATGGTAACATTTGGTTATTTCCTTAAAAAGTCCAGAGATAGCCAAGAACACTTGTTTCGTACTGGACAGGTATCTTATAAAGATCGTAAAAACAAATTTATTTAAATTTTATTAATTAAATTCATATATATTGTACATTGTAGTAATAAAATTTAATTGTTAAATAAATTATCGTTTTCAATTTAATGTTTTCATTCATGGAATCAAAATTCTAGCAAAATGTCACATTTTCAAAACAAAAAAAATTGATAATTGAACTAAGATTTATTCTTGATTATGGGGCCTAATGATTTTGAATATTATACATTGACTGAAAAATTGTCACCTTTTTTAAACGAGTAAAGAATTTTAAATCATGAGATTATATAATCGTTAAGGTAAGTGTTCATGAACGCTTGGCGTGAAGTGACCTCTAGAACTAACGCAAATTTTAAATAAAGGATTCAACTTTCAGTGTTCTCTTATAAAAATTATTTATTGTTCTAACCATGAAGAATAGATATATTAGGAGATTGAACGACATAGGCAATTCGTCTGTTTTTGTGTCCTCAAAAACGTGTAGAGATCATAGTTATTATTTTCGCCCCTAGCGGCGAATTATTATTAATTGCAAAATTATCACTATGATTCTTCATCTTTTAATTTATTGCAATTATTAAGAATTCTCTATTATTAATATTTATTTAATTATTACTTGATAATCGAAAACAATTTTTTATTATCTATAAAACTAAGACTTCTTATTAACTGAATGAAAGTGATTTCTTGGCGCCTACATTTAAACATTTAAATTCCGTACGGCACTGACACCAGTGACCCCTACTGATAAAAGATAGTTACACCAATTCTTGACCGTTTTTTTAACATTACGTTCGCTCTCCTAATATATCTATTCTTCATGGTTCTAACACTAACAGTTTGACGCTTTCAAACAGATTATATTGTGTTAATTTTCTCTGAAAAATGTTTATGAACACCATCTGTAAATCATGTGAAGAATTAAATTACGTTCCAGTTATCGCACTTTCTCACACACGGCGAGCTTTGGTGTGTGCATACAGTGTGTCACACACTCATTGGCTGCGTGTTTAAATGGGAAGCAACCATTATCTCGATTTAAATCATTGAACTTCATCTCTTATGTACTCATATCAAATAGATTAAAGAATTCAAAGGCTGATCCCTTAAATTACGTTTTCGATAATTATTTTGAAATTCATTGATAAGGTTTCAAATATGATCTGATTTGAGTTCAGTAAGTCGGGTTCTATATACAGACGTGAGCGAAGTCCGGGATATCTGCTAATATTTCAATAAAAATGTCTTATATTTTATTATTTTTGTTGAATCATATATTTGTTAAATTGGAATATAATATACAATATTTAATAACATTAAATAAATAAAACCTTAATAGTTTTCTTATCTCTCTTCAAGTTGTTTATCTCTGGCAATTACAGATTCTTCGAATTTAATCATGTATGTTGTTCCCTTGTGCCAATGAGCTGTTACTTTTGCAGGCTAAAACAAATATCATTCACAAAATTATTGAAATGAAATGCGTCAGCACCATCTGTTTAAATAATAATTATATGCATTGTATGTTTTAATTTTAGATAAATTATTATTTATTTACTTTATGAATCAAATTCTCAAACGAATATTGATAACATTTAAAGTGGTTCGAGCAAGATAGAGCGAATTAAAGAAAGATAAAAGGAATACATTAAATAATAAAGATAACTATCTATATCTATATACTAATATATAAAAAGATAGATAAAATTTATTTGTTTGTTCCGGGTAATATCTAAAACTACGGAACCGATTCTAAAAATTCTTTCATTGATAGGAAGCTACATTTTTCCAGAGTGGCATAGGCTATAAAAAGTTATTATTTTATGCAACCGTGCCGCGTGGTAGGTACTAAATCCGTGTTCGTGTGGAATGTTAAAACCCTAACTATTAATCGATGCGAGATAGAGAAAATATTTAATTATAAAAAATGTTTATCTAATAAAAACAAACAACTTTTGAATGAAATATTTTTTCATACAACAGTTTAGACAATAGTTTTAGAATATAGTTTAGACAAAATTTCAGTACGAAGCCTGTGCAGGTCAGCTATAATAAATAAAGAAATACATGTTTCATCGTTTTTCGAAAAACAACTCTTAAAAAAATGGAGTAACAGTTTCCGTTTTTTTTTTGAAGTTAGAGACATGAAAATTACAGAAACTTACCCAATAAATTTATACCAATCATTTTCTTATTTTTATTAAAAAACTTGAACCTTACATAGATTTCACTACTTTTAAAGACAAACATTTTTGTTTTTGCTGGGATATCAATAATTTTTGTGTGCGTAAACTTTGCCCCTCTCACATTAATTTTTTTTGTCGGATATAGTTAAGAAGTTGTATCAGTTAATTGTATCATCAGTATAATGTGTTAACAATATTTCTTCAAAGTTATATCATTAAATTTTGAAATTTTCCCTTAAGGATGTACGAGCACTGAAGCTGCAAAAAGATTAAGGCTTGATTTTTTGTTTATTGAAGTGTATATAAATCAATTATAAAAATTTCAGGGGGAGTTACGGGGGTCTTGCATTAATTATTTAATGTTAGCGTTCGAGTTTTAATGCATTACACTTATGGAGAAACCCGTATGTATACACATATTTTGATAATTTTCACTTGGAATAAAATAAGAAGAATAAAAAAAACTACGCAATAGAAAATAGAAATATTAATAAAGAAATTGATCCAATAAAATTCCGGTATGACGGGCCTATAAAAAAGATATTTACGAAAACAACTGGGATTTCGGGTAACTTTTATTTCTGCCGGGGGTAGCTTAATTACCCGAAATCTCAGGTTTTTTTCTTAAATATCTTTTTTGTTCGGCCCGGTATGACGGGCCTAAATTAAATTTTAATTTACGACAAAAAATAATAAACATTATTGTGGACTTTTATTAATATAAGATTTTGAAGAATTTAATAAATGGACTATATCTAGTGCTCGTACATCCTTAATATTCGTAAAAGTTGGCCATAAGTAAACTTGCAGAAAATAAATAAATTTTACTAAAATTGATTATCTGACCAAATTTTTTGTAATTCTAATTTCTATATAATAACTTTTAAATGATTTCAAGGTTTTATTATAGAATTTTCATTTATAATGAAAATTTGTTTATAATTAAATTCATAAGAGCAAATGAAACGTAATAAAAGATCAACAAGGCAAAATCAATTGGACTTGTGACCTATTTTGATATCAGAAGTATGGTCATGTGCGAGATTTTGTTTGTTTACATAATTTTTGTATGCCATTATAAACTATTCATGGTACATTGAAAAATTATTAATTTGTAAAAAATAAATTTTTTAAATAATGGTTTTCTTCTTTTAAAACCAAATTGCACTAAAAACAAGAAATTAATTTTTTTCAGTGATTATAAGCTAATGCGAATGATTTTCAACATTTGGGTAGCCAGGAAATTTTTGTCCAAGTTGCCCTATCTATTAACAAAAGTAGCAAAATACTTTCGCCCAATCATTTTAAAGTTTAAAATGATTATATTAGTTTACAGTTTATTCTTCACCAGCCAATGAGAGTATACTATAATTTAGAAGAAGGAAAATTTTAATTAATTTTCAGATACATGTAAAAATCGCCCAATTTTCGATAAGTAGCCCGATTTGGCAACCTTGAAACCATTATATGCACTCACTTACTGTTGCTGTTATGTTATGCCAGCTGTACACACTCGGCGAGCCAAGACGAGATATAACCAGCGCGAGGGTGTCGCCTCGCCTCGCCATGGCACCATTAAAAGTCGGTTTTTTTAACACGAGTCAAAGAAAGTGGTTAATACATTTGGCACGAGCACGAAGGACACTCTCGTCTACATTCGATTCAACGTTCAACCGCCATTTTTAAATATTCCACTATCAACCGCTTTAATTGTACCCATTAATCTTAATAGTATAACACGAAAATAAATAAAAACTGTATAAATTTATGAATACTTTTTTTATTCTTTTAGTGTTCTTCATTACTCATTTGAATAATAAATATTTTTAATAGTTTAATCAAAAAATTACTACTCCGTAATTTTTAATTTAAAATGTCATTTTGCAGGTATACCAACATAATTTCGTTGTCTAACTGACGAGAACTGTATTGCCGGTCGAACAATCGGCGAGAGTGTAAACAGCTCCACTCGCAAATGTCTCCCGAGACATTCGTCGAGTGTGTACTGCCGGCATTACAATATGAGCGGAATGGTTTTATTTTACAAATGTTGAAAATTGTTTTTAATAAATTTTTTAAATTATTTTACTTTTATTAAACTTTTGTGCGGATCAGCTAAAATAATTAAAGAAACACGTTTTAGCGTTTTTCGAAAATGACCCCTCAAGGGGGTCAAATAGGGTGTCAGAATTTCGGTTTCTTTGCAGTTAAAGACATGAAAATTGATATTTAGACTATAAATTATAAATAAACAAATAAATCCGTGTAGCAGCGTTTTAAGACAATCAGTCCTTGACGGGGAGAAATATTATGTTACTCAGTTATAAAGGCTTTAAAATTTTTGCGAGCGAAGCCGCAACGGGTAATGCCAGTTATACAATATATACCAATAGAATTAACTTATTTTGAGGAAAAAAAAATGGAAATTGTTAACAGAAACGTGATTAACTCGGAAAACTCTGAATTTTTTCGCATTTTTCTTGAACATTTTGAGGTTATGTGAAAGATCAATCATACAAAAGATGTAGATTTTTTCATGAACTATAACTTTTCTCTACATCAACTTTCGCCGGAAATCGAAATAATACCCAATTCACCCCCCCCCCCCCCAAATCCACAACGCAAAACCCCTGCTAACGCATTTATTTTTTTTACGTTTATTATACGCCACTTTACCATTTCCAACTGTTCCCGTACTGTTAAAAATTTTCTTTTTGTCAAAGTGTAATTTGATTGGACTAATTAATATATGTATTCAGAAACCAAAAGAATTAGTAATATTTTTATTATGATTTCGTAATTATATTCTTAATAACAATTAATTCATAACTTTAAATAACTACCAAATTGTAAATATTGAATTTTAATTACAAAATATAAATAATAAAAATCAAACTGACTCAATATACATAATAAAAATTATCATTTTAATTGCGTTTTAAATATCACATGGTTCAAATTTATCAGTCAAATGACTGATAAAATATCACATGTTTATTAATATTTTGGTTATTACAAAAATAATCGTTTTTTTTTTACATAAAAATAAATCAATATACTTAAGGTAGTTCCAGCACTGTATTAAATAATCAGGACAAAAAACCGGTTTGCTTTTAGTATAGAACAAATACATATGCACACATATACAACACATAGATATATTCAATATTCATGTATACAAATTAATGTAATTTTGAAATAAAAAATAATTTTAAACTTTTATATTTCAAAAATAAAACGGTAAAAGGCGATTTAAAAAAAATTTAATTAATAAATATTTATCTTTACTATCCTCTTTTTTTTTTAATTCTGTCGATAATTTTTTTTAATACTACAGATTATAGTTGAAATTTTACATGCTTCTAATGAGAGAGAATGATTACTTTGCTATTAATTATCTCGCGTTCTAAACGGTTAAAAATTCTGAAACTTCAGGATTTATTACAAAACTTTATTTTTAGCCTGTGAAAAAAAATGAGCAAAATCTGTCGAAAAGTTATTTCATGCTGGAACATCCTTAAATATGCATAAACAGTGTCTGAATCTTGTCCTAGACATATTAAACAGTGATGTAACCAGGATATTCACCTATGGTAAATTCAAAATTTGGTGATCCTCATAATTCATAAAATCTGGGTTATTAGATCTTGAGTTATTAAAATTATTAATCAAAAAAAATTTTTCATAATGTTTCAACTCTAGAAACGTTTTGTTCAAAAGTCAGATTTAACATGCATAGAAGAGGACTCAATTTGACGTTGACGATCAAAATACGAATTTTCCTTTTCAATGCCAATTTGGGACTCAGCGAGATTTATTAATTCGGTATACTACACGTTATGAGACACCTCCGTCTTGGTTTATAGATAACATAAACTCGTTACTTTCCAAATGATTTTATTATTTACTACGAGGGTTAGGAGCTAAAGTAACAATATCATCAAAGCTACCCTTGATTGGAACTCTCAGGAATCAATTTCCTTTATTTGACTGAATCGAGTTAGGCTATCCTGGATGAGACACACTTAAATCATATTTTAGGTATCCATTATGATACCGAAAGGGGCTGACCTATTTTTGCTACTACTCCTTAAACCATTTAGAGCTATTCAAGTGCAGCAATAGAGCTTCGATGCCAGTAGACTTTAGCTGAGGAGAGATGCCGTCAAAGAATGGTTGACCCAAAGTAGGGAAAAAAATCTCTACATTTAAAACCGTAAAAGATTCTTTTTCATACACTGAATAGTCCTGCGCCAATTTCAGTTCAAACATCTGTAGATTACAGAAGCACGTGTTTACTACATATATACGGTTGCCATCTCTATACCCCGGATTTTGAAGCGTAGAACCCGGACATGTCAACAGTGTTTTCTTTTTAAGTTTCTAAAGTTACTTATGTAAAAGGAAAAATAGTTTGAATTGTTATAAATCAACTTTTTATTTATTTTCATACAATTTTAAATTAAATTTAGTCTTCTTAAGAAACAAACCAGATTCTTCTTAAAGTTTTAAGAAACTATTAGCAATCTTATATTTTTATTTTCTTTAAATAAAACAAAAATTATACTCTTTTAATAAAAAAAAAATCTTCTTAAAGTTATAAGAAACTATTCTAGTCTTACATTTTTAATTTCTACGCAACTACGACGGGTGGGGAGAAGCGGGGCGTGGGTTGGGACTTTAAAACTTTTAAACCCGGACTACAAATAAAACCCCGCCCGGACGTCCTCTAAACTAGGACAAATTCTATTTTAATAGTACTTTAGTATATCACACATGCATATAGCACATTTGTATATGCACCTCAAGTCATATTTTTATTCATCTATGCATGTGTAGAAGCAATGCACTGATAATGAACTCAGTATTTGCAGGTATTTAAACAATTAACTTTGTTAAAATTGATTCAAAACAGTGTATAAACTTTTGTATTTTTAATGAATACTTAAATTTCTTAAAAACAATTATAAGATACTTACAAAACCGCTATTAGTTAATACGGCTTCAATAATACCGGCTACATATACTGCACAATTTAAGGATCCTTTATCCCTTGGAACGGATATATACTTATTCACAACAGATTCTTTTTCCATTAAATAATAGGTTCTTTCATCATCGTTTGCATGTTCTAACTTTTCAGCTTCTTTTCCAAATAAATTCTACAAATTAAAATAGTAATTAAAAACTTGAAAGTAATTACTAGTTGCTCTAGAGCAGCGATGACGAACCAATGGCACGCGACAAAATAATTCGGACACGCACACGCACACGAGATTGATTAAGGAATTTAGATATCCTGATTGTAACGATTTATTTTTTCGACTATAGTACCAAAGTTCATTGTGAACGGGACTATCGATGCCTGAACGACAACAGATTACGCGGTAGAGATAGGTAGATTTCGTGCGTGTTTCTGACCGAACGGACGAGAATGAGCTAATGAGTGACGAAGAGCGAGGGACGCGCTTCGCTTGTGCTTTTTAAAGCATATGACCGTTGCCTTTCTCCTGAATTACTATACAAAGCATGCAATCGTCGTTAACTAGTTTAGCGGCAGTCGCTTGAAGTCAAAAGCCCATAGGAAATACAAAGAAATAGTACTCAACGATTATCGTTGAACGTAATTTTGTAATTCGTTTTTATAATACAATATTTTAAAATATGTTCACTTATTCTGCCACCTTTTAGCTAAATATTGAATTATTAAGTTGTTCAACTGAAGATTTTTTAAATAATGAGTGTATAATCAGTGGCACAAAACCATTACTAGTTAAATTTTGGTTTATTTTCGAGATTATCTATTTTTTGTTATTCCTTAATCTAAATCAAAAAACACCCTATAAAGTTTGACATATTATTCCGTTTCTACCAATATCGTAGACTGGGCCTACTGAAGGCATCATACAAACAAAAAATACCTTTTACGCCACTTCTAAGGTAATGCAGGAGAAAAATACGCGTTTCTTGATTATAGTTTTACAACTTGATATTCACATTATTTCCTAAACAGTTACGCTTTTGAAATAAAAATCACAATATTTATTTTGTAAGAAACTATAAATTTCATAATAGTGACCATTAACATGAAAAACCTTACTTTAGTACTTTTAAAAAGTCCTAAAGTCTTTTAAAATTGTCAGTGGTACTTGGATCGATTGGAACAACCTATTGTTTACCACGATATTAAGATCCAAAATTTTAAATTTTGCCCCAATTCCTATAACAATTATTTGTATTTTATAAATACGTATTTCGACTACAAGACACGCACCAAATTAGCAACGAGAAACATATCTCTGACTCCATATTCTAGAGATAGTTACGATTAGCTAATTCGTACTGATGATGACTACCTTGTAGTCGAAATACGTATTTATAAAATGCAAATAATTGTTCTAGGAATTGCTGCAAAATTTGAAATTTAATTTCAAAAAACCTAGAGTTCTCTTTGATTATTTTAATAATAGGGTTCCCACCTCTGGAATTATTATATACCAGAAATTTCCCATTTAAAAAAAATGAGTGCAATGCTTTGTTTATATATTTAAATAAGAAAAATATAATTAATAATTATTATATGCGAAACGTGAAACTTTTTGCTAGAAAAATTAATAAGTGCGTCTCTGGATTAAAATCGGAGAGGTGGAAATCCTATAATTCCACAGATAGTCTGATTGTTTAATTTCACTGAATTCAAATACAAAACCAAGTTCTTACTTTCCACAATGTCGATTTTACAAACAGTAATATGTTTAATAATTTAATTTCTCTTTTTCCACTACGTTCTCTCATAAAATACAAATCAATTAATTTGACACCTACATCCTTTCCTAAATCGTGCAATCTAAAATAAAGTTTAAATTTTATAAAGTTTTCAAAAGTGATGCAAATTCATGACAAATATACTTTGTTTGAAGCTCAGGTACTGTAAAAACTTGATTTTGACAGTACTGAACTACTTCAGAGAATAATAGTGCAAAAGTACTTAAAGATATTTCAGTTTTTCCTTTTGGTAATGGTTTATCTAATATACTAGTCCTAGGACGAGACGATGATAATGATATACTCATTTTATTCGTTACCATATAAAAATTATTTAACTTTTAATACAAAAAAACACGAAAACTCTAAAAATTTTACAAAATATTTTTGTTTTCAAACTGACATTTGATGTAAACGTCAGTCTAACCAATTTTATTCATGTAGTAATAATTCTTTCGATTTGATATTCACATTGACCTCTATATAATGAACTGACTACCATGGAACAATTTTATGCAAAAACCATAGATAAAATATAGTAGTGGGGTGGAGCTTAATATTTTTGCCTGCTTACAGTAGTAACTAAAATGTACATCAGAGTCCAAACACGAAACTTGTAGGCTGGAGGATTTGGGTCAGGAAACATACCACCAAAATCGTTCAGAAAAATCTCAAAGAAATCATGAACATTGAAAAATAGACGAAGATTGAAACATAATTTTCAGAATTGGAAAATTCTAGCGCGATTAATCTTTTATAAACAGTTTGATTGTTTTTATTACATATTTCTTATTTTCTCGTTTTTATTATACAGTAGCTGTACACACCATGCGTTGCAACGCTTCGCATTTATGAACGCTTCTCGTTGACTAACGCTTCGCGTTAATTTTATGAAAAAAAGTTTCAAACAAAAGTTGTTTCTTTTTCGAGATAAAAATTTTCTACTCCGCCCCGCAAGGAGGGGGAGGGAAAGTTTGTTTTTGTAAGAATCTTTCTCGGGTACCCGCATAATAACCTCATTTTCATTATAATCGGATGAATGGTATAGGAACGTCTGCCACAGACAGTTGTCTTCATTTTTATATATTACTAGCTTTACGCTGCCACGCGTTGCTGTGGCTGAATTGTAAGGAAAAAAAGACGAAATATAATTTTCTAATATGTTTAATTTGACAAAAAGTTTCATACAAAATTCGCCTCCCCCTCATTTCTCCCTTTTAAAATGTGAATTTCCAAAAATCCTTTCTTAGCTAAAGTTTACTATCTATAAACTACCTACCTGCGAAATTTCAGCTTCATGAAGACTATTTCTCCATATTATCTTTACAACCCCATTCCACCTCCTTTTAGAGGTAGTTTAAAAAAACAAATATGTTAACTTTAATTATTTGTTATAAACAATATTTCTGCAAAGTTTGAAGCAAATCGGACGACAAAATAAGTTTTATACAAATTTCACCCCCTTAAAATGTGAATTTACAAAAATTATTTCTTGAAATTGCCTACCTACCAAATTTCAGCTTCATGAAGACAATTTCTCCATATTATCTTTACAACCCCATTTCACCCCCTTTTAGAGGTAGTTTAAAAAAAACAAATATGCAAACTTTAATTATTTGTTGTAAACAATATTTCTGCAAACAAATTCACCTCCTCCATCCCCTTTAGGGGTAGTATTTTTTTAAAAACCTACCCCTATATGAATACAACATTGTGTAAAAATTTCAAAACGATCGGTAAAAAACTTTAGGAGATTTGCGATTTTGAAAAAACGAACATTAAATTTTTATATATAAAAAAAGAAAAATTATACATAAAAAAATTAGTGTATTGGGGTTACCTATTTCAATAAAAGGTTCAAAAACCATGTTCATTTTTTTAGTAGATTTATTTTCTATTTACAATCTGTACACAGAAGGGGCAAAAAGAGCAAAACTAGAAAAATTATTAACTTCAGAAATATTATGTAATATGAACCTTATTTAAAAAGAAATTGTTGACTTAGAACGTAAATTTACCGTGCCAGCAGTCGATTATAATTTTTCATCTCATTAGTTTTGCATATTGTAACGATTTAGGGCGTAATCTGTTTACACTCGGTTATTTTAATTAAAACCTCGAGTTACAGTTTTAACATATACAATTTATTGGAACACAATAATCATTAATGGTAACAATAAATATTTGCAACAATGAACAATAATTGAACAAAGCACTTGACAAAATTCGCGTGAATGACAACAATCGCTTTTTATCTTTATCGTATCACATGTAGAATCCGACTTGTTGTCACTCAGCCGTCCGATTTTATTATATACCCAATAGATCTTTCTAGAGCATCATTCTTGAATCTTCTATTTCTCAAATGCATCATATGTACACTGTAGACTACCAGAATAATCTACAAAAACCAGCGGCGGTCTTCTCGTACATCCGTTATACTGGGTGTCCAGAAAGTACCGCAGTGGATTGATAGGATACATAGAGATAAAATTCTGAGACGAAAAGTCCTTTGCCATTTTTGAACCTGACATACAGGTAATTAGTTATTAATTAAAATAACGTATTAAGTAACCAATCAGAGGCGCGCAATAGCGGTAAGAAGGGAAGTAGAAGAGTCAGTTATCGCTGCTGTAAGAGGCAATCAGAGGCGCGCAATATCGGTAAGAAGGGAAGTGGGAGAGTCAGTTATTATTTATTCGCTGCTGACTCTCCCACTTCCCTGCTTACCGCTATTGCGCGCCTCTAATTGGTTACTTTAATTAATAACTAATTACCTGTACGTCAGGTTAAAAAATTGCAGAGGACTTTTCGTCTCAGAATTTTATTCTCTATCTACTCTATCAATCCCCTGTGGTACTTTCTAGACTCCCGGTATTATAGTTTTATTAAGAGACCATTACACTCATATCTATGCGGTTTTTTTACACTCATATTTATAGTGGTTTGAACCTTTTTAGTCCATGAGATTCGACACTATAATAAATTATATGCCAGTATATTATTCGTATGCGTAGAATCGCCGTAGATAATAGATTTAGTATTCGTATGTGCTAAATTGCATAGATACTTTTCACTGTATTTCATTATTTCATATTACACTGTGTGCACTGTCAGGTTATTTCAAATTTCATTATTCGGAATAAAGTCAGCTGCATCTGTTATGGTACGAAGTATTTTTGATTGAAATCTTTCCAGAATCTGTATGAATTTGATGCTCCCCAAATAAGAGTACCCCAAAGTTTTTATGCCAATTTGGAGTTTCTATCAAATAATCAGTAGTAAAGTTTGAGGCCCAGTTGTTTACAGTTTACACTGCCAACTCATGGTGTTATTAGCTATTACCCGCGGCTCTAATAAAAATAATAACTTGCACTTGACCGATTTTTGGTATGTATGTATAGTTCTTGTTCAATTTTAACATTTTCAGTGCTCAATTGACAGAAGCTTATTTACAGGAATATGTTTTTATTCAATAGAAACAACTTTTTCCAATATTTGTTATTCAATATCTAAATTACTTTCATCTTTAAGTAATAATTCTGAGTGAAATTCTGGTTCACATGTAATATTTTCACCACTAATTGACAAAAGATCATTTGCAGGATTTTTTTTCTGTTCAACTGAATCACATGCAAACGGGTTTTCATCGATATGAATTCGGTCATTATGTCGAGATAAACTGCTTTGCCGACTAAACGTTTTATCACAAACATCACATTGAAACGGCTTTTCTCCACTATGAGTTCGTTTATGCCTATTAAAACTAGTTAGATGAGTAAATGTTTTATCACATAATTCACATGAATATGGTTTTTCTCCTGTATGAATCTTTTTATGTTTATTTAAAGTGCCTTTTGTAGTAAATGTTTTATTACAAACATCACATGAAAAAGGTTTGTCACCCGTGTGAATTCTTTGATGCGAAAATACACTATGTTCTTCGGTAAATGTTTTATCACAAATATTACATCGAAAAATTGTTTCTCTTGTATGAGTTTTCCTATGTTTAATTAAATTACTTTGCTGTGGAAATGTTTTATTACAAATATCACAAGAATATGGCCTTTCTCCAGTGTGAATTCGTTTATGATTAGTTAAAGTAGTTTTTAAAGTAAATGTTTTATCACAAGCATCGCATGAAAACGGCTTTTCTCCAGTATGCATACGTTTATGTTTAATTAAACGACACTTTTTGTTAAATGTTTTCGAGCAAACAGCACATGTAAAAGGTTTTACTTCAATATGAGTTCTCTTGTGTGCAACTAAATGATTATTTTGGGTAAACGTTTTAACACAAACATCACATGAAAAAAGTCTTTCTCCAGTATGAGTTTTCTTGTGTGTCACTAAATATTTTTGGTGGGTAAAAGTTCTATCACAAACATCACAAGCGTGTAGTTTTTCTTCAGTCATGGTGTGATTATCCAAAACCAAAACACTCTTTTCTAAAATTTCATCTTTAATAATTATTTCTGAATGCAAATCTTCTTTAGTTTTAATGTTTTTATTTCTGATTAACTGAGGACTATTTTCAGCAATTTGTTTTTGTTCAATTGAAATAACTACTTCTTATATTTCATTTTTATTAATTATTATTATTGTATGTAATAGATAATTATTTTTACGAATTCGTTTGTGTTCACTCACAATCCTTTTCTCTAAAATTTTACCATTAATTATAAGTTCAGTCTTCAGTCATGTTTTCTTCACTTTTAGTATTTTTATTATTTTAGTACAAGAGAATTATGAACTTCATAAAATGAATTATTTGACATTTTTATTTTCCACGACCGACGCATAATCAAACACAACTCAATCTATTATCCATGAAGAATAGATAAATAGGAGATTGAACGACATAGGCAATTCGTCTGTTTTTTCGTCCTCAAAAACGTGTAGAGATCATAGTTATTATTTTCGCCACTAGCGGCAGTGCGAATATACCCGTACGGAATTATTACATATTAAAATCACGGTTATCGCATCTTACAAATAAAAATTGTAAGTATAAAAATTGTTTAATTTTATAAATGTGAAAAAATGGGATGATTGGAAAGCATAGATATACTGTTATATGTCTATGAGTGGAAGGTTGTTTAAGATTAGGAATGCGTGTCTGCATTTACGAAAGGAATATGGTCTGTAATTACCGGTTTTGTCATCTTCTTTCTTTATCTAATATATGTTAGTATTTTAACATATATTTGTATATTATTATTAATTGCAATTATCACTATGATTCTTCATCTTTTAATTTATTGCAGATTATTAAGAATTCTCTATTATTAATATTTATTTAATTATTACTTGATAATCGAAAACAATTTTTTATTATCTATAAAACTAAGACTTCATGTTAACTGAATGAAAGTGATTTCTTGGCGCCTACATTTAAACATTTAAATTCCGTACGGCACTGAGACCAGTGACCCTTACTGATAAAAGATAATTACACCAATTCTTGACCGTTTTTTTAACATTACGTTCGCTCTCCTAATATATCTATTCTTCATGCTATTATCTATCATACATATATTTACATACATGTAATACTCCTATACGGTCAGTTTCTATAAGTGGAAGCTGTTCCAACATTGTGAGACAGATAGTGTCTCGTGTTCTCTTATCCTCTGAGTACCTATGCCATATATACAGACTGTGTTGGAGTGCTTTTCCAATAGAGAATCAATCTTAAATATTATTTATTACTGGCAGGCCGTCTAGTTACTGTGCGGAGTCAGTCAGTACACATGTAATGAGTACACACTCTTAAATGAGTCAGTACACACAATACACACAGTCAATGTGTCAGTACACACTCTTAAAAGACAAACAAACTACCATACGCATATGAGATGATTCTCATTACGTGTACTGACTGACTCCGCACAGTAACCAGGCTGCCTGCCAGTAATAAATAATATTTAACATTGATTCTCTATTGGAAAAGCATTCCAACATAGTCTGTATATGTAATACTATTACCACTACTACAGGGGGCTTGGAACCGCAATTTTTTTTTAATCGATTCATCCTGACGTCCTGAATATGACCCTAAATTTTTACGGTCCGACTCGTGACGGACCAGGGCCAAAATTGAATTTGTTTATAAAAAAAAGTGACTTTTCTTAATATCTTTTTTAAAACTAAAAATTTTAAAAATCACATAGAATATTATTCACTTCTATATAAAAAAAAAGAAAACAAATGAGCACTGGCCAGTATGCTGGGTTATATCGCGGAACACAACCACAGTATGGACAAGGTGTCTCGGAGTAGAGAGAGAAAAATATAGTCGGCACTCTAATGTTGGGACATTCTTTTCTATTCCAACTGACCATATAGGAGTACTACATATATGTTATCTATTATCCATGGAGACTACACATGTCTACTCTCCATGACTCTAATGGGACCTACAGTCGTGCAACCTGTGCAGGAACATTTTAAGGACAAATAAATGTTCGGTAGTAGGTTGTTAGTCTGTATAGCTGTTGCAGAACAAATTATATGTCCTTGAACTGGTTGCTTTAAAAATCAAAATTATATGATATTTTGTGGGAGGAGTTTAATGTTGCTGTACATGTTCTTCGTGTGTAGCGAAATTTGCAACATATTATCTAAACTTTTATGTTTTCCTAATATTTTTTTATGTTTTATTACCTAGATTGGTTACTTTATTTATATAGTATACACTTTTTTATTTTTTGTATTGGAATATATTAATATAATATATTTTTGTAAAAATGTTTTACAAAATACATACAAATAAATAAACTATAGATACATACAAATAAAAACTAGTAAATAAATAAACTACAAATTAAATGAGATAGATAGAGACAAGATAACAATTGTGATTGAATATTTAAGATCACAGTAATAAAATAATAATTTTATTTTGGTTGCACGTCTGTAGACAAAATATTTTGTAGGCGGAGTTCAATTTTGCTGCACAATGTTCCTCGTTTGTAGCCTACTCAACGTTAACCTTATCTGCATACTCAGTGCAGACTGCAATGCATAGTCTTATACAGTGTGAGCAACCATACTATATAGTAGATATACTATAATTACACTCTCTTTTACTACATACTATAATGCCTTTACTATAATGTTCAAATCTACTATAATTTTTTGAATCATGTATTTAATACTAATAACAAACTATTACAAAACTTTTTTTCAATTTGTATTTTGGCGCAAAAATTATCTGCTGTTGATACAGCAGGATACATTTCAATTAAGCGCTCGTAGTGTACAATGTATCAATTACGTCGGAGTAGGTATTCTGTCAATTAAGTTCTTATGATTCTCAGTATTATTTCTTTTCCATTCAATAATTAATTTCTCCTTTTACAGTTCAAAAATCAATATATTTTTTAAGATAAAAGATAAATATTAATCCCTATATAAATAGCAATCAATTAAGTCAGCACTAAGAATTTGAAACACGCACCTCATGCGCGCCAAACCTACATTGGACAAATCACACGTTAGAGTTCATTTTTTTACTCTATTAGTTTTAAATAAACTCAATAATTTAATATTACAGAATTTATTAACTTTTAATCATAATTTTATACAATAATATTAAATTTCAAGATTTTTCTTTCTTTCTACTATAATTTTTTCGCACTTACTATAATTTTACGGTCTTGGTACTATAATACCACTCTCCGAGGTTGCTAACACTGGTCTTATAGTTAAAGCAAGGCACGTACCCATGAAGAATAGATATATTAATATATCTATTCTTCATGCACGTACCAGTTGGATCGGCGAGTGGTAATCTGGATCTTAAAGTGAAGTTGAAAAACGTCACATTTTTTCACGAGCCAACCGGGTGAAAGTGCGGTTCCTTTGAAGTTTAAGAGAAATTAAAGACCCTAATCCTGCAGAAAATAATAAAGTTACCTCATGCCCCTGAAAGGTAATCCTAACAATTCATCTTAAGCTCCAACAAGAAATTCAAGAGAACAAAGTTGAAACAATCCAGGATTTTACAATGACAGTTGAAAGTATTATCAAATGGTCTAATGTACCTGAGTTATTTGAAGATGCTATTTATAATAAAGATAGTATCTAGTGGAAGAAAGCAATAGCTTCAACAGTGAAATAGCCTCTCTCAAAGAAAATAAAACGTGGATATTAACTGAATTACCACATAAAAAACGACTAATAAAAGCTAAGTGGGCCTACAAGTTAAAAACAAATATAAAACACAATAGTAGCTGATTATAGCTACAAGCGAACAGATGCACCTAATGCAGTTTGATGTATCAACTACCTTTCTCTATGGAAATTTAAAAGAAACTATATACATCGAACAACCTGAAAGTTATAATGATGGAACTAACCGTGGATGTTAATGTCAGTTAATTACAACTTTTTACGGTCTTAAACAAGCTCCAAGATTTTGGTACAAACGCTTTGGAAATTTCCTTTTAAGTTAGGATACAGATAGAGTGAAGCTGGTTCTTACCTCTACACTAGGGAAAAAGGTGGAAAAAAGCTAAAACTTGTTCTATATAATGATGATGAATTAGTTGCAGCAACTGATTCTGATTCCAAAGAGTTAAGAAATCAAATCCAAAACGTTTCTGGAACCAAAATACTCAACTATCCTCAACTTTGGCAACCATTCCCATCAATAGATAAGCTAAAAATTTTAATTACGGATCTATTTATCGTTATTTAGTATTGTCGCGGTATCTTGGCTCTCTTTAGGCTTCAAAAGGAGCGCTGTGGAACCTACAACAGATCCCGATACTCGACACACACAAAATACAAATATTAGTAAAGGTTTACTAAATATATATCAATTGGACAACACGCACTTTAAAAAAAAATTAAATAAAACAAAAATTAAACTTGTATCTAATTTATACTTTCAAAACATGTTTAATTTAATACTTTGTTTTTGTAAATAAATTATATTTGGTTTAATAATTTTTTTGATTTTTGAAAAAAAAAACTTCCTTTTCCGTTGCCAGGTAACAAACGGTCTAATCCGCCGCAATAAATATTTCATATCAAAAATAGATTATTTCGTTGCACACGATAAACAGCCATGTTTTTTAAGCCCCGCTCTCAGGTCAGATCTCAATAGTGAAAAGCTTAAATTTAAATGAAAACAATATTTAAATTATTTGTAACATTTATTAGTCTTTACAAAAAATAACAAATTTTGTTAAAAATGATAAATCTTCTTGACCTTATCCTGGGGGCCAAGTTAATTGACGTCCACCGACAATATGTATATGTAAATGATAAACACTTTGACATCCATGAACCCCATTATTGATCACTAATCTATATCCTTCAGGAGCCCTTTCTTTGGCTAAACTTTTAGCAGTTAAAATTAAATGCCCTAAAAGCTAAAAATTATATTATTTAAAATGAACATATCTTGTAACGCATTGAATATACTTCAGCATCTTCAGGAGAGCTTTCATCGAGCAGTGGTATACGTCTTTTTGGGATAACTAAAAAATGCACAGGAGCTTGAGGATTCACATCTAGAAAAGCCATACATTTATCGTCTTCATGGATAATTTCAGGTTTTAATTCTTTAGAAATAATTTTATCAAATATAGTTCCTTCATTTTTATTCCATTTAGCAGTTTTCGCTCTTTCAACTTCCGACGAATAATTTCGTATCTACAAATCAATTTTCTTCGATAACAATAATTTTCGGTATTTATTTGATTATACTAAATATTAAACCTGAAACTCTGATGCATTTGAAATTAAATGATTACATGTAACGGGAATATGTCTTGGCACAGAGAAATTTTTTAAGTTTGGTAAGCTCTTAGCTAGTTTAAGTATTTTATTCATTGTTTATTTATATTTTCAGCGATATGTATATATTTTTTGGAGATTTTGTACCATTGTTTGAACCAAGGAGTATGGTTTGAACTTCGATTCGTTTAGTTTCAAATAAAATTCATGTGGAAGTACAAAGTACAGGCGTCAAACACAAGATATCAGAGCGGTATTTGACCAATTTTTGAGAATAACGCAACGAAACCGGTTTTTTATAAACTAAATTTTACCAATTATGACGTTTGGTGGCCAAAAACGAGACCACTTTTAGTATAAGTTATAGCCGTAGTATAAGTTATATAGTGCAGTATAAGTTATAGCCGGCCCAGTTTACAATTCCTATAGAAATACTTGCAATAATATAATTTTGGAAATAAATTATTTGTCAATAAATATAAAAAACTGACATTTCAAAGTGTCAAAAATTTAGAGAGAAAAAAGTGTGTGTGTCAGCTCTGACGCACATGGAGTTTACTCCTTAAGAACGATTGTCTTTGAACATATCATATTGGAGCTAGAAAAACCTGTCTTTCTAGAAATTTTCTTGAATTAAAAATTTTTTTCGAGATTGAAGTTAACCTTTGAAGTAATCCACAATAATAATATTAATTATCAATATCAATAATAAAACAAAACTTTAAAATAAAACAAGCTTGTTTACGTGTTATTGAAGTGTCAAAAATACATGTGGTAATGAACAAAGTGTGTGAACATCGACTGGGTACATTAGTCTGTCAGGCTATTGTCAGTTTTGGAAAATATATGCCATATATATACATATATTAAGATCACGAAGCAAGTAGTGTTGTTAGGAACAAAGTGTGTGAGTTGAACATCAACTGGATACATTAGTTTGTCAGGCTATTGTCAGTTTTGGTGAATAGACGCTTATATGTATATATAAATATCATATTCTTAAAAACGTAACGAGGTCATTCGATCACTAAATTTCACTCTTCATATTATATTTCAAATTTTGCCCCCACTCCTAGAACATTTGTTTGTATTTTATAAATACGTATTTCGACTACAATGTAGTCATCATCAGTATGAATTAGCTAATCGTAACTATCTCTGGGATATGGATTCAGAGATATGTTGCTTGTTGCTAATTTGGTGCGTATCTCACAATGATATTCTTCAAATTTTATTTTTACATCTGTCCGAAACTAAAACATATTGTGATTTGAAATGATAATGTTCCTTTACAGATTCGTCATAAAGTACGGAAATTAATGCAAAGTTAAATGCAAATGGCATCATTGTTATATGAGATAATAAAACGTGTCAAATATGTTTTGTGTATTTTATTAGTAATTTACCTTGATGCTCTAAGAAGTGGCTGTTTAATGTCAATTTTATGTTGACGTTTGGCGCTTGGTTATAGACGTTAATTTTGGTCACAGGTGAATTTCATATTTCTCGCCATGTGAAAAAATATAGCGTCAAAACTAAACACTATTTAATTCGTTTTTAACGAACATTAAAAGAAATGAGCTGTTTGAATAATTAAATTTGAAAATAGTCTATATAATCGATATGTGAATACATTTATGGAAGAAATTATCAATTTTAAAATAATTAATATTTATCGTGGACGTATGACATACGACCATGATACGTCCATGTTATTGCTGACAAAGTACGGTAGGGAAAAGATATTTAATTTTATATTGATGGACGAGTCATCCATGGGTTTTAATGCGCATGCGATTTTCGCACTGTTTATGATAAGATGAAAATAGATGTGTATTCAAAGACGGGAAAGTATTTCGTATTCAATTCTTCATATTGATTTTTTTGACATCTGCCCGAAACAAAAACAAATCGTGATTATAAATGAAAAGATCTCTGCAGTGATAAATTATTTTGAGTACACCTCTATACAAAAAGATTTATGTTCTTGACATTATTCAATCGTAGTTATTCATCGAAGCTTTGACGTTTCGAACTAAAACCTGAATGCTAGTTTATTTTCGAATATTTTTTGCTTGTCATTACAAATAGTTACAAATTAGAAACATGGCCGGTGGAGCACAATTTGTGAATACAAATGTTAATGAGTATTTAACTGCTAAGCAAAATAGCTCGAATAAAGAGATTGCGGCAGAATGGGCACAATTAGAAGATTTTTATAATAAAAGGTACATCATTTTCAGTTGAGATGTATATTCGCTTTGACAAGTTAGTATGTTTACAGGTTGTGGCATCAAATTACTTTGAAATTATTAAATTTTGTCAAATCATCGGAATTACAACAAGGCGAAGAACTTATTAATTTATATAATCAATTCATTTCTACTTTTGAGAACAAGTAGGTTTTAAAATACCGCTTTTATAAAATATTAGTGTTAATATTAATGTGATATATATGTGTCTGTTTTAGAGTTAACCCGCTATCTCTTGTGGAAATTATTGCGTATGTCAGTGAACAATATAAGGACAAAAAAGAAGCTGTTGCATTTTTAGCAAAGATAGAACCGAAAGTTAAAGCAAATTCCGACGCAAACAGTTTATGCAAGGTAATTAAATTTCTATAATATATTCGTTCTCTTTGTTTTAATCTTCAGGCCAGTACTATTCAAGTAAACAAACTTTGGCTAGACCTTCGAAAACAACCTTCGATCATCAAAAAACTGTGGTTCTTGGCATTGATTGCGATTTTTAATATTCTCTGATTGTTGTGCATGATGAGTATTCTCCGTACTGCATAAATTATTTTCAACATGTGTTTTTAATTGCCAGCCCGTCTATAAAAATACTCACTTAAAAGGGATAAATACGTATATATTAGAGAAAAATATTATTTTTTAGGTTTTACAAGGTCAAATCTACTTGGAAAAGTTAAATGATGTTGAAAACACAAAGAGAATCATTGAAGAAGTTGAAGCTGTATTAGACAACGCAGATGGTTTAACGACTGTACATGGTCGATTTTATTTATTAGCTTCACAATATTATCGGTAAGGATTGTTTTATTTTTACACATATTTCTTGAGAAGACTCTGTAGAAAGCGTAACGATCTTTTATCAGAGACACTATTGATATTTTCAAAATAATGTTTCGTGCACAAACTGGATCAAATATCTTGACAATTCGCCAAAAATTTTAAAATGGTATGAATTTCGAAGTGTCATATTTCCAGATAGAACTGTATTGTAGCCAAGAAGCTACCTGGATTATTTGCTGATTATTAATAGCTCTTCTGAATTTGTAACGCTTTATACAGGATGGAAATATAATAATATGCTAAACTTTGTAGAGTGATTGTTTTATTAGTTATTTAGATTAAGAAATAAAAAAATAATAGCCGAACCTCAACAATGAGCCTAAACTTGCCTAGTTATTCACTGGTTTGGTACCGCTGATTATTGGGAACTCTAGCACTTAGGTATGCTCTCTGGTGCCTAAATTATAAACTAGAGCTAATAGGCAGGTGTTTTGTACCCCTACTCCTGTGCCACACCCTTAGGACATAAGTGTTATAGTCAAACTCTGGTGAACAACTTGGTAACTACTACTAGTAGGTTGAAATATTAAGCTCGGCCCCTGCCAGAGATCCCAATGCATTTATTGTTTATAAAGCAGAACTTAATAATTCAACATTTACACAATATATAGGAAGTCGAGAGGTAGCATAAATTAAAATAACGTTGTAGCAAGGTCAACCTGGCTCATTGGCAAAAACCGGAAGGACATAAAAAAACCTTCTGGTTGGGGGTTCTGACCGGTCATTGTAGACTCTAAAAGCATTTATCCCTAATGAGGTTAGTGAGGTTAGAGGCCAGCGCGGCTTGTTCGGACTGTAACGGAGCGACTGACTGATTTTACCTTTTTCTTACAAAGTCTGAATGAGGTACCTAGCCTGTGGTTCTACCGAAATGGGGGAATCTGATGTACAAAAATTAAAGTGGAACGGCCACAAGGATAGAGGAATCGAATCAGTTGAGGCAGAGTTTAAAAATTGAGGATATGGCTCCTTCATGAGTCGGTAAAGAGGCCTAGAAAGGTTAACATGTCAGGCTTCGGTATCCTCTCTACTACTACTATTATTGCGTATACTAAACTTGAGGAATATGTATTTTTTCATATAAGGAGGTATATCGAAAATGTAAAGCTACTGTAAAATTTTCAAAACGATTTATTAAAGTCGTATAAAAGTTATTGCAATTTAAAAAAACTGTAATTTAAGATGTTAAGTTCTGATGGATACTTGTTCACTCAACAGATTAAATTCATTTCAATTACCATTAAAAAAGCTACGAAGCGTCCCAAATTTTCAAATTGTATAGCTTGAACTTTATAGAAACAATTTGGCACAATTTTATTAACATTCACTAAACTGTTGTTGAGAAAAAAAATTATAAATAGAAATTGAAAAAGAATCTGTCTTTGTCACTTATACGTATATGGTATAGAAAGAAAAAGGATATTTGTTTTTGTTGATTTAAATTAAAAGTATATTCACTGTCAAAAGTTTTATCTTATTATCTCTTATTTAAAGTACTTTTGCCTCTGATCGTGTCCCTAACATCCTTAATGCAGGTTAGTTTTTGTTAATTTACCAAATAGTGGAATTTTTGAAATTCATTAGCTGACAAAGTTTGGCATATTATTTCCCTTCCATCCTGTATATGGATCATTTTATATATTGTTTGAATCTAATACATAAAAATTTGTTACTTAAAATAGGTTACAAGGTGAACATGGACAGTATTATCGAACAGCACTTCGTTATTTAGGTTGCACAGAATTGGATACATTATCAATTGAGAAACAACATGAACATGCATTCTTTTTGGGTTTAGCTGCATTGCTAGGTGATGGAGTATATAACTTAGGAGAACTTGTAAGTCAAAACATAAATATGATGTATAGTCCATTTATAAAATTCCACAAAATCTTATATAGTACATTCATAAAAGTCCACAATAATGTTTATTATTTTTTGTCGTAAGTTAAAATTTAATTTAGACCCGACAAACCGGGCCTAACAAAAAAGATATTTAAGAAAAAAACCTGAGATTTCGGGTAATTAAGCTACCGCCGACAGAAATAAAATTTACCCAAAATCTCAGTTGTTTTCTTTAATACCTTTTTTTTGAGGCCCGTCATACCGGAATTTTATTGGATCAATTTCTTAATTAATATTTCTATTGCGTAGTTTTTTTTTATTCGTATTATTTTATTCCAAGTGAAAATTATCAAAATATGTGTAAAAAATATGAGTTTCTCCATAAGAGCAATGCATTAAAACTCGAACTTTAACATTAAATAATTAATTCAAGCCCCGTAACCCCTCTAAAACTTTTATAATTGATTTATATGCACTTCAACTACATGTAAACAAAAAATCAAGCCTTAATCTTTTTGAAGGTTCAGTGCTCGAACATCCTAAAAAATATTGGACTCTTGTTTGTTGTTTAGCTGTTAAACTAAAAAAAGAAGACTTTTAGAAAGTTTATTTTGACGAAAACCAATACAAAGCTATTAATTTTAATTTCCGCGTTAGAATATTTGTAATGCATGCAAAAAAAAAGCTGGACAAAAACGGCTTTATCGATATAAATCATATTATTTGCACAGGTGGGATTCAGAGGGCTTGATATGTGTCTATAGAGAGATGATACGTGTTTAAATTAGACTTGAAATAATATTAGAACTAGTCGTTATCCACCAGCTTCGCTGAGCGTAACATAAAACTTGACAATAATTTATTGATTTTACTGATTATTAGATAAACCTTTTATATTTAAATATTTTACCAATCTCACACCGTTTAAGGACGTTCATTTTCTACGCTAAAGTCAAATGAGTACTATCTTATTATTAAAGTATATCAATAATCTTACAATGATTTATTTTTATTTGTCCTAAATATTTTAAAAGTAATTATTGTAAAATATCAGTAAATGTAAATTAGAAATTGATTTGACTTGATGTGACAGATTGTGTATATTATTTTAGTGTGCGCGGTCGCCAGCTTTCAAAATATGGTAGCAAAAACAAACCTTACAAAACAATTTTAATTTTATTAAACGTTCGATATAAACTGCATTTTTTTAAGTACAAAAAATTAATTCTGTTCTCCATAAGACGCCGTGTTCAAAGTTTGATTTGTAATCGGTAATTACTCTTCGAAATGATCGTCAACAGGTGTTAAATTTTTGAGGGAGGATAACTACATAACTGAGCTATTAATTAAAAAAAAAATTTTTATCTACCATTAAGCCTCATGTAATGCCCTTAAGGATCAGACTAAAATTGTGACCATTAGAGAGTTATTTATGTAAACTAAGGAAATTCGCTAAGTTGACGCAGGTCCTTTGTAACGATTTTTTTTCTCTTCTAAAACTACATTTAGTTAGTTAAATTAGATTTTCCATGACCGTGAGCAAAATTTTATGACATTTCCCGGTTATCCAGAAAGTGCCCTGTTATTACGTTTTTCATAAGCGAGACATATTTGTAATTTTAATTTTTTAAACTTTTATTGATTTAAAAATCATATTTTATTTTAGCTTGCACACCCCGTACTGGAAACGTTAAAGGGCACAGACAATGCCTGGTTAATTGACCTTTTGTATGCTTTTAACTCAGGTGATATACCAAAATTTGAAGCAATGAAACCACAATGGAAAAAAATTGCTGATTTAGCAGCACAAGAGTTAAAATTACGTCAAAAAATTTCACTACTTTGTTTAATGGAGGTAAAATAAAAATTGTTTTTTTATTTCCAATCGTTGACGGTTAAAATTTATGTAAAATTTTAGATGACTTTTAAACGACCAGCGCACGATCGTCAATTAACATTCAATGAAATTGCTAGAGAAACAAAATTACCTGAAGATGAAATTGAGTTACTTGTAATGAAAGCATTGGCACAGGGATTAGTGAAGGGTGCCATTGATCAAGTAGCAAATGTGGTCAACATGACATGGGTACAACCACGTGTTTTGGATCGAACACAAATTGCTAGCATGGTACAAAAATTGGATATTTGGTGTAAACATGTGGGCACAATGGAAACTCTGTTGGAGAATCGGGCAAGCGAAATACTTACTTTATAATTTTGATTTAAACAATGATTCATTCAGTCATGTATTTTTTGTATGCTTACAATTTTCGAAATAAATTTTAGTTATATATTCATTTTTGTGCTTTATTTTATTATTCGAAATAGATCTTCGAAGAAACACTTTCTCTTTTTCATCAATTTTTCGAAGATGTGCGTAAACGAGACTGAATAAAAATAATATTTTTAGCGAATTTCCTGAAAGGAAATAGAGCTATCTCGTACCGACTTCAAAATTTTGCAAATTTTAGATTCCTTTCGACGCGAGCTTTCTTCTGACTTGCGTTTTATACAATTTCGAGCTTATTTACGAGTCATGGACGAACGACATCTTTAATTGTTTTGTAATTTTCAATTCGCAAACTCTTCACAACGACACTCGAATCAATTCCCTTCTAGCTAAACGCGTTTCCACGCTACACTAATTTATAACTTTACACTGGTACAATGACGTCACAGGCAAAAGCTTGAAAACATCAAAGTTCAAATGAACTTTTCTTCTTATTTTTGGGAGATCTATGGCCTATTCAATTATTCGGATTAGAATTTACCTGCCAGCCTGTATATAGATGGTGGGAGGTAAAGCATGGCCCAAACCAGGTAATGGCTTATGGGAAAATAAAGCGGATTGCGTACTGTAAAAATTCAATATTTTCAAAGTTATATGTATATTTGTAATTGTCTTCTTGAAAACGGTCCAAACGATTTCGGTAAAATTTTCAGACTGGTTTTTCGTGGGCAGAAAGTTGATTTCGCTAAGTTTAATCACGGGGAAAAATCTTTTCCGGTTTTTCATAAGTAAAGAAATAACATGAAACTTTTATAAAGTAGACCCCATATACGAGGACTTTTGATTCGAACACCAGATGTCAACCATTTTGCTTATACTATGAATTTGTGAGTACTAAATACCAAATTTATTTTTAGTAAAATAATGTTTTTTACCTAAAAGTATTTTTGGTATTTAAACTGGTGTACTTGGTAGATAATTATTTTAAAGATTACATACCACTTTAGCAGCTATAATAAAACAATTTTTAAGTACAATAAAAAACTTTTATAGGTGTAATAATCACAATTACCACTGAATTAGATACGTTGGACGTAAATATGTATAAATCAGATTATATGAAAATAATAATGATTTACAAAAGTTGTTACAAAATACATTTGCCAAAAGGGTGAGTCCGACCTTCTGTGTGTTAAAGTCAAAACAATAAAATTATTCAAAAATTTAACCATAATCATACCTTTCCATTTAAATAATTTATATGAAATTAATACTAGTATGGAAACATCTGAACCTAAGTCAAATCTATTCGAATTATATAATTGCAAGATAAAAAATAGACAGTGTTGGACTGGCCATAGAGTCAGGGTTGCGTTTTCCATCCGGACCTTAACCTACGTAGACCCCCAGGCTTAATACCTATATGCAAAACACGGAGAAGGAAGAAGAGCTGGAATATATCGACGAAGATTGTTTAGATCAAACAGCAAAGAACGCTATTGGTTTCTCTCCGAGAAATTCGAGCTTACTGAAGTTGATTTCCATCACAACCTCGTGAAGATTACACAATAAGCTGGACTCGTTGATTATTCCAAACACAGAATTGACAATCTAGCTGAGATTTCTCTTCTTTTAAAAAAATGTTAATCGGCTTCAGTTACAATAAATTGGAACTTTTTACATAAAAATGCACGTCTTTGATAATAAGACTTCCAAAAGCTCTTGTCTATTTGATTATTATTATCATTTGGTTTGTTGGTAGATGATGGTATCATCTGGCTCGATCTTAAGCGATCGGTGGGCCCCTAAAACCATAATGCCACCTGGATCCCTTAGATCCAACGCTGAAAATAGACACCTTGGATGTATGATTGCTTGATGAATGGATTGAGTGAAAATCTACACAAACTTTTCTTCTAATGAATATTTGTAATTAGACTCCCCCAACTGTGAATATTTTTTCTTTCTTGAAGTACATAAAACAAATTAAATTAAACGACACAATGGGTACGGCCTATCTAGTAAATATACATCCACTGACGCGCATTTAAGTGCTGTGGAAGGCTAGAATCACATGGAGCTTGTTACTAATATAAAGTCGCTGATAGTTTGTTTCCATGTGATGTGGGTTTACTCGTATACGCCCGTTTGTTTGATCTGCTTGAGAGGCCCAATTTTCTCTGGCCTTCGGACTTACAGGCCGAAGCCTAGCAAGTAAAACTTTCTAGGTAATTTTTTCCGATCCCTGAGGAATTCATTCCCACAACCTCTATCCTCTACTTTACCTTGTTCTAGCCTTGTGGTCGTATTGAACCTACTCGTCCTGTTTTCATTATCTAGTTTTGAATTGTCAACATTGTAAAACAGAAGGAGTAAGGGGGCGAATTCGACTTGGTATATTTACACTGTAATATTGGGTTTCAGGAAATATAGAGCAGTGGCCCATACATCAGCGTATATTCTGCGTAGAGAAGTTTATAGACACAATGTCTATTGTGTCGGTGCACTTGACAGGGTACGTCAATAAACAGAATTTCAGGTATCAGGAGGTCCATAACCCCCAAGAAGCTTTTGAAAGGTCAGTGTACCCAGGTCGTTGTTTGGAGCGGTTTAGGAATAATGGTGATCGTTGGCCCATATCTTTTTGAAACAGCTGGTGGTCGGTTTACCAATGTGAATGCAGAACGCTACAACCAAACGGTGAGAGAATTTGTTATCCTAGGCTGCAAAATCTTGGTTGTGATAATCTTGTTGTGATGAAGATGGAGCCACAGTCCAAACTTCCCGCCTCAGCATGAACACACTGCGGGAGTTCTTCCTAGGGCACTTCATTTAGAGTTTTAGCGACATTCCTTGGCCAACACGATCGCCAGAGTTAACGGCTTCAGATTATTCCCAGAGTCTGAAGGAATGTTGAAGATAAAGATTATTAAAATAATCAAAGAGAACTCTAGGTTTTTTTGAAATTATATTTCAAATTTTGCCCCTATTCCTAGAACATTTGTTTGTATTTTATAAATACGTATTTCGACTACAATGTAGTCATCATCAGTATGAATTAGCTAATCGTAACTATCTGTGGGATATGGATTCAGAGATATATTGCTTGTTGCTAATTTGGTGCCTGTGTCACGAGCTTTCAAGACCGTCTGACGAGAAGAAGGGCATTTGAAAGACATCATTTTTCACAAATAATGTAAATATTGTCCAAAAGTGCAAATTATGTTCTGAAACCGATAAATAAAAAATAGAATTCCCTACAAATGCTTCTGTGTTTGTTTAAATTAGATAATCGAAAATGCTCCACCCTGTATAATCTGTGGGTCATGCCTCCTAAATCCACCGCTGCAGATCTGTCTTGATTTGAATTCATATTATGGGAATTAATATTGTGCCTTGTTCTTCCTATTCTTAATAGTACTATTATTAATAAAAGTATACTTCCTAGTTCGTACGAATATGTACACCAATTGCGTAGGTAATACATAATATATTTATAAATCTTAGATAATAAATAGCATTACAGGTATACTTATCATGTTAATTTTTTAAGAATATTATATTATTCGGTTTTATGATATTGTAAAAAGTAATTCTTGCACTTGTACAAACCATTAAATTTCAGTGTTAGTACCATATTCTGTCTGATTTGTTAAAATATAAGTGAAAATTATTTTTAATGGCTTATTATTTCAAAATTGGTTTGGTTTTCTTCTCCTTTGTCATGTTGTTTCAACTTGGTAAATGTTATATTTTTATTTTATTTTTTATTGAATATATTCGATTAAAAATGTCACGTAGGAGTTCCGTAGAAAAAAAAACTAATAAAGGAATTTTCTTAGAGAAATATACAAGGCGAAAACCTCGTATTAAAAAAAATAAAGCTTTAGAATGTCATCTGTAATTATACTCTTCAAGATTTTGTTAAGGGATTTTCAAAGATTGTTTAAGAATTTTGGTAAACTTAAAAATATTATTTTAGCGAATTTCCTGAAAGGAAATAGAGCTATTGGTCTCGCACCATGTATGAATATATGTGTCTGTAATCTGTCTTAATGTTGGAAAATCGAAAAATGTCTAAAAAGTAAAGTTTTGGGTATTTGATATTATATATAGTATGTGATAGTAGAAGTAAAGTTAAAGTTATTTGATATTATCTTCCTTCCCTAAAATTTCAAAATAAAAACAATTTGAAGCAGCTATACTCTAAATATCTTAGATTAAATATAAATATCTTGAACCAAATGGGAAATCCCTAGTGCATAGTTTGTGAAGCTGAAAATGACATACACATAATTTCCTTAAAATGCAGAGTTTTAGACACATACACCATTTTCATTTCAACTCCGGGATTTCCTTCAGAATAGCCTCCCCAAAAATATCAATTAAAAATATGGTTTTTTTTATGCGGATCTAAGCCCAAAACCCCTGCTTCAGACAACTCAACACATCACCAATGTTGGATCCTTATTTCAATACTTACTTATTTCGAATTGGCCTTGAAACGAGCTTCAAAAACAAGGCTATTCCAAAGTCACCAAAAGAAAGCCCCCTCAAAAATAAACAATTTTTGTTTAAAATATTTTTTTGATTCGACCGATCCCAAAAAAGATAACAGGGGTGATATATTAAAATGGGACACCCCATATACTAAGTTTATGAAAAAAGTTTCAAACATAAGTTGTTTATTTTGAGAAAAAGGCTTTTAGGTTGGCTTCCTACGTGCAGCGCACGCAATCAATAAGTCCAAGAGCATTATCTAGCTTGTTGATTTTTATTAACCTTTTAATTTAAATAAATCTTTAAATTTCAATTACTTTTTTAATTGTTATTTTTTTAAATATTTTTTATGGCTTTTAGACATCAGATTCCGTGTTACGTATGCAATCGAACAAGTTCACAAGCAAGATATTTAAAAAATTAAACATTCTTCAAAGGTCAAGTTATTGCATATAATCTTGTCTCAGTCATAAAACTGATCATTTATCGGATTTGTGCCCAGCAAATTTTTGAATCGATCATCAAAAGCTAAAAAAATAAATTTTAACCGAGGACCAAAATCCTATCTTTTTATGCGGTGTTCTTTATAAGTAATTTTGATACCATGACATAAACATTAAAACCTCTACGAACTCTGTGTGCTTTTGACAAAATTGAAAAAACCTCAAATATTTAATAGTAAATGGAGTATTTACAGTTAAGGGAAAAAATAAGTTATGAATTTATTCCTTTTAGTTAATTAAATATTTTGGTTTGTAATTACGTAATTATTTAGTTTTAGGATATAGTATGAATTGTTGGAATTGCAATGGACCACCAGGATCAGATTGTGCTGTAGGCAATCGAGAGAAAATGCCATTAATAAAATGTGGGGCCCCAAACAAGACACCTTATTGCATGCAAAGGGCTGAAACAAGTAAATATTGAATCATAATGCTTTTAATATATTTGTTTAGATTTATATGAAACTTTCGTATTTTGAAATATAATCCATCAAATTTATTTATTATTTGTTTCCCCGCCAGGTTAAATTTGTCTTCGGGATTTGAAGTATTGCAATGCTTTTCAAAATATTGAAATAAATACAAGGTTTTCTTGAGACTTCAATACGACATTCTAGAAAACATTGAGCTGAAATTTTCTAAGAACACTATTTGTATCGAGAGTATGTATTTCATTTCCTGATCATAGATTTATTCATCCATTTATAGGATAGGGCGGAGATAGCCTGTCTCCTAGATATTCCTAGATATGTTTCCGGTCCGTGACATAGTCTTGGTACCTACATCAAGGTGACCTCTTTCTTCCCCGAAAAGTTCTCCAGTGATTCTGCACATTCAAGAACCAGGATCGATGCTATTTTAGTGGAGCAGATTGCTTTGAGCGCCGGTTGGCTATCTGACTTATATCCGAGCAAATATAAATCCGCCGCTCAGTGCAGCTCATCATTTCCTCCATATTTTTCACTGACTGTATGGCATAAACCTCTGTTTGAGAAACAGCAGCGTATCGTTCTAGTGCAATGTTAGCTATAATGTATCTGTTTTTCACGTATACTCCGTCTCCCGATTGACCCACTTCTAGTTTGGAACCATCCGTGTAGCATACTTGGGGAGTCTTGCGGGAATCTCATTGTCTCTTCTGAGAATTTATATTGCCTGAAGTCTTAGATGGCTACTTGCTTTTCTCACTTTCATGCATGAGAGAAGCAATAGAGAGGCTTTCTCTTTCCGTATTTGGGATAATTGCACGTTGCAATAGATAACTTCTACCCCCTCTTTCCACAGTCTTTTGTCTCGAATTCTCAGGCGGCAGCCAAATCCTACTTTTCAATCCCTAGACCAAGAGAAGTTAAGCCCAGAAGCGGCTGTGGGTGTGGTTCTCATCGATTCTGTGATGCCCATGGATATCAGCCTCTGAATTTACCCTAGCGCTGGCGAATGTTTTTATGGCGCATATACAGCCATTACACTACTGCTTGATAGAACTTGAGGTCCAAAGTCCTTCGTACATCAATGGTGGTATATATCCTTCAATCTTCCTCCTGTGGGTGAACAGGAACATATTCGTTTTTGCTGGGTTTACAGGATGACTGCTCTCCCTACAGCAGTCTTCAAGGATGCTGCCCACATCATCCATACATATGCGACAAGCGTCGACTGAGAAAAAAAGAAAACGATTTATCTCATACTTTAAATTTTTTTCTTAGTCAGAAATTGCGCGCGCCTCGCGTCTCCTCTATAATTTTAACTCTATGGAAATATCCTAAGTATTGCCATATTGATTTGTACTCTTTTAAAAAGACAAAAAAAGTCATTATAAATGGTAAAACAGTAGTAGCGAAAAATGTTTCAATTATCATTAAATAAATGATTTTGGTTAATCCAGCACTGGTTTCTGGTTTGACTATGAAAAAAAACCACTAATAATATAAACTGTTAACCATATAGTAAAATCAGTTGTACATGTAATTTGTTACCTGTTTCAGTTAAAGGTGTTCAACGCGTGGTACGAAGCTGTCAACTGTTAGATATACACAATGATATAAATCCTTGTACTGAAAGAATTACTGCTGAAATATCTGGAAATGAATATACTATAGAACATTGTAGTTTGTGTCAAATACACGATGCCTGTAATCACGAAAGTCTGTAATCAAGAATGGCTGTAATCATAACTAACTAAATTAAACTAATATTTGTTTTCAATGAATTTTTTTTCAATAAATTTCTTTATTAATTTTTATCCAAACGAAAGCCTGAATGGCATTTATTTTGTACCTATATATATACACCGACCGTTTAGTTTACATCTTCGTATAACAGATCTCCCACGAGTATGAGAAAGTACATATGTATACATTAAGCAATGTGTATGAGAAGGAGGTCTTATAGGTTTGTTACTTACTTAAAGTTAAACTGATGTGTGTTGTCATGTCTATTAATTTATATGTGAGTTATGATTTGTTCTGTTGTTCAGACATAACACAACAATAACAAACCAAACCTATAAGACCTCCTTCTCATACACATTGCTTAATGTATACATATGTACTCTCTCATACTCGTGGGAGATCTACTATACGAAGATGTAAACTAAACGGACTGTATAGTATATTTTTGAATTGAAAATTTTGTATACATAATTCTGTAATGAGCAGTGAATGATGAATGAGTTTGATTCGTCTCAATTCAACAGATAATTGATACTTAAATAGATATTAGATTTAGATACTCTTAAAAGTATGTATTTATACACAGATACAAGATACAAAAATTGTATCTAGTTACCTTACAGCACTGGTATGCAGGCAGAAACCCTCGAAAATGTAAGCTCACATTTCTGAAATACGTGGCTTCAGTAGGAAAATTCACTTTTATATGAGTAAATTTTTTGGTAAGGTAAATACTCTTCTAACATTCTTTGACACCAGAGGTCGTGGGTTCGATGCCCATCCCTACATGTGTATGATTTTTCATATCAAGCATTTGATGTCAAAGAATGTTATCAATGTGCAGACATATTACTAAAAAGTCAAATTAAGTAAACGCTAATAACTTCCGTTGGTATAATATAACTGAAATGTAACCAAACTAACAATGGATAAATAGACGTTAGTTTAAAAAAAGGGGGGAGTGGCTGTGTCTTGGACACGGCCGTGTGTTTTACGTAAATACGTGTACGTAACGGGTAATATTTTCTTTGAGCGTATTATATGTATACTGAGAGAGAAAAGTACTTATATCAAGTAAATTTTCTTGACATATATATTAATCTCGCGACAAGTTTTTATTTCATATAAATTGTATAATGTAATAAATTGGTGGGTTTGATTTTATTTAGAGTTTATTTTCTTGTTTTAAAAATTTTTTTTTACTATTAATTTTTTTGTTTTTTTTTTGCTGGGCATGTTTCTAAGTCTATTCATTTCATAATTAATTTCGGAGTTAACAAGTGAAGGGGTAGTAAATTAAGGGGAAAGTGGTAGTTAAGTGAAGAAACATAAAATATAAAATGTCTTAATATTAGAAAAATTGAAAAATGTGTAAGGAGATAAGTTGTAGAAATAGAAAATCATGATGTTTACTACAATTCAATACTTCATCATTTTTTCTACAGCTCGAATGTGTATAGAGATATTTAGGATTTAAATTTTCAATCTTAAACCGTCAATATCTGTGTAAATATTAGTGAAACAGAAAAAATGACAAGAAACTTAACTATAGTAAAACAAATTTTCTACAACTTTACTTTTTATGTGTTTTTCGATTTTTCCAATATTAAGAGAGATATACCATTACAGATATTTTGACATTGCATTATTTATGTTAATTTTATTAACACCATATTTTACTCGTTATTTTATACTAATGTTTTATATACACAATTGATAGATCTTGACGACAGCTGTCGATTGAAACTAAAACGAACGTCCTAGCTTCTGTGATTCAAAAGTTATATCAAACGGAAATTATATGACGGGGCAAAATGGTCCCCTCCCCCGTGCACGATGCGTCACGGTTCTATCTCAGCGTAACAAATTCTTTGAACCTTTAACTATCTTGTGGTGTAATTATATTTTTGATGTAGCTGCAACAACAAACTGTATCCCCCGATTTTGTTATCATAAGTTTTTTGGAATTAACCTCCCAAATTTATAAGCGTATTCACATTAAAAAAAAGTTAAAGAATACACTTCTGGTCATAAATTAATATAAATAAAACAATAAGGTAAATTAATATAAATAAAACAAGAAATATTCTTACATAGATTACATTTATTGGTCTTTTTAACATGTTTGTATTTTTTTTACATAAATGGTCCTCCTTTCTACTATCACAGATTTCAAATATATGTTTGCC